>CM014276.1:25122668-25203388 GCA_004135705.1 Alloteropsis semialata | reverse complement strand
GCAAAATAATCAACATATCAAGAAAAAACATCATTTGAGCTAAAAACGCAAGTATAACTGCTTCGCGAAACACACCTTTTGATTCAGGAGCTGGCCTCTCAGGAGTTGGCCTCTCAGGGGCTGGTTCAATGTCCTTAGCAGGGGCAGATTGCTCGGTGATAGCTGAAGGAACCAACTTAACTGGCTCAGTTGTGCGTGGAGCCGAATCGACAGGGCCCTGCCCAATCTCAAGAAGAGCCATTTGTACAGGTTCTTCAACGTCAGCCGAAGTCAACTGGGTCGGCTCTTCAGTGTTATCTGCAGTCGTCCGCGGAAACTCATCAATATTAGCCGAAGCCGGCTCTGCAAGCCCCTCTATCTGAAGGGACTTCGCAGCGGCACCAGCCAGTAAATCCAAGGATGATGGCTGGAGGGGGACAGATGACACTTCGGCGTCACCAAGCGTAAAATCCTTTGTCTCATCCTCCCTCAAAAGACGACTGTAGCTCACTTCATCTTCGTCGTCGATGCAGTCAAGTACACGCTCGTGATGAAGAGGTTGGACAACAGTTTTAACTGCAATAAGATGACAAAAACAAATAAGCAAACCGAAGCTAAATGCAAACCGAAGCTAAAAATAAAAAGACAAGCTATACAAGAAACAAACCTCCAGAAGAAGGCGCATCAACTGTAGCGGAAGATACGCGAACAACTTGCTTAGGGGCGACGGCGGTAGGCGCTTCCACAGCCGAAGCAATGGGACGAGGAGGGGCGCTGGCAAGCGGAGTGATGGGAAGAGCTTTTCCAAGCTTTTGACGCTTGGAGGACTCCAAGGCAGAAGTACGCTTGGAAGTTTCTAAGGAAGCAACCTGCTTTTTTGAGCCAGTCACCTTGGAGGGGGCTCCGGCTTTGCTGCCCCCAGCCTCATCACCACCCTCATCCGACTGACCGCTTCCACGGCCCCCACCACGACCTTTCCTTCCACGGCCACGACCCTGCTTCGGGGCTGGTTGCAGGCTGGGATGATCCTGATCCACGAACTTCTTCGATGGCTTGGACGGGGACGAACGCTGAGGATAGCCAACGCCCATCTCATCGAACACCCTGTTAAGCCGGACCCCATCCACCAAAGCCAAGCAACTCTCATGTTCCTTGGTAGTGTACTTCCCACAAATAATTTCAGCCATTAACTCAATGGACTGAACGAAGGCGAAATCAGACATATTCTCTGGCTTTTTCACCCCAAACTTGGGAAAGCAAACATGAGGAATACCTCTGTACAACCTAGTCTCAACAGCAAACGGCTTCCACGAAGCAGATAAGATATTTACTCCAGCAGCAAGCCCTTCCTCAATCAAGTCCCGGCTGCTTGAAACCCGACTAGCCTTGAAAAAAGCACTTTCACAGCGATCAAAGCCGGGGGCATTTCTGTCGAAGGAAGGGCAAGCCACAAAATCACAAGGACCAATAGAACTACGCAGAGGAAAAGCCATCAGCTTCGTTCCATCATCCAGCACATTTTCCAGCGCGGGCACCTTGACATAAAGCCAATAGTTTTTCCAACTCTTGTCCCACGTGTTTCTCTGACAAAAGGTAAGTTCTACTTTCTGCTTGTCAGTCTGCCTCCACCGCGCGCAAAAAGTAACACTACCATAGTCCGGCTCATAATCAAAACCGTCAACCTTGACGCTTTTTGTCTGCCGATGCCCCTCAAAGTAACGGACGAAGCAGTCCACATTAACATCCGAAGCGTTGGTCTTCACGGCCCAGAAGAAGCGAAGCAAGTGAGTAATAGCATTGGGGGTAAGATGATGAAGCTGTAAGCCAAACTTCCCCAGGATATCAGCAATAATATTATCCACGGGCATCCGAAGCCCGGCAGTGAAGAACTCCTTGAATACCACAGCTTCGTCTGCCTCAGGCGTCGGGGTAGTCTCTGTGCCAGGGGCTCGTCCTTGACCGGCTTCAAAATACCCCTTCTCCTCATAGAAGCGAATCAATGAAGGGGTAACACGAGACTCACCAAAGACAGTGGTCTTTGGCTTCCTCCGATAATCCAAGAGATCAGAAGCATCGGCTTCTACGTCCTCAAGGGCATCCTCGGCTGTAGATCCAGCGTCCTCTGTATCGTCACCTGCAGCAACATCTTCCTCGGCAGGTCCCTTGCCTCGATCATCAACAATCATAGCACCTCCGGCTTCGGGGTCCACGGCCACGTTGCCCTCAATTTCCTGAGCAAACTGTGCAGCTTCGGCAGCATCCATATCCATGCCGTCTGAGTTGTCTTCATCAGAGATGTAGCCAATCAGACGAGCGGTTTGCTTCATACGAGCCGCTACAACAAACAGAAAAAACAATAAGCAAACAAAGCAGCAAAAGACAAAGGAAAAAACGAAGGAAATAGTAGAGCACAAAAAGCAAAACTTACTTGTGTCGAGAGAAGAAAGCCAAAGCTTGAAATCAAGAGCTTCCAAAAGCCAGAGAAAGCGTCAAGCTCAAGCCAAGCAAAACGAAGCAAGCAAAATTGACCCCCCTTCGGTCCTATTTATAGGCCAGTAAAATCTGACCGTTAAAATCTCGAAAAACGAACCGCCGTTTCAAATTCGGTCAAACTGAAGCAAAAGTTACAACAACGGATAAAACAATTCAACTAGTTTCTAATAAACGAAGCCAAATAACATAACATGTCAGACAAACGAAGCAAAAATAGAACAATCACGACAAAACATTAAAGGGCTTTCTCCAACAAGGAGGAGGCGTTTCTCTGGCTGGCAAGCAATCCTAGTTTCGTGGAGCTCGGCCTGTTGAAGAAAGCCCTCGTCCTCGAGGGGCTACTGTTGGGGATTTGGCCCGCCGACAAACGCCTTCTACTTGTTTTGCTTCATCTCACGCGTAAGGGCAGCAATGAACGAAGGAGATAGAGCCAATTTAGCTTCATTTTACTCTACAGATCTCTAATTCGGCTTCGGTGAGCATGTCTTGCTGTATATGAAAGCCAATCGGCTTCGCTCGTTAAGTCTTGCTGTATACGAAAGTCAATCGGCTTCGCTCGTCACGTCTTGCTGTATACAAAAGCCAATCGGCTTCGGTAATCACATCTCGCTATATGCGGAAGCCAATCGGCTTCGGTGATCGTGTTGCAGGAAGCCAATATGGCGTTATCGGAATCAAGTTAGAAGCCAATTCGGTGAAATATTGATACTATTGAATGTCAAAAGTTATGAATAAGTTAACGGCAAGCTTCGGTTCACTCTAAACTGCAGGTTCTTGCAGGAGCCATCGGCTTCCTGGACGCTGGGAAGTGGCTTAGGGTCATCTCGACTCAGAAGAAGCCAATTCCAGGAGCTACAGAGCCTTTGGAAGCGGGCGAAGCAGACATGGACCGAGTCCAAGGAGACTAAGTCCAAGCCAAGTCAAACACGGAATCACAAGTCTACGCATTCATATTGGGAGGAGTAAATGTACCAAAGTGTCCATAGGCTATTTGTATTGTATAGTCTAGAGGATGATGCCTGATCTCAGGGGTACAATGGGAATGTAAAGACCCTTGGTCTCCCTATAAAAGGGGACCCCTCCCCTCCATGTAAAGGTTGTTGATTCCCGGATACTGTAGATAAGTAATTTATTGTTGCTTGTCTCTGTTGTCCCGTTTCAGCTGTTGTTTGGGACTATTGGCTTCTGCTACTATCCCAACACAAATCACCATTACATGGTTGCATGCATGAAATCAATAATGAGAATGGAAGGTGTGCGGAAAGAAGCTACCACATCTTGCAGGAAATGGACCTTGCGGTTCTAATCAATTCCACACCATTTGGTAATTACAGTCTTCAAAATAGTTGAGCCCTAGTCTGGTTCCATTTGCCCTTAATTAAATCTTACTTGTCTATTCTATGGTCTATGATTTTCACATGACAGCTTTGTTGAAGCAGAAGTTCATCTGGTCCCTGCAAAGAGAATTTGGATGTTTGGTTGAGATACTGCCATACACTATAGCTTCTGAAATAATTCAATCAGGGTGAATTCGTGGTGAAGCTTCTCCGAATTGGAGGCGTGGAGCATGGACAACGCCATCATATCGTGTTCAAGCATTGCAACAAGAGTGACACTCAAAGCTATCTGCACGTACATTGCCATGAACGCATCATCAGCTCCTTCATCGACACTCAAAAGGTACGAAGATTTTTTTCGCTCTAGTACTGGGTGCTGGTCTGACCCGGTTTTAAATGTTTCCTTTGAGTACCGGGTGCAGCCACCACCCGGTACTAATTATTACATAGAGCATTAGTACCGAGTGGGGGAACCACCCGGTACTAAAAGCCGAGTAGCCGAGTATTAGTACCGGGTGTTGCCCCCACCCGATACTAATGTGCTTCGGATGGGTGTACCCGATGTACCCAGTACTGATGCCTAGTATTAGTACTGGATAAGAGATTTTGACTAGTACTAACGGCAATTTTGCCCTCAGATGAATGCTCGTTTCTCTAAAATTGAATTGAAAACTGACACCAAGAAATAATACTGACACATAATGTTTCTAGCTACGTTGCGACACTGCAGCTATCATATTGTATATATATACTCGTGTCCATTTGAGAAAAGGGAGGCCATCAGCACAAGACATGCAAGATGTGACAGAGGAGAGAAACAGAATACTGCATATACAAATCACCATTTGAGAAACAGAATTGAAGGAAACTGAAAAAATTATGCAACTGGGATCAGACCACAATGAATCACCAGAGAACTATGATACTCCCATTGAACCACCTTTACCCGGGACTATTCCTTGACGTCGTATGACATGCAACACACAATATTCAATTATAAAGGATTCGCAATGATGCATACCTTTTAAAACACCCATTCTTATGACGTTTTGATATGTGGTCACAACGTATTTTGGAAGTACCGGTACTTTTAGGTGCCACATTTACTATAATAATGCCATGAAATTAAGCACATTGAGATATGCATTCGGAATTGTCATGAGGGGTCATGTGTTGTAACTTGTAAGGAAAGCAGCATTATGCATGACATTCCTTGCATATCATTAATTCATTATCATGTCTTTCTCACCATGCGATTGTATAATTAAGTGTAGCACAGTTTCAAATTTCGCAAAAGAATATTATTACGAGCGCCAGCATAGTCATATTTCAGGACGGGAAGAGGATAGAGATGTGAAGAAAAGAGGAGATGATAAATGCGATCAGGGGAAAAGCTCGGTGGAAATTTCGGGACAAAATTTGAATGATCCAATAATCCAAATTGTAATAATAGAGTACCAGCATAGTTCTGTATCCAAGGGAGTACCAAATTGTCATAATAATACGATTATTCCATTGCTTCTTCTTTAATTACGACAATTAATACACTGGATGAACCGTACACTGGCATAGCCGCCCATAACAACATTTATATATATAGCATACATCTCTGGCGAGTTCAAACTTATTTATTTATAAGTTACCACATGTACTTATATTAGGCGAGCTGGATGGATCATGGCAGTGCCACAGCAAGGCCACACCCATTCCTTGTGGCGAAGAGCTGGTGCGGTGCTTCGTCGATGGCCAGCCACTGATCCACTGCCCACTTGTGCTGCCTGGACAACACACCGCCTTGCCGCAACTGGGTGACCATCACATAGTCCACGTACCAGCCGGGTTTATTGCCCTTGCCGTCAGATTTCAGCAGCATCTTGCATGGTGCGGTGGAAAAGCACCTGCCCGTGCCACTGAATCTGTCCAGGTTGCCTCTCTCGAAGTAGTCATGGCCGGCGGCCATCTGGCCCCAGGATTCCAGATCAGTGATCACCAGGGTTGGGCCGCTCGCGCCGCTCACCTGCAGCGACACACGGGCGTCGGTGCCCGCATTCTTTCTGCCTCCAGTCTTGACTAGGATCTCGAACGTGCACCGGGAAGCAGCGAAGGCACGGCTTGCAGAGAGAGCAACGAGACTACAGAAGGTCAGGGCGATCAAGGACGAAGGTTTCATGCTTGTTACTGGGTACGTGTTGCCAAGTATGTGAGTAGTGGTGTGAGTTGCCATTGTTTCACTTGGTTCTAGGTCCCTTTTATAGCAAATTAGTGGTAAGCAAAGTCGCAAGATGATTCGATCTAGATCATATGGGATAAGCTTGATTATGTTCTGGTCAAGAGGACGTGGGGCCCATGCAGGTAGACCAGAATAACGTGTGAGTGGACTTGTTTGCAGTGCAAGCTAAGTCCTGACCAGGTAGTACACATATACGACAAACAAGTCAATATACCCTGCTATATTATTTGCAGTTTCTTCTTATTTGCAGGTGTTGATATGGCATATTAGACATGTAGCATGTATGTGAGATGATTACATGTGAGCATTAGAGGCATGGCCCGGTTTTTACGAGCCACAAGTCAACTGCCTCGTGGCTTCGAGATCATATCACTAGAGCTAGCTGACCTACTGCCTGGGCCTGGATCTTGGCATATACTTGTTTCGTATCGAAATATTTGTCGCTGTTGACTTTTTGTCACAACTTTGACCATTCGTCTTATTTAAAATATTTTGTGTATATCATTTTTTTTATTTGCTTCATCATTATATGTGTTTTAAGTGTGACTTATCTTTTTCCATATTCGCTTGAATTTTTTGAATAAGAAGAAAGGTCAAACGTTTTAGATAAAGTCAACGGCGACAAATATTTTGATATGGAGGTACTAGGTAGTATATGATAACAGAGATGGAGCTGAACAAACAACCCATTTCTTGAGCATTGTTTGATCAGTCATCTGAGAAATTTAAGCTTCATTTGTTTGTTTTTATTATCATATATGCCCCCATGAACAGGCCATAGAACATATCAAATCAGTATTTCAGCACAGTTTGCTTCACCGAACAAATAGGAGAGCGGTAATTTTAGAACATGAGGATTTCTTTTTCTCAAATCCTCACTGTTCCAAAATAGAGGCTAATATTCACTTCTGTATTATCATCTATCTATTAGGATTGAAGTAGAGATACAACAAGTAAAACGTCCTAGTGCAATTGTTTATTTTATTGCGCTAGCAAGAATTTGAACCTGAAACCTGCCCTGATATTAAGTTGCATGCACCAAACAATTCAACCTAAAAATTTAACCTAATAGTTGAAGATGGACGCCGTTCCCTTATATATACTTCAACATGCTGATTTGATTTGACCACCAACTTACTCAATTTGGTGCAGCCGAGTACCCCATGGTGTGGGGTAGCCCAGAGGCGGCAGCTGAGGTTTAAGAGACATGTGCTAGAAGGGCAGGAAGTTGGGGTGTGTTGGAATATAGCCGAAGCCAATGAACCCAAACAACAGCCAAGACAGAGAACGGAGACAAGCAACAGTAAATTACTTATCAACAGTGTTCTCGGGAATCAGCCCTTTACACGTTGGTGAGGGGTCCCCTTTTATAGGGAGGTCAAGAGGCACATTTTACATTCCCCTTATACCCCTGGAAATCAGGCATCATCCCCTAGACTATACAACCTATGATTTCCAAGGGCATAAGGGTACATCTATATATCTCAATGTGAATGCGTAGACCAGCAACTCCGTCTTTGACTCGGTTTGGACTTGGTCCATGCTGCCTTCTCTGTGCCTCCCATGACCTTTGTCGCCTTCACCGCGTCTGGACCCCTTCGGCTGAACAGCGCCTTCTCCTGCTCAGAGAGAAAAAAGCTCCACGGGACATCGTCCAAGCCTGTCTTGGGCCTGTTATAAAAAGATGAACCAAAGTATAGAGTAAAATATGAGAATTGCCTTCGCACCCTCGCAAAATGGTTCGGGTAGCGAAGGCAGTCCGGGACCTCATAGCGCCTTCGCATCAGTATTAGTTGTTTATCTAGTGCCATGCTCTTCAGATCGCCCTTTAGTGCCAATCTCCTAGCGAAGGAGAGAGAGACTGAAAAGTCGGTGATGCTCACAGGTTGCCTTCGCACGTAAGTAAGGTAGTTTCCTGTTTATCACGGACGAAGACGATTTCCTTCCAGTGACATGTAGCGAAGGCAAATTCCGGGAACCATTAACGAGGTAGTCGGGTGAAGGCGTTTCCCTGACAGGCCAATCCCCCAACAGTAGCCCCTCGCGGACGAGGGCTTTCTCCAACAGGCCGATGTCCTCGCAAATCCAGGATTGCCTTCGCCTGTTCCAGAGAAACGCCTCCTCCCGTTGGAGTAAGTCCCGAGTCGTTGTCTTCACTCCAAATTTGGCTTCGCATCCCTTATTTTTTTTGATTTTTCACCTTATTATTTATTTTTATTTGTACTATTTTTGGATTTTTCCAGGCCTTTTCGATTTTCGCGCCGTGGTAACGGTCACTTTTTTACTGACCTATAAATAGGGCCGAAGGGGTCCCCCCTTTTACCCTTCTTCGCTTTCACTATCAATCGCTTTCTGCTGCTGAATCTTCTTCGCCTGCTCCGATCATAGCTTGATAAACGCTTTCGCGTTCGTGTCGGCTTCTCCTCGCAATATCTGCTTGTACAAGTAAGGTTCTCTCTCTATTTTTTGATATTGTTGTTTCTGGTTTCCTTCGTTTAGGTACTGGAAACTGTTGTTATTTCTGCAGCGGCGCGCGTTAAGCAAACTGCTATATTTATTGATATGGCTGGCGAAGGCAGCCTCGATGCCCAGCGGACGGGAGTTTCTCCTCGTCGTGGAATGGATGACGCCGAAGCTGATCAATTTGCACAGCAAATAGAGGATGAGACTCCGACTGTGGAGGAGACGTCTGGTGATGAAGAGGAAAATCTAGATGATGTGGAGGCCGATGTGGATGAACTTGTGGATCCCAGCAAAAGGGCGAAGATTCTTGTGTTTGGCAAGTCCAAGGTCGGCAAAAATGATATTAAGTTTTATGAAGAAAAAGGATATTTTCCTGTGGGTTGGGGTCGTTCTCCTGGTACTGAAACTACCCCTAGCCCTCGTGAAGACGAAGCTGTGGTCTTCACGGATTTCTTCATTGCTGGCCTTAAGATGCCGATTGATAACATAATTGCGAAGATGATTGCACCTTATGGCCTGCAACTGCATCATCTAACGCCCAATGCCATCGGCCATCTTCTTCGCTTCTTCTGGTCAGTGAAGACACATGACTCGGAGGTTATAGTTGATGGCTTCCTTCAGCTATATGAAGGGCATAATCAGAGTAAATCATCTGAGGTTGAAGGCGAGCTGTTCACTCCAGATTTTGGATGTGTGACATTTACTGGGCGCCGCCGGGGTTCTCATTTTGCGAAGGTGGAAACTACCTTCGCTCAGAGGAACAAATGGATGAAAGACTGGCAGAAATACTGGTTTTACGTGAGGGTACCTTCGGAGGAAACTGTTCTGGAGGATGGTACGAGATCAGTTTCTTATCCTCTCCACAGCCAGCTCGATTGGCTCAAGTTTGTTTCCTGTCCAGTTTTTGGCGCGGAGAGCACTGGTTTCACGGAGTGCTGGAAGGCGTTTCGGGCGGCTTCGCAGACGTTCTGCAGCCGTGACCTTATTGAAGAAGGAGTTGCGGCCGATCTGGCTGCTGGGGTTTATTTCTTGTCCGCCGACTGGGAGCCTTACAAAGTTGAGTGGAAGGCCTTTGGTGAACGTACTAAGGTTGTTTTTCCTCACTTTGGAGCGAAGTTACCCGAAGGCATGTCAGCGGCGGAGTTCGTTGCCATAGTGGAGCGACGGGCCACAGATATTCTTGGTCCATATACCTCAAAGAAGCATCATATAAACGAAGACAACTATGTTCATGTTAGACTCAATAGAGTTTTTGAGGAACTGAAGATTTCTTACGGTGCTCGAGAGGTTCCCGTCCCCGCTAGGGAGAAGAAGAAGGAGAAGAAAGAGAAGGAAAAAAGAGGGAAGGGTAAGGCGAAGGAGCAGAATGAAGATGAATCTGCTTCTTCGCGCCCACGTGGTGGTGGTCGGTCTGGTCGCGGAGGCCGTGGTAGAAAAACAGTTGCGAAGACAACTTCCTCCTCCGTGCCGGCCAAGCGTGGCAGCAGCAGTTCTTATGAGTCTACAGAGAAGAGGCGTCGCCAAGAGCCAATTGCTGCTGTTCCGCTGTCTGTTGCGGCTCCACCTGCTGGAGCCACTTCTACAGCTTAGCGTGGTGGTCGTCCACCTCTTCCTCCTCGTGTGCCAGCGGCAGCTCCGGCTCCAACGCGGTTGCCGGCTTCGTCGATGTCTGGCTTCGAGAGCTCAGCCCCCCGGAGTGGGGATGATATTTTTCTAGGTGAGGTTGCACTATTTGGCAATTACTTTCAGGGCTCAAGTCTTCCTTTGCTAGCGAGGTACCTAACGGAGAATCCCGTGATTGATATCAATATTACATGTGAATGCGATGCTGAAACATCTGAAGATGTTCGGGTTCCGAATCCATTCGACGACGGCATTGATATTAGCATGTTTGAGGACACCCCTATTCGGGGTGCTCCTGTTATGGAGAATGTGCCAGAGGAGGTTCATGTCGAGGCTAGCTTTGAAGAGCCCAGAGCCGAAGCTCCAGTGAACATTCCGGCGGTTAGCCCTCCATCGTCAGCTTTGGCTTCTTCCCCTCCTGTTCGAGACTCTTTGGAGGTTCTGGCCCATGCTGCCGGGACAGTTGACGTTGATGCCCAGGCTAAGGAAAAGGAGGTTGCCGAAGCTGAAACTTTCGAAGCCGCTGAGAGGCCTGCTGCTTCTCAATCTTATATGGATGTTGATATCGGTGGAAGTATTCCTTTTCCCGAAGGTACTAATGATGTTTTTCGTTTTTTTTGAGACATTGTTTGCTCTGCTGTTTGATGCTAATGCAATTGAGACCTGTTTATTAGGTGGCGAGGGGGATGGGCCGTCTCGCATGCGCAAAGGTGGGCCTCTTCGAGACTTTGATTTGGAAGGTGTTTTTTTTGTTTGGGATTATAGTTGGCTTTTGCCTTTGGCTATTTTGCGAAGATAACAGTGTTATCATTATTTTTTACTTGCAAAATATCAATGACTTGTTCAGACACTCGATCCCGAAGGCATAAGTTCTACTATTTTGGCTTCGGGGATGAAGGTATGACCTTATCGCCTTCGTCTGTGATTATGTTTTTGACCTTAGCTTCAATTCGTCTGTTTCATAATACTGAACTTTTTTCTACCATAGATTGTTGTAGCTATCAATGAGTTGGCGGCTCAGGTTCCCAACCTCAACTTAGTTGCTGCTGAACGGGCAGAGCTAGAGAAATTGCGAAGGGAAAAGGCCGAGCTTCTCCAGATCCAGACTACTATTGATAGAATTAAGCAGGATCTTGAAAATGAAAAGAATCTATTTCGCTAGGACCGGGAGTCTATTATCATTGAGAATAATTCTTTGAAGGACAAGGTCGCAGCTTTGGAAGCTAAAGCTGGCGAAGCCGATTCCCTTAAGGAGAAGGTTGCTGCCTTGGAAGATAAAATTGTTGATAAGGACGGCACCGTAGAGGGCCTTCGCAAGAAAATTGTTGAAGATACTGATTTGATTTTTGTTCTAAAGGGTGAGGTGAACACACTAAATGCAGCCAAGGAGATGCTTTCGGGCGATATTGATAGATATCGGTCTCGCAGTGAAAACTTTGAGCGTCAGGTCTTGTCGCTGTGCACATCAAACCTTAACCTTCGCAAGGAGAATGAAAGCGTGGTTGATGTTGCCTGGGAGCGAGGCTTAAAATTATATCGCTTGTACAAGGAGGCCTTGCGACAGTTTGGTGCGGAGCCTGCTGCCTTCCCCAATAAAGAGTATAGCTTGGACAAGCTCTTTAATTGGATTGACAATGAATTCACTTCGCTTCCGACTGTCGTGGAAACTCTCAGTGACTTCGCTGTCAATCTTTGTTCATGCAACTTGCTCAAGGTTCTCTCAGACAATGGCTGCGATCATTATAAAGCCTTGGTTCGGAAAGGTTATCCTTATCCAGCTCCCAGAGATCCTGCCGATGCTGATTATTTTCCACAGCAACTGCTAGTCGCGAAGGCGCTTTTCTTGAGGTATTTTTGGGTTGCCAGTGGCCGTCCAGCAACTCAGAATCTTGTCCGCGACCGGCTTGCGAAGGTATTTTTTATAGCTGCCGTCGTTGTCATTTTTTATTCATTTTTGTTTTTGATTTGGAATTGTTTTGTTTGATAGCTTTTGTATTCTCAGTCAAAGGAACTGAAGAAGCAAAAAGCTGAAGCCGAAGCCGCCGCAAGGGAAGCCGCTGCCAAAGAAGCTGCCGAAGCCGGTGTCGGAACAGGTTTTGCCGCGCGACTGGTGCTGCTTCCGGCGAAGCCGGTGCTTCTTCTTCGCAAGGACAGGGTGATCAAGGGGCCCCTGGAGTCGAGCCACAGGTCTAAGGACCTTTTGAATTGTAGCAAGAGTTAGGATTTTATTGAGCGGGCAGTTCTTTTGAACTTGTACATTTGTGTATATTCAGGGCGATGAAATGCTTGCATTCACTCCACTGGCTATGCGTGACGGGCCGCTTTGTATTTCTGGCTTCGCATGGAAGGAGTTTCAACGTCTTTATCCGAACTCGAGCCAGAGTTCAGTGTTTTTGATTTTTTCACAGCGTTTGTTGCTCACGGCTCTAATCGAGTTGAGCTTGCTGCGAAGAGAAATGCCGAAGTTGTTTCCCTGGGTGTTCCAAAGATGGAGCCATTGGACGTTGGTCCTGATGTCAAGGACTTTGCTTGCGTTTACAATGCTCCTCATTTTAGAAGATCTGGCGAGCAGTTTTATGGATATGTGTTTGAAATGTTTTGAGAATGCTTGGTATAAATGTATGAAACTCGTGATGTAATTATGTCTTCGCATGAATGAATATAAACTTGTTTTGTCTTCACTTTTGAGAGAAACGCCTCCTCCCCACGAAGCGAGTTTGTGTTTATTCATGCGAAAGTGAATATGTTCATGATGTGAATAAACCGTTCGCGTGTAATTTGAATAAGAAATATCATATGTTCATGATGTGAATAAACCGTTCGCGTGTATGACCTTTGAATAAGAAATATCAAACTCGGTTTGCCTTCGTTTCTGAGAGAAACGCCTCCTCCCCCGAAGCGAGTTTGTATTTTTTGTTCGACGTGCTCAAATGGCGATCCATGGCGTTTAGACAGGGAATTGTCTCTGGGTTTATTTTTAAGAGTAGTTTGAACCGAAGCCCCTTTTACCCCTTCTAGGGTGAGCATTGTTGTATGAGGTTCGGTGCTAGCCGAAGCCCCTTTAGTAAGAAGTTTTGTATGTGAAATCTATATGAGCCGAAGCCCCTTTTACTCCTTTGGAGTAAGCATTGTTTGTATATGAAGACAATCTTGAGCTGAAGCCCCTTTTACTCCTTTGGAGTAAGCAATTTAGATCTGAATTGGCCTTACCTTTGGTAGGGTCAATTTAGTTCTATTGGGTTTATCGAATACCAGCGACTTGGTCGAAGCCAATCGCTTTCGATGCAACTTTTTTGGGGAATAGCTCGTTTATATATTTCACACGAGTTACAGTTGGCACCGCCTCATTAAAAACCTCACCCCTTTGGTAAGGGTTCCCCTGTGAGGAAAAGAGTACGAGCCTTTTGAAAAAGGAAATATCTACTCTACTACTTTATAGAATACGAAGCCAATTATTACATTATGTTCACAGGTAGTACCTTCGCAGGCTGTTCGCATTCCATGAATGCAGCAGCTCATTGCCTTCTCCATTCCCAGGTGAAATGATCCTGGTCTGTTACTCTTGACGACTAGGAACGGACCTTCCCATTTGTTCTGCAGCTTTCCCGAAGGCATATTCGGGTTCTTCCTTAGCACCCAATCGCCTATCTTTATGTCTTTTCTTACTACTTTCTTGTCTCGCCATTTCCTGGTTTCTTCCTGGTACTTGAAAATGTTCTTCGCTGCTTGCAGCCTATATATTTCTGTGAGGTCTTTGTCTATGGCTTCACTATCTTCGGGTGCTTTCTGTTGAGTGCGAAGCCCCTGATGAAGNCCCTGTGAGGAAAAGAGTACGAGCCTTTTGAAAAAGGAAATATCTACTCTACTACTTTATAGAATACGAAGCCAATTATTACATTATGTTCACAGGTAGTACCTTCGCAGGCTGTTCGCATTCCATGAATGCAGCAGCTCATTGCCTTCTCCATTCCCAGGTGAAATGATCCTGGTCTGTTACTCTTGACGACTAGGAACGGACCTTCCCATTTGTTCTGCAGCTTTCCCGAAGGCATATTCGGGTTCTTCCTTAGCACCCAATCGCCTATCTTTATGTCTTTTCCTACTACTTTCTTGTCTCGCCATTTCCTGGTTTCTTCCTGGTACATGGAAATATTCTTCGCTGCTTGCAGCCTATATATTTCTGTGAGGTCTTTGTCTATGGCTTCACTGTCTTCGGGTGCTTTCTGTTGAGTGCGAAGCCCCTGATGAAGAATATCTTCCGGGCATACTGCTTCTTCGCCGTAAAGCAGTTTGAATGGAGTGAACTGAGTTGCTCTTGAGGTAGATGTGTTGGGAGCCCAGATTACCTTCGGCATTTCTTCTACCCATTTGCCTTTTTTCTTGCAATTTGCAAGGCATTTTCTGATGGCAGTGAAAATGATGCCATTAGCTCTTTCTACTGCGCCATTGGACTGTGGGTGGTATACTGATGCAAATCTTGCCTTCATCCCAATGGACATGCAGTACTGCCTGAACTCGTCACAGTCGAACTGTTTCCCATTATCCACTGTAATTTCCCTTGGGACTCCAAATCTGCATACAATTTGCTGCCAGAAGAATTTGATAACTGTCTTCGCCGTGATATTTGCTAGTGGCCTTGCCTCAATCCACTTGGTGAAATATTCCACTGCAACTATTGCATATTTGAGGTTTCCTTGAGCCGTGGGAAGGGGACCCACCAGATCGATGCCCCATCTCTGCAGAGGCCAGGTTGGAGTTATCAGCTGTGACAGCTCCAAAGGTGATTTTCTGGTTGCCACACATTTTTGACATTCGTCGCAAGTCTTGACTGTATTTGTTGTGTTGTTGCGTCATTGATGATTGTAGGCCAATAAAACACTTGTCTCATTGCCTTCCCAACAATTGCCCTCGCTCCAAAGTGAGCTCCGCATAGACCACTGTGTATCTCTTGAATTATCTCTCTGCCTTCGCTGATGGAAACGCAGCAAAGCCAAGGAGCTACGAGTCCTTTCTTGTACAAGGTGTTGTCGATGATTTGGTATGCTCTTGCTCTCTGCTGCATGGTTTTGAGGTCGTCTTCGTCAATTGGTTCGTAATATCCCCTGAGATATGCCATTATGGAAGACCGCCAATCTTCTGAATTTATTGCATTGATGAAGTGTGGTTGCTCATCGAGTTCTTTGATCGAAGGCACTGTCAGTGTCTGGAAGAAGACATCGGGTGGCAACTTGTCCCCCTTTGCTGCTGCCTTGGCCAGTGCATCAGTTTCTTCGTTTTTTGCCCTTGGAATATATTCTATTGTGAAGCCTTTGAACTTCTTCTCCATTGATCGGACTGTGTTTAGGTATTTGATCAGCTCGGGTTGCTTTGCAACACTTTCTTTTTCAATGTGGTCTGCTACCACCTTCGAGTCAGTTTTTACAATGAAGCGCTGAGCCCCCAGCGCCTTCGCCTTTCTGAGCCCCAATAGGACGGCTTCATATTCAGCAACATTGTTCGTACTTCTGTCGCTATTTTTGCAGAACTCTAGGTTCGCAGCGTATCTCATCTTAACGCCCGAAGGTGTTGCACAATCGCTGCAATGCCAGCTCCTTTGTCCCCCCAAGCGCCATCACAGTGTACTAGCCAGCTTTCTTCTCTGGTCAGAGTTTGTGCCGAAGGCGATGTCCACTCGACTATGAAATCAGCCAAGACTTGCGATTTAATTGCTATTCTTCGCTCGAAGTCGACCACATATTCAGATAGCTCTGCAGCCCATTTGCATATTCTTACCGAAGCTTCTTTGTTGCTTAATAACTCTTTTAGGGGTTGATCTGTGAGCACTTTGATGGTGTGGCCCTCAAAATAATGCCTTAGCTTTCTGGATGCCATTACCACGGCATAAATCATTTTCTCGATCTCAGTGTAGAACAGCTTCGACCCAGCCAGTGCCTCAGAGACATAGTACACAAGCTGCTGTATATTTCTACCCTCGACCAGCTTCTCCACAATGAGTGCAGCACTGACAGCTGATTGCGAAGCTGCAATGTACAATAGTAAGGGTTCCTTCAGGTCAGGTGTTGTCAGCTTCGTGAGCTGCATCAGATATTGCCTTAGCTCGTGGAAAGCCCTCGATTGTTCTTCTCCCCATTCAAACTTTGATGCATTTCTGAGAGTTGCGAAGAAGGGTAAACTGCGTTCAGTTGCCTTTGCAATAAATCTGTTTAGTGCTGCGATTTTGCCAGAGAGTTTCTGCACATCTCTAATGCATTTGGGCTCTTCCATGTTGAGTATTGCATTGATCTTGTCACGGTTGGCTTCGATCTCATTTGCTGAAACGAGACAGCCGAGTATCTTCCCCTTGGTTACTCCAAAGACACATTTCTTTGGGTTGAGTTTGAGTCCAGCCTGTCTCATTCTTGCGAAGGCAACTGCCAGGTCTGAGATGTGATCTTGCCTTTTCACACTCTTGACCAAGATGTCATCAACATATGCCAGAATAGTTTTGAAGAGTTCCTCTTTGAATACGGTGCTTGACATGCGACAGAAAGTGGTACCAGCATTGCGAAGCCCCTCGGGCATTCTGATGAAGCAAAAGGTGCCGACTGGAGTGATGAGGCTGGTTTTTCTTCATCCTCTTTCTTTATCCATATCTGATGATAACCGGAGAAGTAATCTAGCAAAGATATCATCTCACTTGCAGCAGCTTGATCAATGATTTTATCAATTCTTGGGAGAGGGAAATCATCCTTGGGACATGCCTTGTTGAGATCAGTGAAATCGATGCACATTCTCCACTTGCCATTTTTCTTTTTCACAGGCACAGTGTTTGCTAACCACTTGGGATATTGAACTTCGCGTATAACTTTTGCATCGAGCAGCCTTTGCGCCTCAGCCTTGACTGCGCTCACTTTTTCTTCGGACATTTTCCTCAGTTTTTGCTTCTTTGGCCTCATGTCAGGGCTAATTGCGAGTTTGTGTTCAATTATGCTCCTGTCAACTCCTGGAAAATCTTTGCTTGACCAGGCGAAGACATCTTTATTGTTTCTCAAGAACTCGATGAGTCTTTTTTCTTCGTCTGGCTCAAGATATGAGCCGATTATAACTTTTCTGTCGAAGACATTAGGTTGCAGTTGCACTTCTTTTGTTTCTGCAGCACCTTGCATACTGTGGCTGCTTTTGTCAGCAATTGGCTTCTCCTCTGGGTAAATGGGATCACTTTCTTTGAGGACATGAACCTTTCGCTGTCCTGGGGTGTTGGCATACTCAATTCTTCTTGCCTCTATTTGGTCACCATAGACGGTGATAACCCCTTTGAGAGCTGGCATTTTCATGCATAAGAAAGCTTGCCTTATGATGATGTCGAAGGCATTTATAACTCCCCTGCCGAAGATAACATTGTAGTCGAAGAACATGTCAACGACATCGAAGGTAATGAACTCTGTTCTTGCATTTGATGTGTCGCCAAAGGATACTGGCAATGTGATTTTCCCCAATGTTGCGGTGCGCTTCCCCCGAAGCCAACCAAAGGTGTGTTAGATGGCTCCAAGTTATCTGGGTTGATGTTGGTCATCGATCTGAGAGTTTTTGCCAAGATGATATCCGCTAAGCTGCCTGTATCCACCAGCACTTTCCCAATTCTCTAGTTGGCAATATTGGCTTCGATGGACATTGCGTCATTGTGTGGAAAGTTGTGGAGTTTGAGATCTTCTTTAGTGAAGGTAATTGGCATGTGAGACCATTCTGATTTCTTGTATGGACCGTCAACTGAAATGTTGTTGACCTGGCGAAAGTAACTCTTTCTCTGCTTCTTTGTCTCGAAGGCAAGTGAGGATCCTCCAGTTATAGGCATGATGAGGCCATAACTGGGCAACGGGTTTGCTGGGTTGTGATCTTGCTGTTTTTGAGGTGATGGGGGTGGTGGTGGTAATTCCTCCACCTTGATGTCTTTGTTTGGGATAGGCTGCTGGTTTTGAGGGTAGAATTGTGGGTATATGGCTTGTGGGTAGTAATGCTGGAATGTTTGCGGCGAAAGCGAAAATTGAGTCGCCATCGCAGTTGTGGGATGCACAAAATTAGAGGTTAGGGAGGGATAAACTGGGCAGTAAGGGTGGATAGCTTGGGTTTGTGGTTGGATTTGGGTGTTTGGGTGCGAAGCCGAAGGTGGCTTCGTTTGGGTTGCTTGGATTTTGTCTGCTTTCAGTTTGTCGATGGTTCTTTTGATGTCTCGGCACTGCTCTGTGCCATGGGTATGATTTTTGCCATGGTATTGACAAAACAGCTCTGGTCCCGAAGGTGGACCTCTTCCTCTTCCTCGGCCTCTGCCGGCTCTTCCACCTCTTTGGGTAGGTTCGTTTCTTTGGCTCTGGTATTGGTTTTCTGGGTAAGTGGGATTGTTCTGTGGAAGCGAAGGCGGGCTCTCCACATTCATGATGGTTTGGGATTGGTAGTGGTTTTGGCTATAGTAATGCTACTTGTTTTGGGAATCATATTGGTTTTTCAGGACGGCTTCTCTGGCAATTCGCATTCGGTTGTCATTGTCGGATTGACAGTATTTTTTGAACTCTTCATAGAGATCTCCAAGGGTTGCTGGTGTTTCCCTTGCAATATGTTGGGCGAAAGGACCTGGCCGAAGCCCCTGTATAGCTGCAAATTTGGCGGCTTCGTCAGGAATATGAGGAGCCTGAGATCTGAGCCCCACAAACCTGCGAAAGTAGTCCTCCAAAGACTCCTTCGGCTGTTGATGTAAAGTTAGCTCTGCATATGATAATGCTTGATCTCCCATTATGCTGAAATTCTTGATCAACTCTCTTTTCAGATCATACCAGCTGGTGATAGATAATCCTGGAAGCTTGGTGTACCAGTTCATTGCGGTGCCATCACAGACGATGATGAAAGACTTTGCCAGCACTACATCGTCTCCCCCTGCTGAAGCTATTGCAGCTTCATAGCTCATGAGAAATTGCTTGGGGTCGGTGAGGCCATTGTATCTTGGTAGAGAGATAGGCTTGTATGAAGGCGTCCATCTTGCCAATTGAAGACTTTCTGAGAGAGGGCAAGTACGATCAATGGGACGAGTATGCAGCACTTGGAAACCAGTTTCCGATGTGGAAATGTGGTTGGCGAAGGCAATTGGGTCGTTGAGTTCGGCATGGAGTTGAGCAACTTGTTTCTTAGCTTTCTCGAGTTCTTCTCGGAGCTTCGCAGCTCTAGAACCAGTAGAGTTCAATCTTCTTTGCTTCGCCTGCCTCAACTCTTCCAACTGCTTCCTGACTAGCAGCAGCTGGTGTTGTTGTTGTTGTTCTTCTTCTTGCATTTGCTGTTGTAACTCAAGCTGAGCTGCTTCGAACTCTTTTTGCTGCTCCAGACGGCGAAGGAGGAGCCTTTCCTCCACCCCGCACAGCTTTTCTTCATTGGTGAGATTGTGTTCATTGATTTCCGTCTCTTCAGTGTCGGCTTCGGTTATGGGTGTTAAGGTGGTTGCTGGAACTGTGGCTTGGACGTCGGCTTTGCCAGATGAAGTCGTGTTTTGGGTGGTGGTTGATTTTGTTATTGCTCTTTTGGGTGGCATAGTGGTGTTCGTGGGTTTCCTTCATGCACAGCACAAGCGGTGGGCGCCAGTTGTTGGGATATAGCCGAAGCCAATGAACCCAAACAACAGCCAAGACATTGAACGGAGACAAGCAACAGTAAATTACTTATCAACAGTGTTCTCGGGAATCAGCCCTTTACACGTTGGTGAGGGGTCCCCTTTTATAGGGAGGTCAAGAGGCACATTTTACATTCCCTTTATACCCCTGGAAATCAGGCATCATCCCCTAGACTATACAACCTATGATTTCTAAGGGCATAAGGGTACATCTATATATCTCAATGTGAATGCGTAGACCAGCAACTTTGTCTTTGACTCGGTTTGGACTTGGTCCATGCTGCCTTCGCTGTGCCTCCCATGACCTTTGTCGCCTTCACCGCGTCTGGACCCCTTCGGCTGAACAGCGCCTTCTCCTGCTCAGAGAGAAAAAAGCTCCACGGGACATCGTCCAAGCCTGTCTTGAGCCTGTTATAAAAAGATGAACCAAAGTATAGAGTAAAAGATGAGAATTACCTTCGCACCCTCGCAAAATGGTCCGGGTAGCGAAGGCAGTCCGGGACCTCAAAGCGCCTTCGCATCAGTATTAGTTGTTTATCTAGTGCCATGCTCTTCAGACCGCCCTTTAGTGCCAATCTCCTAGCGAAGGAGAGAGAGACTGAAAAGTCGGTGATGCTCACAGGTTGCCTTCGCACGTAAGTAAGGTAGTTTCCTGTTTATCACAGACGAAGACGATTTCCTTCCAGTGACATGTAGCGTAGGCAAATTCCAGGAACCATTAACGAGGTAGTCGGGTGAAGGCGTTTCCCTGACTGGCCAATCCCCCAACAGGGTGCAAAGGGAAGTAAATTTGTAGGCAAATAATAAGGTTCGGTTCAGATAAAGGGTAGTTTGTTCATTTCAAGTATGTGTGTAGACAGAAGCTCTAAGATTATGAGGCCCCGGTGCAAAACACAAAATGGGGGCTTATATTTTTAAAAAACCAATAACCAAATAAGTTTGGATTCCATTGTATCGCCACATGTCTACTAACAAATATAACTAATACTAATTGATAGGATAAATTCATGTAAAAGAAGTAATGGAATTTTTTTGCTTGTGATCAAACCATGATACAATGGTGAAAGGAATCGATGCTCGTGATAGCCAAAGAGGGGGACGGGGTGAATTAGGCTTTCTAAAAACTTAACCTACCATATGCCTTCTAATTGCACAATATGAAACTAAGACAGGATATCTAGATGTGCAACTAAGGTTTTCTTCTAGTGTTTGCACCCACCAAAAGAGTTTTGCAACCTAGAGCCAATCCTATCAAGATACTACTCTAGAAAGGTAAAGGCACACAATTGCAAGTATGAAATGCGGAAGCTTAAAGGATTAGAAGGATGCAAACTTGACACGAAGATTTATCCCGTGGTTCGGCTTACGCCTACTCACGTTGGAGCTCCACAAAGGATATGCTCCCGGTCGCCAAGTCTTCTTCCCGGTCAAGGCCTTGAGCTCGCCACAAAGGCTCCCCAAGAGGGATGATGAGCAAGTCACCAAGACCTTGCTCTCATCAACCTACTCTTCCGGAGATCTTGACGCCGCCTCCACTACGGAGCTTCTCCACCAAGGAAGGGGTCTCCTCTTCCCCCGCACAAAGCCGTCGTCGCCTCTCCACACCAAGCCGGAGGGTCGAAGACTTGCCGGCGAGTCACCAAGACTCCAAGGGACCGGCACACCGAGATTACAAGTGTTGGTTTACTCTAGAACCAAAGCACAAGGCACAACACCTTGCAACTCACTCACTAGGGCTATCCTAGCTCTCTTACTCACTTAGGATGATCTATGTAGCACAAATGGTGGCTTGGATGTCTTGTGGTTGTAGATGAACTTCTCTGGACTCTAGCAACTCCAAATGGCCGAATGGGGTGGGTATTTATAGCCCAAGGGGCTCAACTAGCCGTTACCCAAAAGCTGCACAGAAAACGTGAACGTCGTATGTTCCGCCGTGTGCTTTTTCCCCATCAGCGTATAATACGCCGTGTGCCTTTTCCAACGATCGAATACCTTTTCCAACGGCTCTTTGGACATGCCGTATACTTCTGAATATGTACGCCGTGGCCGGCGGATCATACGCCGTGCCTTCTCCTCCAATCTTCACTTGACATCGCCACTGAGTAACTTGTACGCTGTTACTCCACCGGGGTCGGTGTATCGTACGCCGTGTAGAATCCTGCGGATCCTATCTTGAGCTTGATCAACCCTTGAACGCCATATGATCCGCCCTGTATCAGCACAGTAACACCGGATCATACGCCGTGGCCTTTCTTCGGGATCCTTTGAACGCCGTATGCTTCCAACTTGTACGCCGTCACCGCCGGATCATACGCCGTGTGGAATATTCCTTTTCTGTTTGATTCTTCTCCACACGCCGTATGCTTCTTGATTGTACACCGTGCCTCGGCATTTCATACGCCGTGTACAAACTCTGTGGGCTGTTCCAATTCAATCAACTCAAGCCCTTTTCATGATTTCATATGCCAATACCGTGTCATAAATACTTCAAAATAAGACTATCTCTGGTTTTTGGCTATGCTTTGGAATCATTCTTGGGACGTAATTTCCTATGTAAATTACTCAACAAACATATTAGTCCCAAAGACTATGTTGTCATTCAATCACCAAAATCACAATATAAATGGCACAAGGGCCATTTTCGTTACAATCTCCCCCTTTTTGGTGATTGATGACAACACAATCAAAGTAAGTATGAAATATGTGAAAATTGACCAAGTTTGAGCTCTTACACTTGCTTGAATGATTACCACTCTTTTCATTGGATTAGGGAACCATCTCCCCCATATATTTTGAAATATCACAATGGGTATGGCCTCCCCCTAAGTCCAACATCTCCTTCATGACTTCTCCCCCTACATGTATCCTCCCCCTTTCTCATGGCTTCTCCCCCTATCTCATTAGGTCACTTACTCTTAAGCTTGCTTTGATCCAAACTTCTCCCCCTTTGGAATCAAATCACCTAAAAGGACCTATCAAAAACAACATAGCTCATAGAGGGAATTAGTAGCCTAGGGAGTTAGTCAAGTATCACTTGAAAGTAGATGACAAGGAAAATGTGTGATACTTAACCTAAAGGGAATGTATGAGCACATAGCCTATGAACTTAGATATGGAGATCATAAACTCGATAGGCCAAGGCTCAATATGCATGAAAGCACAAATTTTCTATAATCATACACATAGAGTTGTAGGATCACATTATGAGTGAAGCACATTCTCTAAGTATGATATTGCACGGCATATGGAGACAATAATAATAAGCATGATAAACAAGTTAGTCTCCAAAATCACAATCCATAAGCTAAGCTCCCCCTAAATGTGTGCATTTAGTGTTTGAATCACTATCAAGTGTATGCACATTGTTTTGAACAACAAATGGGAAGATAAGCTTATAGCTTGTGGTCATGGTACCAAAATCATACCTTGTGAAGCTCATATACCATGAAAGTAACTAAGTGTAGGGAACCTACACAAACTTTGCAAACCATGTAAGTTGCTCATGGGTTAGAGTGCATGGCACAAGCAACTTACCATATGATAGTAACACTAGAATTTGCAATAGATACCACATGAATGCAAGGGATATAGAAAGGTAGCACATGCAAAAACTAGCAAGGTAAATAGGCAAAGAATTTGAATTGAATTACCAATACCTTATTTACCTTAGTGTGGGGGATTTGGGCAAATGAAGTCCAATCTTGCAAGCTTGGCTACTTTATTTGATCTTTCTCCTCTTCTTGTGAGCCAAGCCTCCAAATCCCCCGAAGCCAATCTTGGGCTTCAAGTATCCTTTGGAACCCAAACCTTTTGGGGCCCCTTCATGTTGGTGATGACTTCCTTGGGCACCCAAATGGGTCGGTTCCATCCCCATTCCTTCATCTTGGGCTTCCCAACCGTACTAGCAACAACCTTGCCATTAGCATTCTTTTTAAGGACATAGGTGTTGGCTTTTACCTTGTTCTTGTGGTTGGGCTTGGTGTAGATGAGGGAGCTATTGAGTGGTTTTGGCCTTCTTCTTCTCACTCTTGGGCGTGCCCTTGACAAGTGGGCATTGATAGAACTTGTGGCCTTCCTTGTAGCACTTGAAGCAAGTCACGTTTTCACCCTTCTCAAGCTTGTTCACCATGTCATCACGGTTATCTTGAGAAGATTGGACATTGCTCCCAATGCTCTTGCCCTTCAAGTTTGCCAAGCTTTGCCTAAGACTCTCCAATTCTTGCTTGAGCTCTTCATTCTCCTTGGCAATGAGATCATCTAGAGTCTCTACAACAATTTTCTCAAAGCATTTCTCATTGCAAGGGGGTGAGCAAGATTCATCAATTAAATCAATGCAAGAAGTAGAGGCATCAACCTTGGAGATAGAAATATTACAAGAAATAGATTGCTCCAAGTTTAACAAAGAGTCCTTAGATTGATTGTTAAGCCCTCAATTTTGAGTTCTTCAAGCTCCTTGCTAAGCAATTGGTATTTGCCTAATAAATTATCAAAATTTGAAGCAAGGAGTACATTAAGATCATTGAGAGCCTTATTATCTTTGGTCAATTTCTTAAGGCCTTTTTGTTGTTGATGAATCAAGGTGAGAAGCTTAGCGAAGGATTCAACATCGGAATCGGAATCGGAATCGGAGTCATCACTTACATCGCTTTCCATACCTTTGGCCATGAGGCATAAGTGTGATGAGGGAGAGGAGCTCTTGTTGTTGAGAGTATCATCACTCACCCATTCTCCGAATATGGTGAAGGCTTTGTACTTGGGCTCCTTCTCCTTTTTCTCCTTCCTCTTCTTCTCATACTTGATCTTTTTGATCATCATGTGTTGATGATGCTTCCCATCCTTGATGTGGACCATGTACCCCATCGAGTTGATCTTCTCCATGCTCTTGACCAACTTCTTGACTTGTCTTTGGAGCTCGGGGGACATTTCTTCACCATCACTATCACTTGAGGAGGCTTCTTCTTCTTCTTCACTTCAGCTCTCCTCCTTCTTCTTGCTCTTCTTCTTCTCTTGGTTGCTCGCAAGAGCAATGCTTGGAGTAGGTGAAGAAGATCTTGGCTTTGGCTTGATTCCATTTCTTAGCTCAAAAGCCATCAAATTGTTGAGGACTTGATTTGGTGTGCACTTGGTGAGATCTTTCTCGTAGAGAATGGCTATCACCACATCATAGTCCGGCTTGCGAAGGCTATGTAGGATCAACCGAATGATACCCATGTCATCAATGTCGTTGACACCTAAAGAATTTATCTCATTCACAAGCATGGTTAGGCGTGAGTACATTTCTTGTACATCCTCATGCTCAAATTGCTTAAAGTTGTTTAGCTTATCCTTGAGAACATGATATTTTTCATTTGCCACATCCTTTGTGCCTTCATGGTTCTCAAGAATAGTCGTCCACAACTCATGAGCATTTTTGCATGCGAATACACGATTGAAANAACCTTGCAACCGACCGGCACGTGCTGTCGTGCTGCGGAATGAAGATGGTGTGTACCGGCAGCACGCCCGGATTCTCCCAGCTCAGCTCAGCTGATCAGCCTGAGAGAGGAAATGCAGAGTACATGCATGCATGTCTCAGTGATGATCTCGGAGAATCCAGCTCCAGATTAGAGGATCTCATCTAGGAATCTAATCATGACAGCAGCATGTAGTAGTGTGTATAGATATGTGGCAAATCTATTTTTATGGCCAAGGAGCCAAGGACCAACGCTGTCATGGGGAGCGGATTGGCTCTGGTCAGACAAGCCTGAAGGAAAGGAGGCTATGCCTAGTACTTGGCCGCATCATGCATGTGGATCAAAGGAAACTTTAGGCCCTGAAGAAGGGGAGCAGAGAGCAGACTAGCAAAGCAAGGAGTGGCACTGATCAAGGCACTAGGGGTATCAGTTTGCGCGTGATTTCAGGGCCGGTGTCAACTGACAATTCCTAGTAGCTCTTCTTCTTCTCTTGGTTGCTCGCAAGAGCAATGCTTGGAGTAGGTGAAGAAGATCTTGGCTTTGGCTTGATTCCATTTCTTAGCTCAAAAGCCATCAAATTGTTGAGGACTTGATTTGGTGTGCACTTGGTGAGATCTTTCTCGTAGAGAATGGCTATCACCACATCATAGTCCAGCTTGCGAAGGCTATGTAGGATCAACCGAATGATACCCATGTCATCAATGTCGTTGACACCTAAAGAATTTATCTCATTCACAAGCATGGTTAGGCGTGAGTACATTTCTTGTACATCCTCATGCTCAAATTGCTTAAAGTTGTTTAGCTTATCCTTGAGAACATGATATTTTTCATTTGCCACATCCTTTGTGCCTTCATGGTTCTCAAGAATAGTCGTCCACAACTCATGAGCATTTTTGCATGCGAATACACGATTGAAAATATCATTACTAAGAGAGGACAATAAAATACTCCTAGCAGTAGAATCATGTTGCTTTTCACCTTTGGAGTCACCTTTCTTGCCCTCATTAGTCACACGCCAAACATCAAGCCCCTTTGCTTGAAGGAAAGCTTCCATGAGCACTTTCCATCTTTGAAACTCCGTGCCATCGAAACGTGGGGGCATTCCTAAGAGATCCATCCTCTCCCCAGCGAGCTAACTCACTAGGCGGTGAAGCCTAACCGATTCAAATGAGCCGGTTTCACAAATTGCCAATTGAATGGGCGTTTCTTGTGAAAGATGTGAGTCCCAGCTCTGATACCACTTGAAAGGAATCGATGCTCGTGATAGCCTAAGAGGGGAAGGGGGTGAATTAGGCTTTCTAAAAACTTAACCAACCACATGCCTTCTAATTGCACAATATGAAACTAAGACAAGATATCTAGATGTGCAACTAAGGTTTTCTTCTAGTGTTTGCACCCACCCAAAGAGTTTTGCAACTTAAAGCCAATCCTATCAAGATACTACTCTAGAAAGGTAAAGGCACACCATTGCAAGTATGAAATGCGGAAGCTTAAAGGATTAGGAGGATGCAAACTTGACACGAAGATTTATCCCGTGGTTTGGCTTACACCTACTCCACGTTAGAGCTCCATAAAGGATATGCTCCCGGTCGCCAAGTCTTCTTCCTGGTCAAGGCCTTGAGCTCGCCACAAAGGCTCCCCAAGAGGGATGATGAGCAAGTCACCAAGACCTTGCTCTCATCAACCTACTCTTCCGGAGATCTTGACGCCGCCTCCACTACGGAGCTTCTCCACCAAGGAAGGGGTCTCCTCTTCCCCCGTACAAAGCCGTCGTCGCCTCTCCACACCAAGCCGGAGGGTCAAAGACTTGCCGGCAAGTCACCAAGACTCCAAGGGGCCGGCACACCGAGATTACAAGTGTTGGTTTACTCTAGAACCAAAGCACAAGGCACAACACCTTGCAACTCACTCACTAGGGCTATCCTAGCTCTCTTACTCACTTAGGATGATCTATGTAGCACAAATGGTGGCTTGGATGTCTTGTGGTTGTAGATGAACTTCTCTGGACTCTAGCAACTCCAAATGGCCGAATGGGGTGGGTATTTATAGCCCAAGGGGCTCAACTAGCCGTTACCCAAAAGCTGCACAGAAAACGTGAACGTCGTATGTTCCGCCGTGTGCTTTTTCCCCATCAGCGTATAATACGCCGTGTGCCTTTTCCAACGATCGAATACCTTTTCCAACGGCTCTTTGGACATGCCGTATACTTCTGAATATGTACGCCATGGCCGGCGGATCATACGCCATGCCTTCTCCTCCAATCTTCACTTGACATCGCCACTGAGTAACTTGTACGCTGTTACTCCACCGGGGTCGGTGTATCGTACGCCGTGTAGAATCCTGCGGATCCTATCTTGAGCTTGATCAACCCTTGAACGCCATATGATCCGCCCTGTATCAGCACAGTAACACCGGATCATACGCCGTGGCCTTTCTTTGGGATCCTTTGAACGACGTATGCTTCCAACTTTTACGCCGTCACCGCCGGATCATACGCCGTGTGGAATATTCCTTTTCTGTTTGATTCTTCTCCACACGCCGTATGCTTCTTGATTGTACGCCGTGCCTCGGCGTTTCATACGCCGTGTACAAACTCTGTGGGCTGTTCCAATTCAATCAACTCAAGCCCTTTCCATGATTTCATATGCCAATACCATGTCATAAATACTTCAAAATAAGACTATCTCTGGTTTTTGGCTATGTTTTGGAATCATTCTTGGGACGTAATTTCCTATGTAAATTACTCAACAAACATATTAGTCCCAAAGACTATGTTGTCATTCAATCACCAAAATCACAATATAAATGGCACAAGGGCCATTTTCGTTACAAATGGTGCAAAGTTTGTAAAACCAATACCAAAATTAAAAAAAAGAAAATTTTGATTCTAGTTCAACAACGCACAGTGATTGCTCATTTGCTTGTTATTTTTGATCGATAGGACAACAACAGATAAGAGGACAGGGGAGGGAACTTGTGAAGTAGAAACACAACTGGAATGAGGATTAGCAGAAAAACTAGAAAATGCAAGCAGCCAGGAGCCCAGAACGGCAGCAATCGCCGAGATTTTATTTTATTCATGGAGGATCCAGACAAAAGAGCCTGTGGCAGGAAACGAGATGAATCGGCAGTAAAGTAGGCTAATTGGCTTTTTCTTTTGCTAAGCTAGTGAGTACGGAGCAGTACTAATTATGTTGATTAGGGGCCATCAATTTTGGGGGCCCTGTGCGGTCGCTCCAGTTGCACCGCCCAATGTATGGGCCTCGATGGGCTGGCATAGCACAGACACTATGCTCCAAGGTATCGCCCCTTGTAGTGAAAATCTCATGGTCCAATGGATAATGCTCCAACATCATGTCCAGAATCCACATCAGGTTGCTGGCCACACTACAGCGGCGTATAGTCGGCAAACCTGATGAGGAGCAATGCGTCTACAAGACCAGCGTGATAGAGCCCTTTGGTGTTCTTGACGCGGGCCAGAAGAAACAAGTAATGAAATAGCTAGTGCTTAATTAATCTCCTAGCTCAGAGAGTAGATCTAGTCCCTTCTGTCAGTGGAAAATCATGTCCTAGGTAATTTACAAGAAAAAGACAATACAGTCATATGCTTGCTCTAGTCTACCATCGCCAAACAAATGAAGCTTGCACTGTTGTCCCCAGCATCGGCAGGTGGAAGCTCCGTGGAAGCAACACTGCTTCGACGTTGGGAGGGCGGGCTAACACCAGCTGAACCACCAACTCTGGTGGATAGAAGTATTCCTCCCGGCACCATCTGCCATTGGCTCAGCAATGTCTGTATTTGTCTAGACACTTCACCTGTGATGCCGGCCTTTGTCTACTGAAGCTTTGTTTCCAAACTCTCAACTCTTCTCTCCTGTGCGGCCTTGGTGCGCTTACGACTTTTATAGGTGTCATGCAACCTTCCACGGGACCACGCCGACACCTCTAGCTCGTTCGAGATGTTTGGGATTCCCTAGATCCCTAGTTAGCTCGTCGTTCTCTGTCTGGAACAAATCTCCCATCGGCTTTCTCTTTAAGTACCACAAGGATAGCAACGGCCGCCTCTTTTATCTCATCATTATATATAAGCGACCCGTCATTGAGATCTAGAGTGCCCCTATGAGCGTAATACCAATGCCTTGATCGCTCTGGCCAATTGATTGTCGCCAGCGTGATTCCTCTTGCAAGCAAATCTTCTTCCATCTTGTCCCATATTGGAATTTTCTTCTTGTAGCCAGTTGGTCCAAGTGATTGGAAGTACTGTTTCTTCGCAGCATTGATCCTTGCTTGACATGAGTTCTTTTCACCTAACTCCGATCGCCTATAATGCACAAATGAATCCCAATGGTCCTTGAGCTGTGGGTGATCGTCGAAGTTGGGTGTCAGGTTCTTCTCGCCATATTTTCTGTATAAGTTCTCCATGTTTGAAATGAAGTAGCCATCGTCCTTATAGCCCATTTGTTCACTCTCTCCTCTCTAAACCTTTCAGGCACTGTGGAGTGTTCTTTCAGACTTGCCCATAGCATTTCTTTCTCTGATTGCGGCACGTAGGATGCATCATTACTGGTTTTCCACCTTTGCAAGCTGATGGGCACGTGGTCTCTAACTAGAACACCATACTGATTTGCCATCTTAGTAGCAGCTTTCTCTAGCGCAACTGGCCGACCATCTTCTACCACATCCGTGATTATAAGTCTGCCCTCTAACTTTTTGGTCGGGCCACGTTTAGTCCTCTTCGATGATGAGGAACCAGAAGGCTGTGAACCTGAGGGCTACATGTAGGAGAAAGAAATGTATCAAGATCGCATGCTTATATATATCATCGATATTGACAATATATATACATATATACCTCCTCTGCCTCAACATTTTCAGCGGGTTCTTCTATGGCATCACCTGACATATTCAGGTATTGGCTGCCATCCTCACCACCTGCCTCCTCGTCGGCGTCGAGGATATTAGTGGCACGTGCACTACCTTGTGCAATAGCATCCATCTAATGATTTCATTCATTTCGTCTTCCGTCATCATCTTGGCACCTAAAAGTGTCTGAAATTACACTAATTTCTATGAATTCCATGGAATTATAAGACAAATTCTATGAATTTCTACCAATTTCTATAAATTCCTATGAATTTCTATCAAATTCTATGAATTTCTATGAATTTATAAAGTATACATGAAATAACCCTTAGAACGTATACATGAAATAACACTTCATTAAATAAAACTACTTTGAATTTCTATAGTAATAATGCAATTTCCTACAAGAACACTTAAATAGTATAAATGAAATAACCCTTAAAAGTATACATAAAATAACACTTAAAAAGAATACATGAAATAACCCTTAACAAGTATACATGAAATAACACTTCATAATATAAAACTTCTATGAATTTCTATAGTAATAATAATACAATTTCCTACAAATTCCAACAATTTCTAGGATTTTCTATAGCCATAGTACAATTTTCTACAATTAAAGAAATTTCCTATAAGTATTATTCTTCTTAGTAATATTCCTATAGGTATAGTATCATTTCAAATCAAATTTCTATAAGTATAATATCATTTCAACAAAAAAGTTTCTTTAAGTACAATTTAAAAGGAATTTCCTATAAGTATTATTCTTATAAGCATAATGCAATGTTCTATTTATATTCATAATACAAAAATTCTAGGAAATAAATGACTATAAGATAACACATTAATTCCTATAAGTACTTATACCATTTTCTAAACAATTTCCTATAAGATGTCACATTTCATTTCCAGAAATCATTTCCAACACATTTCCTAACACATTTCCTATATATCATTTCCTACACATTTCCCAAACAAATTCATACAAATTTCGTAGAATATTAAGACAATGCCAATGAATTCCTAGCTAACAATTTCTATGAAATAACAAGTACTATTTATAATAATCTATGATTTTCCTATAACAATAATAAGAAAAAAAAACTCACACCCACACCACATACTACACACGCACACAACACAGCATGCAGGCGGGCACGAGGCTGGCTCATCAGAAGCACCTACGCCCCGGGACGAGGAGGAGCGGCGCTGGGGACGGGCGGCGCTGGGCGAGGGAGCCTTGAAGGTCGGGGACGGGCGGCGCCGGCCGGGGACGAGGGGACGGCATCCGGGGACAGCGCGCACGCGGACGACGTCGGGGGGACGAGCTCGCGGTTGGGGACAGCGTCGGGGGCGCGGCTGACGGTGGGGACGGCGCGGCGGCGGTCGGGGACGGTGTCGGCGTGGAGGAGGGGAGCTCGTGCGGCTGGGGACGCGCTGCGACGACGGTCGGGACGGCGTCTGGGTAGAGGAGGTCACGGCCAGGGAAGCAGGCACAGCAGACGGTGAGGGCGCGCGCGGCGGACGGCGACGGCGTCGGGGTGGAGGAGGTCGCGGCTGGGGACGGCGACGCGGCGCACGAGGGTCGGGGATGGCACGGCAGACGACGGTCGAGGACTTGGGCGCGTGGAGATCGGCGGCACGGTGGGGAAGAACTAAAGGAGGGGGCGCCCGACGCTATATATGCCCGCCCCCTCATCGGTACCAGGTGATGTCACCACCCGGTACCAAAGGCCCTTTGGTACCGGGTGGTGACATCACCCAGTACCAAAGGGTGATTGCGCGCTAATTCCCAGCCCTTAGGTACCGGGTGATTACATCACCTGGTACCAAAGGGTGTTCCCAATTCCATTCTCTCCATTCTTGTTTCCTGTTTGGTTTTTTCTATTTTGGTATTTTCTATTTACCTTAGCTATATATTATTTCCTTTTAATTCTTCACCATTTGATATTTTCTATTTACTTTATTTAAAATTTAGTATTTGCTAGTTAATATTTTTTGTATTTTCTATTTACATCCATTGATATTAGTATTATATATTAACTCCTTTACTATTTAGTTTTTTTAAATAACTTCACTAGTATTTAATAGTTTTGTATTTTCTATATCTCTTAATTAAATATAAATAATAACACTTGAACAAAAGTACTACATTACATCGGGATGGAAAATATAAATAAAATATTACTTGAACATAACTATTACATTACATACCATCATTCTTGAACATAGTACTCCATTACATACCATGATGCTTGAACATAAGTACCATTACATACCATCATCCTTAAACATAAGTACTACATTATACTTGAACAACAATAAATGTTTTCTTTACAAGAGTGCATTCGTTATGATCGTTGCAAACGTGTTGACGCTCCTTAGCGACACACTTTTACCCTTGTTTATCTTCAATAATGACATGAATTTGATATCTAAACTAACGATCATACTCTATAACCGGGACGTTTTCGCATATGCATGTATTTTTGGAGGAATTCTGTTTACGCAGGTTTTTGGGCTTAAATGGAGCACATATGGACAAGGCTCGGGACCAAGGACGACACGGTGAAAGATGAAGGCCAGAGGCCCGAAGAACAGGGCAGGCCAGCCGGCCCCACATGGCCTAGGCCGGCCGGCCTAGGAGGTTTCAAGCTCCGTTCGTGCTCAACTTTAGTGAACCGACCTCCAAGAGTATTTGAAAGGCAAGTGCTTCAAGATAAGGTCAAGATACTTTGGGGTCAAGGCAACTCAATTGGAGAATTTGGAAGTTTATCACTTCCCATTCTTAACTCGAAGATATCCCGAAGAATACGATGTCCAATGGCCCACATGCATAGGTGGAACATCTACTGAAGCTTCCAGAAGACTTGAGGAGAAAGCAGAGGACGAGGCGGCTAGGGAAGGCCCCAGGCCGGCCAGCCTGGACCCCCCTAGGCCGGCCGGCCCAGGCCCTTCCTGTGGCGGTTCGCTCCCCCCTTCGACCTAGGGTTTCCTCAGGGTATAAATAGCCCCTGTGCCTTCGTGCCACGCATCAATCAATTCGTCATTCGCCGCCGAGGAGTAGAGAAGCTAGGGGGACACCTTTCGGAGAGATGAGGGTCGTGCTAGTTGTCTAGGGTTCATCCCTAGTCGACGTGGGAACCGTGCGAGGAAGACCATGTCGGAGTTCTGGAGCTAGGATCATCAAGATCAAGGTAGATTCCTGGTGGTGATCTTGTGATGTACTTACATTCATGGTGAAGTTACATGTGTTTCCGAATTTCTAGAGATCAAGTGCCTCTTCTATGATTTCGTTCTTGCTTGGGTTTGCTTCTTCTTCAATCTATTCTCGAGATAGATTGCTCGGGGTGTTCTTGTAGCCATGGTGGCTAGGGGTTCATACCGGATCTACCAAGTGGTTCGACACGTTCACTTGTGAACATGCCCTTAAGTTACCTACGCCGAAAGGGAGCATCGTGACAGGGTGTGATCCCGAGTAAGGTGGGGCTTTTGGGAGTTTGATCGGAGGTCATGGTTTAAAGATGCTTTTCATTGAGATTCACATCTATCTTTCTTCACTCTATTTGGCTCAGAGCTACAACTTATGCATGATCTAGGCGATCTATATCGGTTATCTCTAACTTTCTCTTGCTACCTCCGGTGTTTGGGATTTAGTAGATTAGATCTATTTGCAACCCCTCTTCAAGATAAAAGGCTTTCAATGCTAGTTGGATTGTTTCTTGTACCTTTAGTTCCGTGGATTGATAAACCTTGGGGGAGTACTCTGAGGGAAAAGCAACAACTGATCCGTGCGCTTGCGGTTCACGATTGACGCGTCTAAGGGCCGTCAACAAGCTTTTCTGGCGCCGTTGCCGGGAAACTATCGATTAAGATCCGATTTGACTAGCATTCGTAAATATTTCTTTTTCTTGATTTTCTTTTGATTTCTCTCTTTTTAGATCTCTTATTTTCTCTTTTATCAAAAATAGATCTAATCCACAAAAACAAAAAAATCAATCTAATCTAATCTAGTTTTACTTTTATCTTTATTTTATTTTATCTCTTTCTTTTAGATCTTGTATATATATATTTTTGTTGTTCACTAACCCTAACAGGAGATGGAGGCTACCTCTCCAACAAACTGAAAAATTTTGTGGATGATCCAAAAAAACTTTACAGGCAAAGGAGACGCGAAGCACACGCTAAGAAGTTGGAATTAGTAGATCCAAAAGACAAGACCGCAAGTTCATCATCTACTCCACCACCAAGTCCAAGGAAGCCGCCACCACAACCCGAGATGGCGGAACGCACGATCGGAGAGCTACGCATCCCGGACATCAACGATTTGCCCATCCAAACCCTCAACGAAGTTGGAGGGCCGTTCGAGATCAAGACCTCAACCATTCATATAGTGCAAAGCTCGCCCTTCACCGGAAAAGAAGATGCCAACCTTCACCTTCAAGCATTCATCCAACTATGCCGCACTTTTGACATGCAAGGAGTCACTCAAGATCAAGTGAGAGCAAGACTCTTTCCATTCTCTCTACTTGGGAGGGCACTTCAATGGTTTCATTCTCTACCGGCGGAGACGGTGCAAAGTTGGGATGCCTTGATGAAAGCTTTCATGACGGAGTTCTACTCGCCGGGCAAGACTCAAATTTTGCGCAACAAGATTGCCACATTCGCGCAAGCCCCGACGGAGACTATTGCGGAAGCCTGTGAGCGCTTCAACGACTACGTCCAAGCCGTGCCTCATCACAAGTTTTCAAGGGAGGATATAGTCCAGAAGTTCTACCAAGGCCTCATGACCGCATCAAGGGCAATCATCGACACATCGGCCGGAGAATCTATTATTGAGCTCACCCCGACTCAAGCTCTCAAGCTATTCAAGAAGGTGTCGGACAATGATGCATGGGCATCATCGGGACAGCTGCATCCTACACCGTCCGTGGGAGTTGCTAAAACTGTTTTGCAAGTGGAGCGTGAAGAGCTACTAGAAGGGAAGATCGATTCACTCATGAGGAGGTTGGAGAAGATGGAGGTGGACAAGAAGGAAGCCCATGCTATTGATTTGAAGGCAGCCGAAGCAAGGTCCACATGTGAAGATTGTGGAGAGTACGGCCATGTCCAGAGGAATTGTCCGGAGGAAGCTAAAGTGCTCGAATACATGAGGAAAGGAGATTTGTCTCCACCGTCCTACTTCCGCTAAGGTAGACCTCAATTTAATGCAAGCTCATCTCTTCAAAACTCGGTGCCTCTTCGTATACAATTGAAGGAGTTCATGGAGGAGCGATGTAAGATCAACAAGGACACCGTCGCTAAGTTCAAGTCTATGGACAAGATATTGGAGAACATTGATGGGAAGGTGACGGAGGTCGGAAGCTCTAACCACCAAGTGCTCAACATGATGAAGATGCTAGAGACACAAGTGACCTAACTAGCCGGATGCTTACCTAGTAATGAAGGAAGACTACCGGGGCAACCTCAAAATTCAGAGACGGCAAAAGCAATTCAAACTCACTTGGGGAAGGAGACCGAAGATCCCAAACACCCAGCCGGAGCAAGGAAGCCTAAGCCAAGTGTTGAAGCCGAGATGACATTAAAAGAGAAGGCGCCTACTCCCGCACCGGAAATAGTCACCCAAGTGCCAGAGTTTGAGATGATCGATGAAGATACAAGGATTCTTCCTCCGAGGCCACGTTACCACAAAGGTAAAATTGATGAGCATTTCGAAAAATTTGTTGAAGTGATTCGCAGGTTGAACATCAATATGCTGCTCTTGGACGCTCTACAAGTTCCAACATACTCTCGCTACTTCAAAGACATCCTTTCAAACAAGCGTGAGATGCCGCCGCCAAGTACCATCAAGATGACCGAAGAATGCAGCGCGGCTATCGCCGATCAAGCTCCCGAGAAGAAGAGGGATCCGGGGTGTCCAACCATCCCGTGTTCCATTGGATCATACATGTTCGAGAGGGCATTGTGTGACCTTGGTGCAAGTGTGAGCGTCATGCCGAAGGCCGTGTACGAGAAGCTATGCTTACCGGAGCCGGAACCCACCGCCATGTGCCTAGAGCTAGCGGACAACTCCGTTCGCTAGCCTATGGGCATCGCCGAAGACGTACACGTGAAGATTGGAGAACACCTAGTCCCCACTGACTTTGTGATTCTGGATATGGGAGAAGGGACAAAGTCGCCACTCATCCTTGGGAGGCCGTTCCTAAAGACCGCAAGGGCAAACATCGACATTGGCAAGGGGGAGATCAAGTTCGACATCAATGGCACCATGAGCGAGTTCAAGTTTCGTCCATGCCTTGAGGTATGCAATATGATCAATGTTAAATATATTCCACCTCACCAACGTGACACCAAGGAGGAGCCGAAGAAGAAGGAAGCGAAGGAGACCAAAGAAGTTGTTGCATCCGTCGAGACAAAAGCTCAACGCCCGCTTGTGAAGACCAAAAAGATGATGAAGCTAAAGAATAATCCCGCACCCAAGCCAAGGATTGTAAAGATGTGGGTGCCGAAGACTGCAACGCCCATACCGAGCGTTGGTCCGAAGTGAAGAAAAGAAGAAGTCTAGCTATAGACTATAAACGAAGCGCTTTGTGGGAGGCAACCCATTCGTCGAGTCAAGCTGCCGGGAGGACAACCCGTTCGTCGAGTCAAGAATAAGCTACCGGGAGGACAACCCGCAAAAATCCTTTGAGTAAGTGAGTCATAAATTTTGCTACGTAAGACTTGATAAACATTTGTTAAATTGGTCGTTCGGTCGAACATTTAAATTAGAGTTGCTCGGTCATTTTGATTTTATTTCTTATTCTAAACTAATGACTTGAGCCTTCTATGATTTAATTGTTTTATCTTGAGAAACCCAAAACCAAATTCCCACACCCATTTTGGTGACCGTCTTTTCCATGACGGCCGGACCAAGTTGATTATTGTAAAGACACGAGTAGAGTCAAGCGTTGTTCTTAATTCTTTAAATTCTTTGACGCATGATAGGCTCACGCAACCTTAGTAATTTTCAGTTTTGTTTCCCTAGGATTAGGATTCTTTTTCTAAGCCCCTTTTATTTTATTTTCTTTCAAAATATCTCTCTCATTTTAGCCAAAATTTAGAACCTAAACCCATGACCCACGGTTGAACTCGGGAACATTCGCTATCAATTCATGAAAGTGAGCAATACCTGTGCAACCAAAATTAACGTAGTTGGAAAATATTTCTCGACTTACAAATGTTTATGGTGCCCAAATTCCCCTCTAATTATTTATTCAAACTCATTGCTTGCTTTGAGTTGATTTTATTTGACAAAGTTAGAGGATGACTTAAGCACTTAAACACTCTTTGGAAGGGTTTATGACAATGATCCTCACTAATGACCAAGATTACCTTCATGGGAGGAATTATTGGACTCTCCACCTAACTCCACATGCAAGAGGAGACAGCCATGCATGGTGGTACACTCATTTTTGCAGGATTGAAAGCAACATTTGGAGTGGAGTTGAAGCAAAGGACAAAAACATTAATCAAAGTGGAGAAAGCAACATGCAAGTGGACAACTTTGCTTAAGAATGAATGGTTCGCAGCATTTGGACGGTGGAAATCATGTGGAGCAGCTGTACACTGATCAGGAATCCACTCAGGAAGCACTGGAAGCAAGGAGACGCGAAGACGGCCAGGGAAACACCTAGGCCGGCCGGCCCCAAGCCCCCAGGCCGGCCGGCCTGGCCTCCATAAATGCCCCCTTCGTCTTTCACAGGTACGCAGCTCATACATTTCTTAGCTCTTGTTCTTCAGTTCTTCCACCTTGAAAACCAGCAGAGGCTCTAAAAAAATTCGAGAATCAAAACCACCTCCAAAAATCTCCAAAAAATCACTACAATTCCTAGTTTGCTCTTCTCTTCGATATATTGTTTTTCCACCGGCGAGAAACCCCCGATGTGTTGGTTTTTGTGTTTGTGCAGCAAGGCACCATGAGGAGGCAATTCATGAACCTCATCCATGGGAAGAGGACAAGGTCGTCGGCGTCCGACGCTCCATCGGCGAGTTCTTCGAGGAGGCACTCCGTTGCAGAGTCACCGCGAAGCATGGAGGAAGACGACCCCGTACAAAGGAGTAACATGCTGCTCCTTGGAGGGATGCAAGACCCAAGAAGTACCTCCATGCGGTTCACCGAACCACGTGGATGTGCCGGCGCACCACCTCCTCCTCCAACTAGATGTTCCACAAGATCAACCGCACCGCCGCCCTACAAGCCGAAAATTTCAGAATATGGGCTTGTCATTTTGTCAGAGGAAGAAGAAGCAAGGCTCAAGAATTTGAAGGGAAGAGTGAAGGCAAACACTGACTTTGATGATGATGCACTACAGAAATTGGGATTCTATGGTGATATCTGTGGGCTACTGGACAACCTCGGATGGAGGCAATTTTCTGATGGTGTTCCGATGGACGTGCATGCAGAAATTGCTTTGGAGATGATGATGACCGTGAAAGTTGTGACAAAAAAAAATTGATGGGCAAGAAGTGTCATACCTCGAATTTAGGTTGAAGAATGAAGAAAAGTCCATCAGCTTTGAAGGAATTGGAAGCTTACTTGGTTTCAATGGTGATGCACCGGTAAATTTTGGAAGAAATTTGCAAGGGATGACAACCGCCAAAGGAAAAACATAAGCAATGTCATAATTCAAATATTTCATTCTTGGATGAGCAGGAGGATTTTCGGACGGATGAGAGAGTCCAAAAAGTGGGTATGTGAAGCTACATCCGGCTCCGGAGAGATCGGCTCGGGTTGTTATCTCTCCATGATTGCAATTGCATTGAACCCAAGATTGGAGAGAAACTCGGCATTCTTCATGAAAGGGACCGATTTTGGAATAGGGGCTATGAGGCAAGGACACTACATCGGAGGTGATGAGAAGAATGGCTACAAAATTGCAAATACAAGTATTTATCTCCTCGATGCAAGATTGAAGTTATTTAGAAGAGGAAGAGTTGATTGGCGGGATGAAAAGATTTTGGTCCAGGCTAAAAAGAATAAAAGAGGGAAGCATGTTGGAGAGTCATCGGCTCCGGTTGAAGAAGTGGGAGAGGAATTACCACCGGCTAGTTCCTCTTATTGGACTACGGAATTTCAGAATGCACCAAGTGGAGAAGGACCTCCGGAAGGATGGGGGCAACAATGGGGACATGCACCAGCTCAAGCATGGGGGTGTGGAGCGTCGGTGCCACCACTGATGTATCCACCGCCGCCTACATATAGTAATTATGGCTACCCACCGTCGTCACATCAAGGAGTGTTTCCGGATCCGTCATTTGGAGCTCAATTTGCACATCTCCAACAACCGAAAAGAAGCACAAGGGCAATTGGAGCCTACGCCGATAGGAACTTGGAGGATATTAATGTCATCCGGAGGCATGCGCACCGATTAGAAGATGGAACCGCGGGAATTGCATACCAAATGGGACTTCTAGGATTGGCGCCGCCGGAACATTTTGATGGAGGAGCTTCTCAAGTATACTATGATCAAGGGTATAATGTAAGACAGCCACCAAGCCAAGAGGAGTGACCGATGGTGACCAAGAATAAATTGCTCGCACGTGTGGTTTGAGTTTTTCTCCTTTCTTTTATTTATTTTCAGCGTGTGTGCAAGCTTGTGTGCGTAGCAATTTTCTGTTTTTATTTATTTTCAGCATGTGTGTTAGTATGTGCTTTTGTTTATCATCACCATGATCACTATATATGTCACCGATGCTTTCATGACATGATTACTAGTGATGATAGAAAGTTTATGCCATGTTGAAATATGATGATCGTTGCCGCTTTGTCTATTTTTGCGCTTGGCTTATGCATGATTGAACTAATGCTCTCCCTAACATGATCTGAAATTTATCTAAATACCGGCTCAATCCCTTTTGTGGAGGTTATGATAATTTTAGACCCCTATTTATTATTCTCGCTCTCTCTTTTAAACTTGTCAAGGGATGTTTAATTGCTGAATTTAATTAAAGCTAGCCTTGTCATTAATACCTTTTACAATTGCTCTACCTATGCAAAGCCTAAATAACATATCATGTTGAACCATAGTTTAATATTTATTTTTGAGTGAATTGATTCAGAATTTATCTTCTCTGGTACGAGACTAAGAAGCTGACCATTCCGTTTTGGTATCTTTTTTTGCTAGCCTATCTATCCATGCATTGTGAGTTTCTACACCGAAAACTTCACAAACTTCACTGGATATCCACCCTAAACCCAAATTATCTTTTTGTGAAATACCTCCTTGACCACAACCCAATTTGAGTATGGATCATTATCTTGAGGAAATTCCGAAGAATCAAGAGCTTGATACAAGGAACATCTATTTGGGAGGCATCAAAGAGCGCGTACAAGAAAAATTAGAAGAAACAAAGGTCCACAATGAGTAGGCCGACCGGTCTCAATACCATGAGCCGACCGACCTACTCCCTTTCCTCCTTCGATAGCTTCATTATTCGACAAGAAGATACTCCCAGAAGATTCCGACCATTTTCCAAAAGATTGAGATGGATACTTACTCTAGCATTAGCCACCACTTCTATGCTCGAGGACGAGCAATCGTTTAAGCATGGGGGGAGGCTGAGTAAGTATTAATGTTGCTAGAAGTTCTAAGGAGCATAAAGAAAAAATAAAAGAAAAGAAAAAATATGTGTTGAAAAAAGGAAGAAAGAAAAGAAAAATGTGAGAATAAATGCTCCTTAGTTCTTTTTGCTCCATTAAATTCCATAGTGCCTTAAAGATTATTCATACTCAAATATTCCAACCATGTGCAATCCGATAACGAGGACTTCATTTGTGCCTCGGGATCACCCTTTGCCATTTGCACATGTCCACTATCTAAAAAGCGTGTGTTCCATGCGTGTGTTCCATTTTCCCCCTCTCCACAAAATCGATTATTTTTCATGGTCTTTTTGACTAGTCTCGGTAAACCCATAAGAAGTACTTCTTATTTTGATAATATCTTGATTATAATATCTTTTGTTAGGACTAACCTTTCCCATAGCTCTAGATAAAGTCCTACACATACATGAGAGAATGGAAGGTAAAGAGAGTTCTAGCAAAGTTCGAGAGACAAGATGAGCTGAGAGTTTCCATGAGCAATTGCAATAAGGTTTAAATTATTGACTTTGGTTTAGCAATACTTTTGAAACTTACTTCTTAATTTTTGAGACTTGTTTAAATTAGAGAGCATGTGTTTAACTTTTTGTGGGAAACACTTAATTCATATCTACCCTCCATATTAGAAAGAGTTGGTTACAACTTGAAGAATTAATTGCAAAATATTTTGAGGACATTATGTTTTCTCATGTATGATCAAGTGCAGGGATTGGACACCGAAAGGCAACGCTGATTTTTATTGAAGACTTGTTCGAGTTCTTATTGAAGACTTACTCGAGAACGAGCAAGGTTTAAGCATGGGGGTATTGTTGACGCTCCTTAGCGACACACTTTTACCCTTGTTTATCTTCAATAATGGCATGAATTTGATATCTAAACTAATGATCATACTCTATAACCTGCACGTTTTCGCATATGCTTGTGTTTTTGGAGGAATTCTGTTTACGCAGGTTTTTGGGCTTAAATGGAGCACATATGGACAAGGCTTGGGACCAAGGACGACACGGTGAAAGATGAAGGCCAAAGGCCCGAAGAACAGGGCAGGCCGGCCGGCCCCACATGGCCTAGGCCGGCCGGCCTAGGAGGTTTCGAGCTCCGTTCATGCTCAACTTTGGTGAACCGACCTCCAAGAGTATTTGAAAGGCAAGTGCTTCAAGATAAGGTCAAGATACTTCGGGGTCAAGGAAACTCAATTGGAGAATTTGGAAGTTTATCACTTCCCATTCTTAACTCGAAGATATCACGAAGAATACGATGTCCAATGGCCCACATGCATAGATGGAACATCTACTGAAGCTTCCAGAAGACTTGAGGAGAAAGCAGAGGACGAGGCGGCCAGGGAAGGCCCCAGGCCGGCCGGCCTGGACCCTCCTGGGCCGGCCGGCCCAGGCCCTTCCTGTGGCGGTTCGCTCCCCCCTTCGACCTAGGGTTTCCTCAGGGTATAAATAGCCCCTGTGCCTTCGTTCCACGCATCAATCAATTCATCATTCGCCGCCGAGGAGCAGAGAAGCTAGAGGGTTCTAGAGCTAGGATCATCAAGATCAAGATAGGATCCCGGTGGTGATCTTGTGATGTACTTACATTCATGGTGAAGTTATATGTGTTTCCGAATTTCTAGTGATCAAGTGCCTCTTCTATGATTTCGTTCTTGCTTGGGTTTGCTTCTTCTTCAATATAATCTTGAGATATATTGCTCGAGGTGTTCTTGTAGCCATGGTAGCTAGGGGTTCATACCGGATCTACCAAGTGGTTCAACATGTTCACTTGTGAATGTGCCCTTAAGTTACCTACGCTGAAAGGGAGCATCGTGACAGGGTGTGATCCCGAGTAAGGTGGGGCTTTCGGGAGTTTGATCGGAGGTCATGGTTTAAAGATGCTTTTCATTGAGATTCACATCTATCTTTCTTCACTCTATTGGGCTCAGAGCTACAACTTATGCATGATCTAGGCGATCTAGATCGGTTATCTCTAACTTTCTCTTGCTACCTCCGGTGTTTGGGATTTAGTAGATTAGATCTATTTGCAACCCCTCTTCAAGATAAAAGGCTTTCAATGCTAGTTGGATTGTTTTTTGTATCTTTAGTTCCATGGATTGATAAACCTTGAGGGAGTACTCTGAGGGAAAAGCTACAACTGATCCGTGCACTTGCGGTTCACGATTGACATGTCTAAGGGCCGTCAACAAAACGTAAGGAGCATCTTCATTGGCCAAAAAGATGCTTGTGTCAACCTCCACACTGAACGGATAGACCTTGTCACACCTATTATAATCATCTTCATCTGTAACGGCCTCGACACCCACGATTTTTCTTTTCCCCATGAGAACTATGTGGCGTTTTGGCTCAAGTTTGGATTTATTTCTTTGGAGAGTCCCTGTCTTGGGTTTGCTAGACATATCCTTCACAGAAAATACTTGATGCACATCCTTGGCAAGCATGAATGGTTTGTCTATATACCCAATTTTGTTGAGGTCCACAGTTGTCATGTCGTACTGGTCTATATTTACACCTCCGTCGGTACGTAAGCTTCACCCATTTGCATTGAAAAAGAGGTATTTTCAAAGGCCCGTACTCGAGTTTCTAGATCTCCTCTACCTGACCATAATATGAGTCACTGTTCCCTTTGTTGTCATAGGCATCTATACAGACACCACTGTTTTGGTTGGTGCTTTTGTTGTCTTGGGCTCTCGTGTAAAATGTATACCCATTTATGTCATATCCTTGGAATGTCAAGAATGAGGTTGATGGTCCCCTTGCCAAATACACCAATTATGTATGTATTGTCTCATTACCCATGAGCTTTTGCCGCAACCAACCAGCGAAAGTTTCTATGTGATGGCGTGTAATCCAGGTGGCAAACTTACTTGGATTTTGGGAGCATATTATAGTCTTGTGCTCCTCGATGTAAGGAGCCACCATGATTGATGACTGCAATACAAAGTAATGGGCTTTCATGAATAAATCATAGTCGCTACACCTTGTTTGTTTCTTTCCTAACGTGCCCTTTCCGATTAGTCTCCCCTCATGGCGTGACTCAGGTAGCCCAATCAGTTTCAGTTCGGCGATATAGTCAACACAGAACTCAATGACCTCCTCTGTTCTGTATCCCTTGGCGATGCATCCTTCTGGAAGAGAACGGTTACGAACATATTTCTTTAGAATAGCCATGAGGTTCTCAAAAGGATACATATTGTGTAGGAATACAGGACCAAGAATACCAATCTCTTTGACAACATGTACCAAGAGATGCGTCATAATATTAAAGAAAGACGGAGGAAATATCATCCTGCAGCCTTGCTAGATTACTTGGATCGATTGTCTTGTGGTCGAATGCATTGAGGAAGGCACATAGCTTCACAATAGTTGTTTGGACATTAACGGGTAGAATTCCCCTCAGCGCGATCGGAAGCAATTGCGTCAGCAGCACATGGCAGTCATGAGACTTGAGGTGTACTAATTTCTTCTCTTTCATATTTATTAGACTCTTTACATTCGATGAGTAGCCGGAAGGGACCTTAATACTGTTCAAGCACTCAAACATGCTGGTCTTCTCCTTCTTGCTTAGAGTGTAGTTAGCAAGACGTAAGTTTCAACGCTCTTTCTCTCTCTTCTTAGGATGTAGGGAATCTCATTGTTTCATACGTTTCAGGTCCTGTCATGCTTCTAGCGTATCTTTCGACTTTTTGTACGTACCAAGGAACCCTAGCACGTTTACGCAAAGATTTTTTGTGAGGTGCATCATATCAATTGCGTGCCGGACATCTAAGACCTCCCAATATGGTAGATCCCAGAATATTGACGGTTTCTTCCATATGGCTGACTTTCCATTTTCATTTGCCTCTGGTCGGCTGCCAGGTCCCTTCCCAAAGACCACCTTCTCATCTTTTACCGTAGCAAATACATATTTTGCATCCCAATGCCTTGGTTTTTTATGGGTTTCAGCCTCAAAATGTTTTCCTTTCTTGCTTAGCGGATGTTTCTCAGAAAGAAATCGACGACGGCCCATATACATACACTTTCTACAATGTTTCAGATAGATGTAGTCGGTGTGTTCTAGACAATGTGTGCATGCTTTGAATCCCTTGTTTGACTGTCCCGACAGGTTACCAAGTGCAGGACAATCATTGATAGTCACAAACAGTAATGCTCATATGTTAAATTTCTCTTGCTTGTGCTCATCCCACGCCTTTACTCCATCTTTGCCCTATAACAACAAAAGATCATCAACCAGTGGCCTTAGATACACATCAATGTCATTGCCAGGCTGCTTTGGCCCTTGGATTAGCACTGGCATCATAATGAACTTTCGCTTCATGCACATCCACAAAGAAAGGTCGTACATACAAAGAGTCACGGGCCAAATACTGTGGCTACTGCTCATATCACCAAAAGGATTCATACCATGCGTACTCAAACCAATCTTATGTTCCTTGCATCTTCTGCGAAGTCTGGGAATGCTCTGTCGATTTTTCTCCATTGGGACCCATTAGAGGGGTGTCTCAACATATTGTCTTCCCTCTGATCCTCTTTGTGCTACCACATCAATTTAATATGCTCCTTGTTTCTGAACAAACTCTTCAGACGTGGTATTATAGGGAACCACGTCATCTTGGCAGGAACTTTCTTCTTGGGGGCCTTTCCCTCAACATCACCAGGGTCGTCTCGCCTGATTTTATATCACGAACAATTGCAAACCGGACAGGCATCCAAAGATTCGTACACCTTGCCGCGATAAAAGATACAATCATTGGGGCACGCGTGTATCTTTCTACTTCCAGTCCTAGATGGCCAACAATTTTTCTTGCCTCGTATGTTGTTTTGGGCAATGTGTTACCCTCTGGAAGCATCTTCTTTATCATTTTCAGTAACTCTCCGAAACCCTTATCAGACAAGCCATTAGTTGCCTTCCATTGCAACAGTTCTAGTGTAGTACCCACCTTTTCTGGTCCTCGTTGCAATCTGGGTATAACAATATTTTGTGGTCCTCTAACAAATGCTTGATCTTCTTCCGCTCTTTCGTACTTTCGTAGTCTTTCTCTTCATCACAAATCATGCCAACTAAGGCATCATCATCCTCATCTTCTGCAACTGCTTCACCCTCACCCATTGCAACATCATCTACAACGGCACCGTATTGTGCAAAGTCCGGGATCTTGTCATCACCATCTTCATCACCGTCTTCTAATATAATCCCCTCTTCGCCATGTTTGGTTTAATAGATATATCTAGGCATGAAACCACTCCTTAGCAAGTGTAAGTGAACTACTTTCTTTGAGATATAATAATTCTTGTTGTTCTCACAGACCTTGCATGGACAGCATATAAAACCGGAGGTCGAGTTAGCCTCTGCCACGTCGAGGAATTGATGAACGCCATTAATGAAGTCAGATGAGCGTCTATCCGCGTTGTACATCCATTGTCGATTCATCTATTCACAAAATACAAAGAAAAAATCAGCCCCAATGTGAACATCATTTAACGTGTCCACAAAGATTCAAAACTATCAAATATGAATATACCATTTGAAGCCCTAAATATGAATATCATGTATAGTGTCTAAAAATCTAAAATTCATAATAACCCTAATATGAACTTCATTTGAAGCCTTTAAAAGATCTAATTCTAAAGTTCATGATAAGCCTTTACAATGAATATCATTTATAATATGTAAAAATCATAATTAGCCTAAATATGATAATCATTTAAAGTTTCTACAAATAATCAAAAAAATCTAAACAATGACTAAAAATTTGAGCATAATCTCTACACATGCTACAACTATCTATATGGTTCACCTCTACCACAAAATCATAATAAATTGATCTATAATTCTAAAATCTCTTAATCCTATCCATTCCACAAAACACTCAATTACTAAAAACATAGTAGATGAAATAGACCATGCTAACCGTCAAAAGAGAGATGATGAAGTTGCTAACCTTCTAGCGGACTTGGATTGCAAAATCTCCAAAAGTTATGGAAAATTCGGGCATGACCTCCCCAACCCGAGCTCAATGGAGGATGAAAAAATGAGCCATGGCTTGAGCTGGGGGAGGAAGAAGAGGCTATATACGCAAAGCCTCATTAGTACCGGTTGGTGGCACCAACCCGTACCAATGGGGCACTCATAGATACCGGTTGGTGGCACCAACCGGTACCAAAGGCTCCGCGGCTTATAGGTACCGGTTGGTGACACCAACCGGTACCTATGTGAGCCCATTAGTACCGGTTGGTGCCACCAACCGGTACCTATGAGCGCGTATTTTTTCGGTACCAATGTGAGTGAACTGATGAGAGGTTTTCTGGTAGTGTTCCCAACCCCAAAAGTTTCTGATCCCGCGCCTAAAATAGGAGAACGCCACTGGAAGAGCACTAGACTGCTGACCAGGTAGACAATCTGGATGATCTAATGCGTTATGAGAATAGGCAATGTTAGATTATCCTGTATATAAAGAAAAGCAGCCACGCTTCATCAGAGAGAAGTTGATGGGAGCATTATTGCTGGACTCCGCTCTCCATTAATCACACACATGGATGGGTCCAGTAGTCCAGAAGATCAACATCATTTATACACCAAAGTGGAAGCCAGATTGAGTCCTAAATGTTCATGATATCCTTCCTTTTAATACTTGTAGCAACAAGTGAATGGATGACTGATCCCTTACTCCGCATGCTCGCCATTCATACTTTGGATAGTGTCGTTTGACATGCATGATGAGAAATCTGTAGCTCCCAATAATACTATAGAATGGTTCCAGCTTTTGAACAAAAGCTTCCGAGAAGAATTCTCGGTGGAATGAGTTTGTTGGACTCTCGCACAAAAAGATAAGAGATTCCATATGAATGGGAGCTGTCAGAAAATCAGTTACTAGGTAGTGTTCGAAGGGTTGTTTTCACGCAAGCACGCTGCAAGATCTCATATGGTACAAGTTTCTGCTACTTATTTACTGCTGTTGGATGGTCGAACTTCCTGCGTCGAAGCTGACACTACCACAAAACTCGCTATCGCNTGACATGTCTAAGGGCCGTCAACAAAATGTAAGGAGCATCTTCATTGGCCAAAAAGATGCTTGTGTCAACCTCCACACTGAACGGATAGACCTTGTCACACCTATTATAATCATCTTCATCTGTGACGTCCTCGACACCCACGATTTTTCTTTTCTCCGTGAGAACTATGTGGCGTTTTGGCTCAAGTTTGGATTTATTTCTTTGGAGAGTCCCTGTCTTGGGTTTGCTAGACATATCCTTCACAGAAAATACTTGATGCACATCCTTGGCAAGCATGAATGGTTTGTCTATATACCCAATTTTGTTGAGGTCCACAGTTGTCATGTCGTACTGGTCTATATTTACACCTCCGTCGGTACGTAAGCTTCACCCATTTGCATTGAAAAAGAGGTATTTTCAAAGGCCCGTACTCGAGTTTCTAGATCTCCTCTACCTGACCATAATATGAGTCACTGTTCCCTTTGTTGTCATAGGCATCTATACAGACACCACTGTTTTGGTTGGTGCTTTTGTTGTCTTGGGCTCTCGTGTAAAATGTATACCCATTTATGTCATAGCCTTGGAATGTCAAGAATGAGGTTGATGGTCCCCTTGCCAAATACACCAATTGTGTATGTATTGTCTCATTACCCATGAGCTTTTGCCGCAACCAACCAGCGAAAGTTTCTATGTGATGGCGTGTAATCCAGGTGGCAAACTTACTTGGATTTTGGGAGCATATTATAGTCTTGTGCTCCTCGATGTATGGAGCCACCATGATTGATGACTGCAATACAAAGTAATGGGCTTTCATGAATAAATCATAGTCGCTACACCTTGTTTGTTTCTTTCCTAACGTGCCCTTTCCGATTAGTCTCCCCTCATGGCGTGACTCAGGTAGCCCAATCGGTTTCAGTTCGGATATAGTCAACACAGAACTCAATGACCTCCTCTGTTCTGTATCCCTTGGCGATGCATCCTTCTGAAAGAGAACGGTTACGAACATATTTCTTTAGAATAGCCATGAGCCTCTCAAAAGGATACATATTGTGTAGGAATACAGGACCAAGAATACCAATCTCTTTGACAACATCACTACAAGAAATGTGTGGCTTTATGACGTATTTAGTATGACAATAGAGCAAAATGTCATTATATCATTCATTTTATGACATTATGTATTAGCCATTTTGATTTTATGACAATTAAAAATCGTATGTCATAACATATGTCATATATGTACTCCAATATCACCCAATGACGATAATTGCTATGTCATAAGACGTATTTGTTAATGTCATAAAATATATGACAAAAGTTGTATGTCACAAATTTATTTATTAAATTATTTTAATTTTTTTGGCAACGTGGGCATCCCTACTGCCATGTCAGAAATTGTCTTTCCTTTTTCTTTCTTTTATTTACGTCAGCCCAACTTATTTCTTTAGGCCCAAAAGCCGCGTCTCCACCTGGCATGAGAAATGGACCACTGAGCTAGAGCAAGATATTGACAATTTAATCAAAGATAAAAGACTAGCGAGTTTGATTTTATATATTGGGAAAAAGAAAAACGAAAAAGTAGCAAAGGACCGGCCAAAAAACCAGATAAAAAGTAGAAAAACAAAAACAAAAAAGTAGCAAAAGGACCGGCCAAAAAATCAGATAAAAAAGAAAAACAAAAAAGTAGCAAAGGACCGGCCAAACAATCAGACAAAAAAGGTGGAAGAACAGGGTTCGATCCCACAACCTCTCAGTTTAGCATTAATTTTAGATGTATTCATCTTAATATTATTTTCTAGCAAAGTTTATTAAAACTGGAAAAAAGAAAAAAAAAGACGACGTAGAAGGGATTTACCATAGTTATTAGGACCGGACCGGGCATCGAACCGGTGACCCTCTCGGTTCACGGTTTGATTGGTTCAACCGGTTGGACCGCCGGCTCAACACGGTCTAAATATAATATAAGTTCAACTTTAAACACATGCGCATGTGCAGTCTGGTGGTGTGACCACAGGCTCCGGACGTGGAGGTCTCAGGCTCGATTCCCAGTCTCCGCTTATTTTGCCCAATTTTACCACCGGAGGTCCTATTTCCCCCTCCCATGTGTCTCGCTGCAGCGTTCAGCCGGTCCTCAGCGGTTCGAAGCCCCGGTTTTATACCCGGTTTTCACAAAAAACCGCCGGTTTTTCCGGTTTTTACCGGGTCAATTACACAGGCGATCTTTTACATGGACCGGACCGGCTGGGACCAATCCTATTCCGCCACGTGGCAATGCCAGGAGAGATGAAGAACACAGGGATGATTTATTTTCCCTTTTTAATCCAGAATTAATTTTTGTAATTCGTTTTTTTCTCTCATACGAAATCCAAATTTGGTGGTTCTTTTTTCTTTTTTTTTCTAAAATCACGCTCTGTCATTTGATGACATTTATTTGCATGTAAACTACTTTTTTTATAGAATTTGCATATAAAGTTTGTTGTTGACAAAAAATAGTATCTAGATTTAAGTTTTTGGAACACTAAATGATGTCAAATGAAAAAGTCATGAATACCAAAGATTCATAACTCATCAAGATCTACAAACTTTATATAGGTCATTTTTCCATTTGAGAAAGTGGTTCCAACATGTAGTATAAATTTGACAAACTCCTAACATAGTTCTAGGAACTATGTTAGGGGTTTGTTAAATTTGTACCACATGTTGTAACCACTTTGTCAAATGGAAAAATGACCTATATAAAGTTTGTAGATCTTGATGAGTTATGAATCTTTGGTATTCATGACTTTTTCATTTGACATCATTTAGTGTTCCAAAAACTTGAATCTAGATACCATTTTTTGAAATTCAAAAATTGGATTGTTCAAACTTTGTCAAATGGAGTAATGACCTATATAAATTTTGTAGATCTTGATGAGTTAAGAATCTTTGGTATTCATGACTTTTCATTTGACATCATTTAGTACCCCCAAAAAAATATTTGAATCTCTAAAAATTTGAAAATTCAAATTTAAATAGTTCAATCTAACTCGAATGGGGAAATCACCAAAACAACACTTGTAGATATCGATGATATCTACATCTTTTGTATTCACAACTTTGTCATTTGAAATCATTTGAATTACCACTAGCAAACATTTGAATTTTGAATTACCTCTAGCAAACATTTGAATTTTTCATCTACTTTCAGAATATGAGCTACAATAGCTCAGATGTACTTGAAATATATTTTTGAGGATTTTTTTAAATACCATTTGAGATACATATATTTCAAATTGTAATTACTTTCAATAAACCTGTAGAAATTCATTTAAACAGTTGAAAATAGTAAACGACTTAGAAAATTATTGAAATTTATACAAGATAGCTCATATGTAGTCTATTGTATATAAAAAATAAATTGGTGCATATAAGATAATTATTTTTATGTGTTACTTCACAATGGTACAATTAAATAAAAAAGAAAAAGAAAAACATTAAGAAAAAGGCCCGATTCGGCCCAACTATTTCTGGCCATCGATCCCCGATCCGATGGCTGTGATGGCATTTCCCATGTATAAAAGCGACTGCCGACTCCAGCGAACCCTAGCTGGCCGCCTCCTTCACTTGCTCAGATTCCTCACCTTCTTCGCCGCCGCTCCCCTCCCTCCCTCCCTCTTCTTCGCCGCCGCGGGAGAGGGGCGCCACGAGCAGGCCCAGGCAGCAAATCCCCTCGCCCGTTCGGCCCAGGCGGCGCGACGCCACTCCCCCACGACGCCCGAGCCCGTCTGGCCGCCGGCGTCTTGCCGCTGCAGTGCAAGGCCCCGACCGGAGATAGACCACCGGCCGGCGCTTCGGCCCCTGCGCTGCCGCGCGGCGAGCAGGCACCCGCGCACCGATGGGCGACGCCGGCACCGCGGCACTAGAGCCATCCCCAGCCGGCAAATCCACACCTCACGGCGACAGGTGACTAGTGTGTACTCTACCCCATATCGATCCCGCTTTAGAATTGCAAACTGCAAGTGTAGATTCACTGATTCGATGATTAATTGGTGTGTCCATAGCACATTGGCATCGATGCCCTTTTTTCTTCATAGTAGATTTGATTAACCATGTTGGGAAGTGTCTAATTAGTGGATCTGCTCCAACTATGTAAAATATTAAACAATAGAAGGGAGAAATTTTACAGCACACGTTTTTCACTTATGTGAAATTTGTTTTGCTTTGTTTAATTCAATTTGAGAGGTTAAGACAAGACATTGACTTTATTAGAATGATTTCAGAGGTGAAGAAAAGACTACATAATCAGGTTACATGAACTACCACTCTTAAAAACATGTTTTCAGTTTTGAATGGGTACCAGATGCATGTGGATCCACATTTTAAGAGGATTAGTCTAGAGTTGTAAACACAATTCTTTCTTAGGTTTAATGGATCCATATGTGGCACTAGACCTGTTGTCCAGAATTTTAATATTTATGGAATTTCGATTTGTGTGCTTTACATATTAGAATTGCAATTGACAAATGAGAACTGCATAAGGCATTAGTCAATCTCATTCACTACTTTGATACTTGTGCTAGTGTGTTGGTGCTGAATCTCTCGACATGTCTGATCAAAAACACTATTTTTATCTGAAGGTAGTGTATTGGTGCTGGTCTGCTGGACTTTTCTTCAGTGACTAGAATGCAGGTAGCTTATTCATGAAGTGATACATTTTTTTGTTTCTTGATGCTTGTTAGAGCTTAAGAAACTAGGACTTGGGAACATGCAGAGTGTTACTGGACTGCTTGTAACTTATTGATGCAATTTCCTGCATATTACTTGGAAATACTTACTGCCTTTGGTGGAGGCCTTACCTGCATATTATGTGTCACTATTTCACTGCAATGTTGTTTGATAGAAGTATATCTGGACAAGGGCATTAGTAGCATATCCAAATTCAGTTAGAGAGTTGCAGACATCTGTCTTTGGTGGAGGCCTTACAACATTTTTGCTAATGCCTACAACATTCTGGCTGTGGGAGAAAGTGCACCTGATTTGCACATTCTGCAGATGTCCTTGCAGGACCATGTAGTCCATTTAATAATGCCCCTTCAGGGAATTTTGGGCAGGTTTGAGGGCTGGGATTGTGTTCGTGTGGGCAAGTATGTCAAAACAGCGAAGTTTTATTTACTGTTCTGCACCCTTTTTCAAGTTGTAACTTCTGCAGTCTGATTGTTATAAGATACATAATAGGCTTATGTGACACTCTCTACCAGGATTAACATGATACCTTGATGTTGTACAACCAGAACAACCTGGTCCCAATACTTCCTGGTGGCAGGCTGGATTACTACCATGTTTGATAATTATACTAGGAGACACAATCAGTAGTTCCTAGCTAGGAAGTTATATGCTTTCACTGACCTGATGGATCTAATGCTTGCTTTGTGCTAAAACTTGCTGCTTTTGACATGTTGCAGGTGTGCAGCAAGTAGAAGGTTGAGCCTGTGGACAAGGGTAAGACTCCGGAGGTGGCTAAGCCGGTAGCAGTTACTGAAGGTGTTCCGATCGTTTTTAGGAAAACAAATGTAAATGATCTTTGGAGGTGTTCAACGGTGACACAAACTTGAGACTTCATTTGTCTCGGAAACTAGCATCTTTTTTTGTGACTTTTCTCAGAAACTAGTATCATAGTATATTTTGCTAGCTGTTTGAAGCTTGTGATGATATACTGGATCAGAATTAATGTATATATGTGCTGGTTTATATCTGATTTGGGCTGAAGTGATAATGGATTGATTAGAAAAATGGGTTGTATTTTAATGGGCCCGGTGTAATTTGGGCCCTGTTTTTTAATGAGCAGAAACTTAATTGGGCCATAAGCAGAAACTTAGCAGGCCAAATTTTATTTTGTGACGTTTTTTTTACCTCTGCCATGTCAGCGCCACGTCAGCTTTTGATCTTATGTGGCATTTGCCCATGTGGCAAGGTCTAGAATTTTGTGACACTAAATCTAATGTCATACAATTATATGACACAAAAACTAATGTCATAGAATTGTGACATTACATATACAGGCGTCACAAAATGATTTTATGACGGTGGCTTTTTGACGTTTCGATTTTTGTCATCTGGATGTCATAAATCCTAATCTGTGACATAAATTTCATATATTATGACGTAATTGAATGTCAAAAAGCCATGGATTTCTTGTAGTGCATGTACCAAGAGATGCGTCATAATATTAAAGAAAGACGGAGGAAATATCATCCTGCAGCCTTGCTAGATTACTTGGATCGATTGTCTTGTGGTCGAATGCATTGAGGAAGGCACATAGCTTCACAATAGTAGTTTGGACATTAACGGGTAGAATTCCCCTCAGCGCGACCGGAAGCAATTGCGTCAGCAGCACATGGCAGTCATGAGACTTGAGGTGTACTAATTTCTTCTCTTTCATATTTATTAGACTCTTTACATTCGATGAGTAGCCGGAAGGGACCTTAATACTGTTCAAGCACTCAAACATGCTAGTCTTCTCCTCCTTGCTTAGAGTGTAGTTAGCAAGACGTAAGTTTCAACGCTCTTTCTCTCTCTTCTCAGGATGTAGGGGATCTCATTGTTTCATACGTTTCAGGTCCTATCATGCTTCTAGCGTATCTTTCGACTTTTTGTACGTACCAAGGAACCCTAGTACGTTTACGCAAAGATTTTTTGTGAGGTGCATCATATCAATTGCGTGCCGGACATCTAAGACCTCCCAATATGGTAGATCCCAGAATATTGACGGTTTCTTCCATATGGCTGACTTTCCATTTTCATTTGCCGCTGGTCGGCTGCCAGGTCCCTTCCCAAAGACCACCTTCTCATCTTTTACCGTAGCAAATACATATTTTGCATCCCGATGCCTTGGTTTTTTATGGGTTTCAGCCTCAAAATGTTTTCCTTTCTTGCTTAGCGGATGTTTCTCAGAAAGAAATCGACGACGGCCCATATACATACACTTTCTACAATGTTTCAGATAGATGTAGTCGGTGTGTTCTAGACAATGTGTGCATGCTTTGAATCCCTTGTTTGACTGTCCCGACAGGTTACCAAGTGCAGGACAATCATTGATAGTCACAAACAGTAATGCTCATATGTTAAATTTCTCTTGCTTGTGCTCATCCCACGCCTTTACTCCATCTTTGCCCTATAACAACAAAAGATCATCAACCAGTAGTCTTAGATACACATCAATGTCATTGCCAGGCTGCTTTGGCCCTTGGATTAGCACTGGCATCATAATGAACTTTCGCTTCATGCACATCCACAAAGAAAGGTCGTACATACAAAGAGTCACGGGCCAAATACTGTGGCTACTGCTCATATCACCAAAAGGATTCATACCATGCGTACTCAAACCAATCTTATGTTCCTTGCATCTTCTGCGAAGTCTGGGAATGCTCTGTCGATTTTTCTCCATTGGGACCCATTAGAGGGGTGTCTCAACATATTGTCTTCCCTCCGATCCTCTTTGTGCTACCACATCAATTTAATATGCTCCTTGTTTCTGAACAAACTCTTCAGACGTGGTATTATAGGGAACCACGTCATCTTGGCAGGAACTCTCTTCTTGGGGGCCTTTCCCTCAACATCACCACGGTCGTCTCGCCTGATTTTATATCACGAACAATTGCAAACCGGACAGGCATCCAAAGATTCGTACACCTTGCCGCGATAAAGGATACAATCATTGGGGCACACGTGTATCTTTTCTACTTCCAGTCCTAGATGGCCAACAATTTTTCTTGCCTCGTATGTTGTTTTGGGCAATGTGTTTCCCTCTGGAAGCATCTTCTTTATCATTTTCAGTAACTCTCCGAAACCCTTATCAGACAAGCCATTAGTTGCCTTCCATTGCAACAGTTCCAGTGTAGTACCCACTTTTTCTGGTCCTCGTTGCAATCTGGGTATAACAATATTTTGTGGTCCTCCAACAAATGCTTGATCTTCTTCCGCTCTTTCGCACTTTCGTAGTCTTTCTCTTCATCACAAATCATGCCAACTAAGGCATCATCATCCTCATCTTCTGCAACTGCTTCACCCTCACCCATTGCAACATCATCTACAACGGCACCGTATTGTGCAAAGTCCGGGATCTTGTCATCACCATCTTCATCACCGTCTTCTAATATAATCCCCTCTTCGCCATGTTTGGTCTAATAGATATATCTAGGCATGAAACCACTCCTTAGCAAGTGTAAGTGAACTACTTTCTTTGAGATATAATAATTCTTGTTGTTCTCACAGACCTTGCATGGACAGCATATAAAACCGGAGGTCGAGTTAGCCTCTGCCACGTCGAGGAATTGATGAACGCCATTAATGAAGTCAGATGAGCGTCTATCCGCGTTGTACATCCATTGTCGATTCATCTATTCACAAAATACAAAGAAAAAATCAGCACCAATGTGAACATCATTTAACGTGTCCACAAAGATTCAAAACTATCAAATATGAATATACCATTTGAAGCCCTAAATATGAATATCATGTATAGTGTCTAAAAATCTAAAATTCATAATAACCCTAATATGAACTTCATTTGAAGCCTTTAAAAAGTTCTAATTCTAAAGTTCATGATAAGCCTTTACAATGAATATCATTTATAATATGTAAAAATCACAATTAGCCTAAATATGATAATCATTTAAAGTTTCTACAAATAATCAAAAAATATAAACAATGACTAAAAATTGAGCATCATCTCTACACATGCTACAACTATCTATATGGTTCACCTCTACCACAAAATCATAATAAATTGATCTATAATTCTAAAATCTCTTAATCCTATCCATTCCACAAAACACTCAATTACTAAAAACATAGTGGATGAAATAGACCATGCTAACCGTCAAAAGAGAGATGATGAAGTTGCTAACCTTCTAGCGGACTTGGATTGCAAAATCTCCAAAAGTTATGGAAAATTCGGGCATGACCTCCCCAACCCGAGCTCAATGGAGGATGAAAAAATGAGCCATGGCTTGAGCTGGGGGAGGAAGAAGAGGCTATATACGCAAAGCCTCATTAGTACCGGTTGGTGGCACCAACCCGTACCAATGGGGCACTCATAGATACCGGTTGGTGGCACCAACCGGTACCAAAGGCTCCGCGGCTTATAGGTACCGGTTGGTGACACCAACCGGTACCTATGTGAGCCCATTAGTACCGGTTGGTGCCACCAACCGGTACCTATGAGCGCGTATTTTTTCGGTACCAATGTGAGTGAACTGATGAGAGGTTTTCTGGTAGTGTTCCCAACCCCAAAAGTTTCTGATCCCGCGCCTAAAATAGGAGAACGCCACTGGAAGAGCACTAGACTGCTGACCAGGTAGACAATCTGGATGATCTAATGCGTTATGAGAATAGGCAATGTTAGATTATCCTGTATATAAAGAAAAGCAGCCACGCTTCATCAGAGAGAAGTTGATGGGAGCATTATTGCTGGACTCCGCTCTCCATTAATCACACACATGGATGGGTCCAGTAGTCCAGAAGATCAACATCATTTATACACCAAAGTGGAAGCCAGATTGAGTCCTAAATGTTCATGATATCCTTCCTTTTAATACTTGTAGCAACAAGTGAATGGATGACTGATCCCTTACTCCGCATGCTCGCCATTCATACTTTGGATAGTGTCGTTTGACATGCATGATGAGAAATCTGTAGCTCCCTATAATACTATAGAATGGTTCCAGCTTTTGAACAAAAGCTTCCGAGAAGAATTCTCGGTGGAATGAGTTTGTTGTACTCTCGCACAAAAAGATAAGAGATTCCATATGAATGGGAGCTGTCAGAAAATCAGTTACTAGGTAGTGTTCGAAGGGTTGTTTTCACGCAAGCACGCTGCAAGATCTCATATGGTACAAGTTTCTGCTACTTATTTACTGCTGTTGGATGGTCTCGAACTTCCTGCGTCGAAGCTGACACTACCACAAAACTCGCTATCGCTCCGGCACATAGGTACCGGATTTTAGGACCCGGTACCAATGCTACCAATGCAACCATTGCTACCGGGTCCAATGGCCAGAAAAAACGGAGCCTCATTGGTACCGGTTGGTCACCCCATTTGTACCGGGTTGGACCAACAACCGATACCAATGAGGCCCACATTGGTACCGGTTGGTGTCACCAACAAATAACAATGAGCCTCTGCGTATATAGGTCCTTCCTCCTCCCCTAGCTCGAGCCATGGCTCATTTCTTCTCCCTCCATTGACCTTGGGTTGGGGAGGTCATGCCCGATTTTTCCACAACTTCTAAAGATTTTGCAATCCTTAGCAACTTCATCCTCTCTTTGACGGTTAGCATGGTATATTTTATACTCTAGGTTTTGAGTAATTAAGTGTTTTGTAGAATGGATAGAATTAGGAAATTTTAGAATTATACATCAATTTTATTATGATTTTGTGGCAGAAGTGAACCATATAAACAATTGTTGCATGTGCAGAGATGATGCTAAACTTTTTAGACATTGTTTAGTTTTTATGATTGTTTTTTATGTTCATATTTATGCATATTATGGATTTTAGGTTTCCTAAATTTTAGAGATTTTAAGTGATGTTCAAATATAGGCTTATTATATTTTTTAGATTTTCAGAGACTATAAATAATATTTATATTTAGTCATATTATGAACTTTAGAATTATAGATTTTAGAGGAAACGATGTTCATATTTAGGCTTATCATGAATTTTAGATTTCCTAAATTTCCTAAATTGAGACTTTGAAATTTTGTTCATATTTAGGCTTATTATGAATTTTAGAATTTTAGAGACTTTAAATTATGTTCATATTTATGCTTGTTATGAATTTAAATTTAAAATGATATATTCATATTTGAGATTATTGAACTTTTTGGAATGCTTCAAATAATGTTATATTGGGGCTGATATTTTTTATATATGTCGTGAATAGATGAATCAGAAATGGATGTACAACGCGGATAGATGCTCAACTGACTTCATTAATGGCGTTCATCAATTTCTCGACGTGGAAGAGGCTAATTCGACCTCGGGTTTTATATGTTGTTCATGCAAGGTCTGCGAAAACAACAAGGATTATCACATCTCAAAGAAGATGGTTCACACGCACTTGCTAAAGAGTGGTTTCATGTCTAACTATATCTATTGGACCAAACACGGCGAACAGTGATTATATTAGAAGACAGTAATGAAGATGCTAATGACAACAACCCATACTTTGCACAATACGGTGTCTTTGCATATGATATTGCAATGGGCGAGGATGAAGCAGTTGCAGAAATGAGAGTAATGATGCTCTAGGTGACATGATTCGAGATGAAGAGAAAGACTGCGAAAGTGACTGCGAAAGTGAAAGAGCTGAAGAAGATCATGTGTTTGTTGGAGGACCACAAAACATTGTTGTACCCAGATTGTAACGAGGACCAGAAAAAGCTGGGTACCACACTGGAATTGTTGCTATAGAAAGCCACTAATGCCTTATCTGACAAGGGTTTTGGAGAGTTGTGGAAAATCATAAAGAAAATGCCTCTGAAGGGTAATACATTGCCCGAAACAACATACGAGGCAAGAAAAATTATTTGCCGTCTAGGATTGAAAGTACAAAAGATACACAAGACTGGAAGTACAAAAGATACACGCATGTCCCAATGACATGCACCTCACTGGTGGACTTGCCGGACTTCAAATCCGACAATCATATGTCATACTTGGAAAATGCTAGACTCGAACAGTTTGAGAATGTTGTATTAATGATTCTGGTGCTGATTTTAGTCCATACTTTTCTACTTAACTAAGGTCATGAGTCTGAGTAGCAACCTTGTTGGGTCAATTTGGCCAAAATGCTTATGGGTTATTATGATGTTTCATCAGATATCCTGGTCCAGGTGTGAATATGATGTAATAATCAATGTTCCCCTGACAGGTAGTTCAGCCACAGTGGTTGATGAGAGAGACGTTTCTGATGATTAATTATTGTACTGCATCCTTGTAAAGATTTATTTTTAATAAATATGCCTTTCCTCATATCAGCATATAGCAATGCAGCAGAACAATTATAAATGTTGCATGGTAGGTATTAGTATGATAATTGCCCTGTTTCGGAAAATCACCAAATGCACACTTGGGGTAGAGGATAATGGATTTATGTGTACATGGTTTAAAAAAGCTCAGGATATTCTAGAAGACAATTACTCAATAGTAGAACTGTATATTTGGGCCCTGTTTAGTTCGCAAAGTTTCTGCAAAGTTTCGCAAAAATTGTGCATTGAAAAACGTGCCCTTTCTCTCGCGACATGCTTTCCAATGCAACTTTTGCAACTTAATTTTTGCAACTTTCGCGAACTAAACAAGGCCAAATATACAGTTCTACTACTGAGTAATTGCCTTCTAGAATATCCAGAGCTTTTTTAAACCATGTACACATAGATTTGCAGCATTTATACCTTAACTTCATGGATAGGTTGATTGTCTAGTAATGAAACTTGATTGATTTCTTCTCTAGAGCTGAAGCTGTCTGGTAGCTGAGTCACTTTCCTTTTACCTTTTCAGACCTCAGAAGAGTCTCGGACTTTCACATCAGCGCCACTCCTCGAGGTTGCTGTAGCTATAAGAAAATGATGAACTCAGATAGATGTAACTGTGGTGCCTGATAGGCAGCCCGTGGATGGCCTTTGGGACTAAGCCTGATGCTCAACAAAAGAACAGAGTCACTAACCCTGCTTCATACTTTTGCCCTCTATCCACCTAATGTGGTGCAAGTTTCAGGTGGCCCCTATGTAGATGGTGGGGCTCTACAAGAGTTGTAGCAGAACCTCTCCTATTTAGTGTGAAAAAACATAGTTGAAAGCGTTGTCAACAATGATTAACTCATTTCATCATTCGAGCGGTGTACCCAAAGAAGGTGCTAACAGACAATTAAATGAGTCTGATTCTGATAAAATGGGTGATCCTAAGGATATTTTAACTGGAGGTGTAGTTGCTCAAGCTGATGACAAACCCAAAGCCACTAAGCGTCGGAGAAAGTCAGCCAGGTTGATACATCAGACTTGAAGGAAGTGAATGCTGCACAAGCAAATTTGGTTCGACAAGATTCTGTAGCTGACACTCCTTTGAGTACTGTTGGAAAAGTACAGAAGAAAGGTGGAAGGGCTTCTAAAATTCCAAAGCTGCCTGACTCAGGCAGCAACAATAATCTCAGACGTCCGATTTTGACGGCCTGGGTCAGCCACTATCTGTCCCTAGGAGGATTTTGAGGGTTGCATCCAAAAAAGCCCATAATGCCCAAAAAGCAAGGAAAATAAATCTTGGAACCAAAAACTTACACCCAGCAAAGTTACTGTACCATCGGTCGCTGAAGAAAACATGAACAGAGCAAGTGAGAAGGTGAAGAAAGGTTCTGAGGGCATCCCCTCCAATTAGACAACATGCCTATTCAACTTAAAGGAGCAATGTCTCGAGCTCGAGTACAAAAACTCAATTATCAGATAAAACCGATTTTACCTTTCGAAACAAGTCCCGCCCGTGCCATATCTAAAGAAAAGAAGAATACGAGAAAAAGGAAAGCAAATTAGAGAAATGCCCGTTGCTAGAAAGGAAAATCCTAATTTTGATACACAAGAATTTCTTCTTTCTGTTGTACAAAAAGGAAGGATGGGTTAGGACAACGGAAAAGAGAGCAGCAGTAAAGTCACGAAGGTGCTGCATGTGTCTCTTCTTGAAGATCAGAACAAGTTGCTCACTAATATGGAGTAACTTACTCCATATCAGTGAGCAACTTGTTACTCCATATCAGTGAGCAACTTGTTCTGACCATCAACATTATTCGGGTGAAGCTTCTCAAGAATGACATCTTCTGGCGTGTATCATACTTTACTGTCACTCTTAGTGACTTTATATTACTGCTGCTCTCTTTTCCATTGCCCTTTTCCATCCTTCCTTTTCTGTACAAAAGAAGAAAGAATTTTATGTATCAGAATTAGGATTTTCCTTTACAGCAATAGACATTTCCCTATTTGCTTTCTTTTCTCTCGTATTCTTCTTTTCTTTAGCTATGGTATGGGCTGGACTTGTTTCGAAAGGTGAAATCGGTTTTACCTGATAACTGAGTTTCTGTGCTCGAGCTCAAGACATTGTTTCTTGAGCCAATCATTGTTGATAGTGCTTTCGACTATGTCCCCTTGACCTCTTAAGTCTAGGTGAGCTGGTAGAGACATCAACTCCTACAGGATAATTTGGATATATTTCTGTAAGCATAAATACTTTAAAAAAAATAAAAGACTCCACATATGACACTAGAAAGAGAAATGAGAAGGTGGGTTTATAGTTGTCTAATCCTGAAGGCAACGATAGAGCATAATTAGGAGTTTTGAGCCAAAGAAAAAGATGTGTACAGACTACTGACCAATTTTACATTACGATGACTGATTTTTTTGTGTTAACCTAATACCAGAAGTGCAGTACCCACATTTTAGCATCTGCATAATTCACTTGATTTATCAATCTACTAGCAGTGTGTGGTGGAACGAGTGAATGCTGCTAGATCAGCAGTACTACAAAATGGTGACGTATTGATGTGTGGAGAGCAATGGCTGCTGCCAAATTAAGTGCATTTCTCGCTCAACCAGTTTGATTAGTTGACAAAGAAAGTCACCATTACAAAATATTACTTAGTTTTATGTAACTTATGAATTCTTTCAGTTATCTGATTTCCAAGTGAATTGATGTAAGACCCAATATTTTGACTCTGTGCAGGCCTGGCGCTATGCAAGTGTCCATAAAACAAGCACCAATTATATATCTTTAATAAGCAGATCAATCCTCTTTGTGTGATTCAAGTCATTGTTAAACACAATGTCCTTAAATTATCATATTATTTCCCTGTACTTACTACAATTGCCAAATTCAAATTGGTTTGTGATTTGTATGTGGCCTTTTGTTTCCTTACAAATGCAGTTGAGAAAAACATTAGTTACCATTTCAAAATAATCTACAGAAGGTGCAAGAGATGATCTTGTCCAGCTACAATAAGGTGAAAATGATGTATCAACCCATGAACAATTAATGTCATTCTGTATTTGTAATGTGTTACGATAAACTTTACGTCCTAGCAAATGGAGCTACTGGTTTTGCCATTAGCATATTTGATGCTCTAGGCTCTTACAGGTTCAGAGCTCTAGGCTATTACACTACTACACAGGGCTTATCACAGCCGGTTTGGTTGGGTCTATCACAGTCGGTTTTGAAAAGCGGCTGTGATTAAGTGGCGCTGAAAATCGGAACATCACAGTCGGTTTTTAACCGGCTGCGAAAACCGATTTTCACAGCCGGTTTATGTCACCAGCCACTGTGAAAATAGGTTTTCACAGCTGGTTTTTGGCTTGAACCGGCTGTGAAAATAGGCCATCACAGCCGATTTTTGCCACCACCCAGTTGTGATGCCAATTTTCACAGCCGGTTCAAACCGGCTGTGATATGTTTTTCCAGAATAAAAAAAATTAGAATGTCTCAATTTTCACAGCTCAATAATTCACAAATATATAATGCATTCACAATTCATCACCAACATAGTACATTTGCAATCCATACATCAAGTTTATTACATGAAGTCTAATACAAGTTTGTAGTCCGACATTACTACTACTACTCAGTGCTCACAAGTATACTAATTTATTACTAATAAATCGAGAACAACAAATCAAGAATTGAAAGATCTGAAAGTAATGATGCACATAGAGCACTAACATATCATGAATGAGCTTTACTACTGCCACTAACCAGTTCCTAACAATGATGAAACAACAGGATTCATTCCTCCACTGCATTCATTCCTGTAGCACCTTGTTGCATATTCTGCAGTTACAACAGCCTCAGTTAATAATAGGATTTCTGATAGTATTTAAGTTGAGAAATATTCACCCTCATAGAAAGTTGAATCGGCTCAAAGCACACACATATCTAACAAGTCAAACACCTCGGTTGCTACCAAATGATTTGTTCATATTAAAATCATCCCAAATGATTTGTTCATATTAAAATCATCCTGCAGTAAACTTTCCAGGACAGGGCAAAGTCACACCAAGCTCCACAAGAATCTAACTGAGCTATGGACATGCAGTGGACAACCATAAGAAAAAACAGCAGGGCTATCATATTGCCGTATGTTTTGGTTTCTAACTTAATTGCATGTCCACGATTCTACTACAAATGCCAAGGCTCAATACTAAGTGAACCACCAATGGTACAAAACAGATTGGCCACACAGGTACAGAACTTCTAGAGAAGAGATGGATTTGTGCTACAGATTTTATTGAGTAACTAGTATAATTGATCCTTAACAGAAATCCAAAAAAGCATTGAAATGATCAAAAATCAGAATGTTGTATGCATTGGAACCACAACTGAAAATAAAAACAAGAACACCATAGCTCAGTTAGATTCTTGTTTGGATGCATAAAGAAACTCATTCTTGGAATTAGACTCCAGGACATCAAAGCTATTCAGGATTACTATTAAAATAGCAAACCATGAACTTACTACTAGGAGCCCCTTTACCTTTCCCATTTCCTCATTCATAAGCCTCTGCATAATCAAGTAGTCTGTCAAAGACTTTTCCAAGGTAACTGAGAAGAGGTAGCTTCCTGTCAATGCAAGTAAATTTACCTTGATGTTGTCCTGCAATTGAGTCGAAATCTCCTTGTCGAAACTGTCAGATAGCTGGAAATACAGAATAGGTAGGCAACTGCACAAAACAAGTAAACTTGTCAGGCAGAAGTCAGGACTACAAATTAACAGGCAGTCCAAAGTACTTGGAAAGTAGTAATTAAGTAGTCTGATAACACTTTCTTTCCTATAGAACTACCTACTTGAATGTTGACAATGAGGGAAGCGAAAGGTCCGGTGAGTCTTCAGAGATGGAAGCGAGAGGTGCTTCGCTATGTGGTGAATCTTCCTTGTATAGGCAAAGAAATTTAAAGGAAGAACGACTTATTTCAGGTAAAATCATTTTAATAAAATGCAGATTGATCGAAACACTAGATTTCAGGTAAACATGCATAACACGTATTAGGCCTAGATCAACAAGCATATCACTGACAATACAGCAAGGAAAGCAAAACTGTAAAGGCAACCAAGGATGGTATCATTATTTTCTTTTATGCCCTACTAACCAAGTGTTCAAAATTAATAACAAACATAACATTTACAGTCTTGAAAATTGGAAAGGCAAATAAACTACAGCTGACAAGACACCCAACATCAGGCAGACAATGACATGCACAGGACTTATCTAGTGAGGCAACAAGGCCGAGGGTTCGTCAGTCATGGCGTGAGAGAGAGGAGGGCACGGGGGCGTTGTGAGCTCGTGGACTCGCTCACCTCGGCAGGCGTCGGCGAAGGGGGTGGCGGCCTCGACGGTGGCGGCGGCGAAGGAGTTGCCCGCGGCGTCGACGGGGAAGCCGAGGAGGAGCGGGTTGCGGAGCAGGTGGCAGAGGCAGCCCTCCGCCGCGCCGCCTCCCGACGGGTACACGCCGCAGGCGTCCATGGGCGCGGGCGGGTGGTCGAGCAGCCACACAGCAGCGCTACCCCAGCGCGTCAGCTCCACCCCTGCCCCGACCCATCCCCAGCGCCGATGGGGAGCGGCGGCGCCCCGGCCCGACCTACCTTCGATCTTCGATGGGCACCACGACGCCTGGCTCTGCTCTCGTCTGAGGAGAGGCGGAAGGGGGAGCGGCGGAGGGCAGGAGGAGAAAGGACGAGAGGAGGCTGAGGGAGTGAGGGGAAGAAGGGAAGGGAGAGGAACAGGGGTTAGGGTTTCTGGTGGGGCGATTACAGCCATTCGATTCATGATGGACGGTCTAAAGAAGTTGGACCATTTGGACCGAAATGGGCCTTACTTCGTTTTTTCTCTGCTTAATGTTTTTTCTTTTGTTTTTAGTACACCATTGTGACGTAGCACAAAAATAAAGTTATCTTATATACACAGATATATTGTTTATATATAGAAGACTACATATAAGATTTCTGGTAAAAATTTCAAACAATTTATAGCTCATTTAATATTTTTAATAGTTTAAATGAATTTCTGAGGATTTTTTGAAAGTACTACAATTTGAACTATATGTATCTCGAATAATACATAAAAAAATTAGACAAAAAATATATTTTAAGTATTTCTATTCCACTATATCTCATATCATGAAAAATGGTGAAAAGTTCAAATGTTTGCTAAGGATTGATCAATTTTCCTCCTACAACCTTATTATAAAATAATGATAATAATACCTAAAACTTCTCGTAAAATTATGCAAATTGTTATAGGATCATTTTACAGATGTCTAATCTTGACATAAAAGTTTCAAAAGATTTTAAGAAAATTAGAGTATACATTGTTCACAAAAGAACAACTCTCTCATATAGTTTCTTACAACTCAAGTCAAACTTTGAGACTTGAATACCTCATAACATTTTTGAACTCGTATTAACCTCAAATTTGAACACAACCTTCTGCTGACCATAATATTAGAAAGTATGAACTTATATTAGCAATTGTTATGCAAAACACATATTTTCAATTCTCTACTTAAATGGAAGAAAACAAGCCAAATGAAAAAGATCAAACAAATAGCAATTAACATACATAAAAATGCCATTAAATAAAAGGTAGTGATTTAAGAAAAATTGAGGAAAAAGAATCATCAAATTTGCACTGTATATGAGAGAGAAATACCAATTACAAATTTTGATTCTGGATTAAAAGAGAAAGATGAACCATACATGTGTTCTTCATCTCAGTCCACATGGTGCGTACTATCAAATAAAATATATTGCCAAAATTTGCCACATCCAAAGTCATAGCCTAGTGGTAAGGAAAGCTTACTCCATGGGCAGATCAGTGGTTCGACTTCTGGTTCTCCCCCTTTCCTTTTTATTTTCCATTTTAACTCCTTCAGATTAGTATTATAAAATGGTCCATGACTAAAACTACCACAACTCTATAAGTGGTGCAGTGGTAAGGCACGTACAGATGTTAGTGGGGGTTGTAGGTTTGATTCCTCCCGGTCCCCTTTTTCGTTTTTCTGCCCCATGGTTGAACCGGCTGTGAAAGGTTCAGGGCATCAACCGACTGTGAAAATTGTCGGCATTTTCACAGCCGGTTGTAGCTCCGAACCGGCTGTGAAGACTGTGAAAATTGTCGGTATTTTCACAGCCAGTTGTAGCTCCGAACCGGCTATGAAAATAATTTTCACAGCCGGTTCTAACAGCTACAGAGCCTGTCAAAGTAAAAACCAGCTGTAAAAATATTTCAGTGCCGTTTTTTGAAAACCGGCTGTGAAAATAGTGACTAGAAAAATAGTTTCTGTAGTGTTACAGGCTCAGCTAAATACCAAAAGCCAATGTACAAATCATGTTCAGGCAGATATATGCTTAAAAATGCTACATTTTTGAGATTGTCTGCGCTCAATTGAACACCCACCATTTTGTTCATCTATACAATATTACAGAGTTCTTATTCTCGCACTAATGTGTTTCTGTATGCCCTTCATTTTTGTTATTTCCCTGTCCATATTAGTTGTTCAGCTCAAGTATTAAAGCCAAACATTTGTCACCAGGCATGATGATCTTGTCAAGCATATGATAAATATATTTGTGATTGAATTCAAGCACGAAGAATGGCATATGGTGCATAGTAACAATAGCCTCCAAAAAATTCAGTAGATGATCGCATTATATAATTAGTACAATACATGATATTATGTCCATGTAACCCTTGGATGTTCTGAGGCAGAAACATTACCTGTGGGTTTTGATAACTCCTTAGCTCCAGCTGAAGTTTTGCTTGTTCCTTGAGCAGCAACTTTAGAAGGGGCCAATTGACACCTTTTCCTTTTGTTCTTCTTCCCAACAGTGGTTGGATTTTCAGCTAGAGCTGTACTCGATTTAGTCAAATCTTGTGCTTGAACATCATTTAACGCTGCAGCAGCATCGCCACCTTCAAAGGAAGAGATAACTCCATTACATTGACTAGAAGTAAAAGACAAAGGAGGGCTTAACGTTATAAGCTATTGGAAAAAATAGAAGCTTCAACCTCGTGCCTCATTGCTTCAAGGGTCAAGCATCACGACAACTACTAGCCACATGCTATTTTCTAAGTAAAAAAGAGTTGCACACATGCATTGAATAGATGTTTAAAATTGAGACAACACCTCGTTTGCATAGCATGTTTGTGGAATTTTAGCTATCGTTGCGTGAGAAACAACTTTGAACCGATATTGATGCAAGAGACATGTAATTAAGATTCTCTATGGAAATACAGAGAACATTTAATTCAGCTGAACTGGGTAGTTAACCAAGCATATCTACAATATGCAAGGAAGAAGCAGAAATATTGACTAGATATGCTTCATATTCTAGAGTTAATTCATGGGGTGTGGGTGTACCTTCTGGCTTTCGAGGGAGGACAACACTGGCTGCTTCTACCTTTGTCATCTTGACATGGATTGGTGGAGACACTTGTCACTGTCATTGAATCAGATACTGTATACAGTTCACCCTTCCACTCGACCTGGTGAATAGCAAACAGTTTAGAAGCTAGCATTACACCTTGCATGGGTTTAATATGTTATTATATTATGGTTAGACAAATGCTAAATTGCAAGGTACTCGCTGGATCATCAATAACTGGCACTTCGACATCATGCCTTTGGTTCACAGAAAGAGACGTATTGCGTGAATTTCAAGAGTTGTGTGCATCAGAACATGACCTTCCAAAATCCAAAATTCAGCATGCACAGCTGAGTCAGATGTAAAACTTTAATAAGATCACCACGCATTAAATTTATAGTTACAGTTTATATAATTCCGTTATACACCAACAGACATATCATGCAGTAGTGCAGGACATAAGCAACAAGCTTTATATCGTACAATGGAGAGAAACTCCAGCACACTGCACATATGCATTTCAATATTATGCACATAATGTGGGGAAGACAACAAATTAAGCAGACGGCTGACCTCATGGAAGAACCACCCATATTCCAGAGGTTATCAAACACCAAAATGCTAACTCAACAGATCTACTCCAAAAGTTCAAACATATGAGAGATGATTTGACACATCTGCCACGAACTACACACTTCATGTAACATTTGACAAATCCATCACTAGCACTTGAGTTGGAATTTCGGCCACCCCCATAGAACTACATTGTATCTACGCGAGATTGACAAACCGATTACAATCACACAACTTCAGCGAAAAAATAAAAAGAGATCCGATCAGATTTCAGACTTCAGAGTCGCGAAAAGCACCTGGAAGGACATGACTGCGACGGGGCCGCGGTCGGGGAAGGGGACGACGTGCTTCGTGGCCACCAGGCCTGCTCAGAGACCAGCAACAGATGAGTTTCAACACGCAACTGTTGACAATCAAAATTGGCACGAGGACTAGAAGGATTGCAAGGAAGAAGACGGCGCAAGAGCAAGACAGAAGACGGCGTAAGAACAAGACAGAAGACGGTGCGAGGTGCTGGACACGCCCGGACCGGTCTGACCGGTGTGCAAGGAAGAAGACGGCGCAAGAGCAAGACAGAAGACGGCGTAAGAACAAGACAGAAGACGGCGCGAGGTGCTGGACACGCCCGGACCGGTCTGACCGGTGCGGGGGACCGGTCAGACCGGTCACCTGAGTTGTAATCCGACTAGGACTCTAAAAATTGGATTTCGAGATTGTAACGAGTTGTAACTTGGTTTCCTTGCGGGACAAGACCTACCCTCCCTATAAATATAAGGGGATTCGGCCGATTGAACACACAACAATCGAATCTATCCAATTTACTACTTTTGTCCTTTACTTTTTGCATCTCCAGACCCTAGCTTTTCCAACCCTACTTGCTGTTCTTCCTGTGTCTCCGCGACGTTTGAAGGCGTCCTAGGTGGCCTGCCGACCCTAGGGCACCCCTGACAGCGTTCTCCCCGACGGATCCTTCCGGGAGGCGTTTTTAGGGTTTACCCCGTAGCTCACCGGCGGTAACCGGTCCGACCGGTTCCGTTGACCGGTCTGACCGGTCAGCCCGGAGGCAGCTGCGATCTGGTCCTTTGCGACCCGCGCGAACTAGCGCATTCGTGTGTTGACTGATTTCTGCGTCAACATACTTTTGGCGCCTCCGCTGGGGAATTGGAGATCTGGTTTTTGCAACCGTTCTATCTAATTCAATCTAGATGGATGCCAATACTGAGTTGGATCTTGAGAACATCATCACTGTAAAGGACGATGAACTTTCTGCTGAAGATCGTCAAGGGCTTGAAGAGTACATGAAGAAGAAGGCAGAAGAAGATCGGCTCTACTACCTCTCGCACTTCAAGAAGAACCGCAAGGGTGTGGTCTTCAAGTTCAAGGAGGTAGACGCAACTGCTACATCTTCATCACCGATCCTCCAGGTACAAGATGATGAAAACTCTCACGAAGCTTTTCTTAAGTACATGGAGGATATGATGGTTGTGAATAATGTTAAATTAGCTAACTGGATGATGAACAAAAAATTAGAATCGGAAGGCAAACAACCCATGGTTGAACAATCTGCCGCCAATCCCAATCTTTTGATTCCTAAAGTTCCAATTGCACCTGATTTTAAAGCACCGGCAACAAAACCTGTTGAACAACCTACGTTTGGTATGCCGTTGAATTATTTTGAAGGCCAATCTGTTACTCCATCCAATCCAATGGTTTCTAGGCCTACTGCACCTCAACTGTTTGTGACTTTTCCTAATTCGGTTAATCAAGGCCGGATTAGTAATGAAGTTGCAAATTTCACCCCACAAAATCTAAACTATGGATATTCTGTACCCCCAGCAGTACAACAATTTTTGCACAAGGCCCTGTACCTTACGAGCTCTTTGGGAGGTACGGCCAACAAATGCAAGGGATGATGTCGGCTAACCAGCCTGGCCAGCATCAACCGGTCAGACCGGTCACCGTGACCGGTCAGACCGGCCCTGGAGGGTCGGGTGCAGCCAGCCAGCTGGCGCTGCCCCAACCGGTCAGACCGGTCACTGGAACCGGTCAGACCGGTCCTGGTGATTCAGAAATGGGGAATTTACCTTCCACTCCTGTACAAAACACCCAACAGCCAAATTTTCAGGATAATTCACTAGAGTATTTAGATAAAATATTTTTTAGATACAAACTTGATTTGGCTACTACTCTTAAGGAGAATTTGGGAGTAGATGTAAGGGATAAGGCTAGGTTGTACCAAAAGCCTTATGTTCCTCGCTTAGATTTAGTTCCTTTCCCTGCTGGATTTAGACTTCCTGATTTTGTTAAGTTTAATGGGGAGGATACTAAAAGCACTTTTGAGCATATTAGTCAATACATGGCACAACTAGGCGATTCTGGCTCTAGTGAGGCTTTAAAAGTGCGCTTATTTTCTTTGTCTCTAACTGGTACAGCTTTCTCATGGTTTGCATCATTAGCTCCTCATTCTATTACTTCATGGGAACAGTTAGAGCAGAAATTTCATGATCACTTCTTTTCTGGCAGTAATGAGCTTTAATTGTCACATCTCACATCGGTTAGGCAATCACGGGATGAAACTGTTAATGATTATATTAAACGTTTCCGTGATACTAAAAACCGTTGCTTCGGTGTTACTATTGCCGAAAAGGATCTTGCTAATTTGGCTTTCAATGGTTTGCGCTCTCACATTAAAGATAAACTAGAGAATTCTGAATTCTATAGCGTAAATCAATTGCATCAAAGAGCTTTGGCTGCTGAAAGCCGAAGCAAAGATCTAAAAGAAAGTCATAGGACTCATTGGGCTAATGTGCATACTTTAGAATATGAATCTAGTAGTTCCGATGATGAATCTCATGAGGTGTTGGCTGCTGAATTTGTATGGCCAGCATCTAATAAAGCTTTTACGTGCACATCTCTAAAGCCGACTCATAGGAATCGGCAGGAGGAGATGAAATTTACTTTTGATGTATCCAAGTGTGATAAAATTTTTGATGAATTACATAAGAATGGATATATCAAATGTTATTTTAATATTTCATCACCTGAGGAGTTAAAACGGCGTGCTTATTGCAAATTTCATAACTCATTTTCTCATGCGACTAATGATTGTAATTTCTTTCGTCGACAGATTCAATCGGCTCTAAATGATGGACGATTGAGTTTGAGTGAGATGCAAGTGGACAAGCGCCCGTTCCCAGTCAACAACATGATGGTCAATACCATGGATCTTCAGGATGCCAAGATGTTGGTTCGGCCCGACAATGCCGATACGACAGGAGGCAAGAATGTTGTGATTGGTGAACCAAGGAAGGTGATGGAAACTGACAAAGTGCTTGGGAGAGAGGTTGTGCTTAAACAAGCTCCTGATGGGAAGAAGATCTTGACTATTACAGTGAAGAATTCTGAAGTTAGAGGGGAATCAAGCTCTCAAGCGCGGGATCAAAGGCCGGTTGCTCCTGCTGCCCAGGGGGCACCGGTCAGACCGGTTGCCATGACCGGTCAGACCGGTCCGGCCCAGAGGCCGGTCTGAACGTTTGTTCCTAAACGTCCTGAAGTGGGAACTTGAAAGACGAATCAGGACAAAGATCAGGGGAAGACTTTCAAGCCGAAGGCAACCTTTGATCAAGTCATGGCAAAGCACATGCACAATGCGGCCGTTCAACAGGATCGGCCACCAAAAAAGAGACCAAGTTCACCACCAAGAAATTCTGGTGCGATGAAGGCACCAAGAGGACAGTGGAATCAGGGTCCAAGCTCATCCCATGGTGCTGGTCCTTCTAGGCCATGGAGGCCGTTTCCACCTCCCCCTCCTCAGCCTATTTGGAGGGATGGGATTATGTATGTGCCTTACTGTCCTGCACCTAACCAACCACGGCCTGGAGCTCCTGTACATTCAAGAATGAATCAACAACAGCATAGGCCTACAGGATTTCAACCAAGGCAGATGTTCGTGCCTCAGCAGCACGGACCGGTCAGACCGGTCCCGCTGACCGGTCAGACCGGTGTCCCACAGAGACCGGCAGTTGCGCCGCAGCCGCAGCAACCGGTCAGACCGGTCGCTCCCACCGGTCAGACCGGTCATCAGAGGAGGCCGGGCAAGGAGCCGGCTAGGCAGGAGTATCGCCCAATTTTGAGGAAAGAAGAGCCTGCTCCTGTGATTCCAAAGCCAATTGTGAAGAGTGTGATTCAAATTGGCTCTATGGAAGTTGATACATCAATGGCAGATGGTCCCAATGCTATTGGCGCATCGGCCGCAAAAAAGGTGAAGAAGGTGCCATTGCCTCAGTATACGCAGCCAAAGTGGTGTCCTCCTGGTTTGACTCATTCTCAGAAGAGGAGATTGCAACGGTTGCGCACTCAGAAGCAAAGGGAGGAAGAATCGGCTAAGAAGCGGGAGGAGTGGTTCAATGAGGCTAAGCCGATGATTCTGCCTACTGATCAGGGTCCCAAGGATGGTTCTGGTGCACAGGATGATCAAGCTAAAGAACCAGAGAAAGCCGAGTCGTCTGCAGCAAGCTCGGCTGACCTGGCCGCAACCGGTCAGACCGGTGTGCCTGACCGGTCAGACCGGTGCCCCAGTGCTGTTCCTGTTCCGGCAACCGGAACCGGTCAGACCGGTCAGGGAGAACCGGTCAGACCAGTGTCGCCCAGGGAGTCGGTAGCCGATGCGTTTTCGTCTTCGGATAAAGTTTCGATTCCGCCCACTGCAATTACAAATACTCAGATGGGCAATGAGGACGAAGCTGTTGATTTTGAGCCTTCACTCAGCAGGACGGACATGGACATCAATGTTATCTACTTGAACGCCGACTATTGCTTTGTCGGAGATGATGAACGAGTGGCTCAAATTGATTTTGCTCCCAAGAATGCCGTATTTCAAAGGCCCTTGGAATCGGATAATCATCTGAAAGCTCTTTATGTAAAGGGTCACATTAAAGGAAAGCCGATTTCTAGGATGCTTGTTGATGGTGGCGCTATTGTGAACCTTATGCCATACACTTTGTACAAGAAGTTGGGAGGTTTGGACAGCGAGCTCATCAAGACGAGCATGACGATCAGCGGTGTTGGAGGAGGAGAGCCGATGACCGCCAAGGGAGTTGCATCCTTGGAGCTTACCGTTGGGAGCAAGACGCTGGCAACTGCTTTCTTCGTCACGGAGGTGCAAGGTAACTTCAGTGTTATTTTGGGGCGCGATTGGATTCATGCGAATCAATGTGTGCCTTCTACCTTGCATCAATGCTTGATTCAGTGGGTTGGTGACGAAGTTGAGGTTATTCATGCGGATACTTTGGCATGTGTTGCTATGGCCGATGCATCTATTTTGGGAACTCATGATAATGTCAAGTGCTTGACCGGGATTGATATTTCGGACTTTGAGTTCCTTGCTTGTACTAAGGATGGCTTCGTGTCTGCTGCTCTAAGGCCGGTGTCAAAATCGGTTGATTCAGATGATGAAGAGTAGATGGATGCGAGCGAGAAGTGGTTGAAGGAAAGGGTGGAGCATTATTGGTCCAATATGAACGATGCATGTGAAGCCATTAATGATTTTGAAGAAGTAGAGAAGTTAGGACAAGGATTTACGTCGGCTGATCCTTTAGAAAAGATAGACATAGGTGATGGTTCTATTCCAAGGCCGACTTTTGTAAATCAAAGTTTGAAAGCCGATTATAAGCTTGAATTAATCGAGTTATTGAAAGAATATTCTGATTGCTTTGCTTGGAAATATCATGAGATGCCTGGTTTAAGTCGTGATTTAGTTGAACATCATTTACAGATTAAACCTGGTTTTAGGCCATATAAACAAGGCAATAGACGATTCAATCCTTTGTTTTATTATCGCATAAAAAAAGAGGTTAATCGTTTGCTTGAAGCTAAGTTTATTCGGCCATGTCGCTATGCTGAATGGATCTCTAATATTGTGCCTGTTGAGAAGAAAGGTTCTAATAAAATTAGAGTGTGCATTGATTTTAGAGATCTTAATAGAGCAACTCCCAAAGATGAATATCCTATGCCTATAGCCGATATGCTTATTAATGATGCTTCTGGACATAAGGTTATTAGCTTTCTTGACGGCAATGCGGGATATAATCAAATCTTTATGGCCGAGGAAGACATATACAAAACGGCCTTTAAATGTCCCGGCTTTGTTGGTTTATTTGAATGGGTTGTGATGACTTTTGGTTTAAAGAATGCCGGCGCTACTTATCAAAGAGCAATGAATTTGATTTTTCATGACTTACTTGGTGTTATCCTAGAAGTCTATATTGATGATATTGTTGTCAAATCGGCTGGATTAAATTCTCACTTGGCTGATTTGCGTCTTGCTTTTGAAAGAATGCGTCGGTATGGTTTAAAGATGAACCCATTGAAGTGTGCATTTGGTGTATCGGCTGGAAGATTTTTAGGCTTCATGGTTCATGAAAGGGGCATAGAGATAGATCCTAAGAAAATAGGAGTGATTGAGAAGATCAAAGCGCCTACTTGCAAGCATGATTTACAGAAATTCTTGGGCAAGGTTAATTATTTGAGGAGGTTTATTTCTAATCTGTCCGGGAAAGTTAGTGCTTTTACTCTTATACTTCGGTTAAAAAATGAAGCCGATTTTACTTGGGGGGCAAAGCAGCAAGAGGCCTTTGATGAAATCAAGAAATATTTATCTTCGCCGCCCGTTCTCAAAGCGCCTAAGAATGGGGTGCCATTTAGGCTTTATCTTTCGGCCGAAGATAATGTTATTGGGGCTGTTTTGACTCAAGAAACAAATGGCAAGGAGCACATAATTACTTACTTGAGTCGACGGCTTTTGGATGCAGAAACAAGGTACAAACCTATTGAAAAATTATGCTTATCTTTATATTATGCTTGTACAAAGTTGAGACATTATTTGTTATCTAGTACTTGCATAGTTGCGTGTCAAGCCGATGTTATCAAGTATATGTTGCATAGGCCGATTTTGAGTGGAAGAATCGGAAAGTGGGCATATGCGCTTATTGAGTATGATTTGGCTTGTGAACCTTTGAAATCTATGAAAGGCCAAATTGTAGCTGATTTTATTGTTGAACATCGGATTAAGGATGAGCATGATTTAGAAATTGATTACATGACTTTTACTCCATGGAAATTGCATTTTGATGGATCGGTTTGCAAGAACGGATGTGGAATTGGAATTGTTCTTGTTTCTCCTAATGGAGCTGTTTTTGAAGCTCTTAGCCGATTGAAAATTGAATGCACGAATAATCAAGCCGAATATGAAGCTCTATTATTTGGATTAGAAATTTTGCATGACATGGGAGTAAAACATGTTGAAGCTTTTGGTGATTCATTATTGGTTGTGCAGCAAGTAACTAAGGTTTGTCAATGTTTTGAAAGTTCGTTGAATATCTATCTTGACAAGTGCCTTGATATTATACCATGTTTTGATGAATTCACCATTTATCATGTACCAAGATGTGATAATCCTAGAGCTAATACTTTGGCACAGCAAGCATCAGGCTATAATGTCCAGAAGAGACACTTTCATAAGAAAAGGCCGTTGATTGCTTTTGCCAATGGAGAAATTCCAACACTTGCTGCAGAGCAGAGCCGCACCGGTCAGACCGATGCCAGGACCGGTCAGACCGGTCACGAGTCCACAGCAACCGGTCAGACCGATCTGGTCACCGGTCAGACCGGTCAGGCGTTTGCAGATTCAAATTCGGCCGTTGAAAATTCTCAAAATCAAAAGGCCGAGGTTGATGATTGGAGAGTGCCCATTTTCATGTATTTAAGAAATCCTAGTTCTGGAACAGATAGGAAAACTCGGCGTTTGGCTTTCAAATATATTTTAGTTGACGATGAGTTGCATCGTCGCACCGCCGATGATTTATTACTTAAATGCTTGGGTGCTGATCAAGCTAGAGTGGCCATGGGTGAAGTTCATGAAGGAATTTGTGGAACGCATCAATCGGCTCCTAAGATGAAGTGGTTGCTTAGGAGAGCTGCATTCTATTGGCCTACAATGATGGCCGATTGTTTTCGTTACTACAAGGGATGTGAAAAATGTCAGAAGTTTGGTAATATTCAGATGGTACCTGCTGCATTACTTCATCCTATTATTAAACCATGGCCTTTTCGTGGATGAGGATTAGATTTCATTGGAGAAATACATCCTTCTTCTTCAAAAGGACATCGCTTTGTGTTGGTTGCTACGGATTACTTCACTAAATGGACCGAAACTGTTCCTCTCAAGAATATGACCCACAAGGAGGTAATTGAGTTTATTACTGAGCATATTATTCACAGATTCGGCATTCCACAAACTTTGACTACGGATCAAGGCACATCTTTTATGTCTAAGGAAGTGCGATCTTTTGCCGATATGTACAAGATCAAATTGCTCAATTCATCTCCATACTATGCTCAGGCCAATGGACAGGCCGAGTCGAGTAACAAGACTTTGATAAAGTTGATTAAGAAGAAGATAGAAGAGAATCCCCGAAGATGGCATGAAGTCTTGTCTGAAGCTTTATGGGCTCATCGTATATCAAGACATGGTGCTACAAAAGTCACTCCTTTTGAGCTTGTTTATGGACAAGAGGCCGTTTTGCCTGTTGAGGTAAATCTGGACGCTTATAGACTTGCTAGACAAAATAAGCTTTCGGTTGGTGAGTACTATGATTTGATGATGGACAACATTGATGAAGTGACCGATAAGCGTTTACAAGCTCTTAAGGAAATTGAGAAAGACAAGATCCGAGTTGCTAGAGCATACAACAAGAAGGTTAAAGAGAAGACTTTTCAAGTTGGTGATCTAGTATGGAAGACAATTTTGCCACTTGGTTCTAAGGATAATAAGTTTGGCAAGTGGTCTCCAAGTTGGGAAGGTCCATATAAAGTTTTCAAGATCAATGGCGGGAATTCCTATATGGTGGAGACGCTGCAAGGAGGACGTTTGCCTAAGGCATTAAACGGGAGGTACTTGAAGAAGTACTATCCTAGTGTTTGGCAAGAGGCATGAAGTGGTATATGGCCGATATTTTGATATCGCCCTTAGAAACATATAATGGCCGATGAATTATATTAAGACATCGTCCTTAGATGACAATTTTGGTACTAGTATGTTTTATGGTACGCAAGCTTTACCAAAAAACAGGAGGGCATATGTTGACAACCAAAATTGGCACGAGGACTAGAAGGATTGCAAGGAAGAAGACGTCGCAAGAGCAAGACAGAAGACGGCGTAAGAACAAGACAGAAGACGGCGCGAGGTGCTGGACACGCCCGGACCGGTCTGACCGGTGCGGGGGACCGGTCAGACCGGTCACCTGAGTTGTAATCCGACTAGGACTCTAAAAATTGGATTCCGAGATTGTAACGAGTTGTAACTTGGTTTCCTTGCGGGACAAGACCTACCCTCCCTATAAATATAAGGGGATTCGGCCGATTGAACACACAACAATCGAATCTATCCAATTTACTACTTTTGTCCTTTACTTTTTGCATCTCCAAACCCTAGCTTTTCCAACCCTACTTGCTGTTCTTCCTGCGTCTCCGCGACGTTTGAAGGCGTCCTAGGTGGCCTGCCGACCCTAGGGCACCCCTGACAACGTTCTCCCCGACGGATCCTTCCGGGAGGCGTTTTTAGGGTTTACCCCGTAGCTCACCGGCGGTAACCGGTCCGACCGGTTCCGTTGACCGGTCTGACCGGTTAGCCCGGAGGCAGCTGCGATCTGGTCCTTTGAGACCCGCGCGAACTAGCGCATTCGTGTGTTGACTGATTTCTGCGTCAACAGCAACGATACTTGGAGAAGATGCGCTAGAGGACGTATGCTTTAGGTCACGGATGGTGGTGTAGGGGGCGACGAACAGCATGAAATTGGTCTTGAGGTCGGTTCGGAGGAAGAGGGGGACGACGGGGTCTCTGCCTTCGCGGTGAGGACTCGGCAGCCCCGTGAAGGCGGCGGCCATCGCGGGGGAGGTAGCCGCGGGCCGGCCACCAGTGGAAGTGGAGGGGAGGAAGATGGAAATGCTAAGGCTATCTGCACTGGGTCCTCTATGCCGTCCGCTACGGCATCCTCTAGTACCAACATAGCGTAAAAACCGTTGCACCGGGAACAGAACGCTACGCTATGCTAGCTACGCTAGCGTACGAGCTAGAGAACGTGGCGTGGGGCCCGCGTGCCCACGACCTCAGCACGCCATCGCCAACTACCCGCCACGCCTCTCCTCCGCCGACGGGAGGAGAGGAGGGCGGCCGGCAGCGTCCCGGCCGGAGAAGGAGAGGTGGAAGGGAGGGCGGCCGGAGGCGTTCGGCCGGAGAAGGGGCGCGGCGTGGGAGGATGGCGGCGGGCCCGGTGAAGGAGGACGGCAGGGCTGGGTCCCTGGCACGGCCGGCGGAGGAGTGGCGCGAAGCTCTTTGCCACTGCAATCCTCGTCGACGGCGCTGAGCCGCAGCCGCGCAGGGGAGGGGCACGGAGTAGGGGAGTCCCTGGCTCGGCTCGCCGAGGAGGGAGATGCCCCAGCCTCTCCTTCTCCATTCGAGCTCCTGCGACCGGTCTCCTACCCGCTCCTCCTCCGCGCGCACGATCGCCACTGGATCCCCCGTCCACCGCTTCTGCCGCGCCGCCACCGCCTCCTCCGCATCGATCCGCCGGGGGAGGGAGCAGGGGAAGGGCGGCACGGCCCCGCGGCGGGGCCCTCTTCAGGGAGCCCGATGCCCAGCGACCAGACGTTTCCCGGCATCCCGCCGTCCCCCTCGCAGCCTCCCCCGCCCTTCGCTCGACTGAGGATGGTGGCCGCCGGCCTGCTCCTCCCTCCATCCGCCGTGGAGGGAGGCCACTGGCTCCCCTACCAGATCCACCAGAGGCGAGGAGCGGCGCTGGGGAGAGAGGAGGAAGGGCACCAGGGAGGAGGGCGCTGGGGAGGAGGGAGGAAGAGGTCGTGAGAGATGGAGAGTAGGGGCGGTCGGTGCGGGGGGAAGGCGGCGCGGGTTGGACTGGGAGAGAGATGGGAGAGAGAAAGTGGATGTAGGGAGGGAGGAGAGAGAGTGATCGGGGAGATAGAGGGGAAAAAAGAAAAATTTTGACGTGTAGACCCCACAGCTGGTAGTTGGTATAGAGGATGAGATATAGAGTATGACGGGTGCGGAGAAAGTTGGTATAAAGGAGAGAATCTTGATGACTAGGATAGAATATTCCTTTTTGAGGATGAAAATTGAGTATGACGAGTGCGGACAGCCTAGGCAAGAGGGAGCCCACAGCCCAACGTTAAATGCAATGCCACGGCGAGTGCTGCTGCAATGCAGAGGTTAGTCGAGAGAGAAAGAGAGAGAGAGTTGAATGAGATGGCTCAGTGAAGTAGCAGCGGCAGTGGACAGCGGTAGCACTACGTGAAAACCTCAAATAGGTAACACGTCATTGGTAACGGCCCCATGAGGCCTGTTACACAGTATGTCATCGGTAACGTGCACGAAACAAAGCCCGTTAACAATAAGCCTGGCTGGCCCGAGCCCATCCTTGCCACCACAAAGCCCGTTACGGATGAGAAATCTCTAGAAATGGGCTCTGTAAACGTTTGTTACTATTGTTACTAGCAACGGACGTTAAATATGATCGTTACGAATAAGGGTGTTAGCCGTAACGGTCTGTTAAGAACCGTTACCGATAGTGCAGTTATATGTAACGGGCGCTTAATGACCGTTACAGGTATTGCTACTGGTAACTGGTCGACATGTGGCCATGTAACGCTCGTTACCACACTGGAGCTCAATAATTGCAGCTAGCCAGCTGCATGGTGCTGTTGGCTCCCGCGGCTGAAAGCATCTAGGCCCTCTAATTGTGTTTTGATAATTAATGATAACCATATTGGACTAACTATTTCATTGAGGATATGAGAATAGGTTAGTCCGGTGAGATGGTTGAGCTTCAACGGTGAATTAACATTGGATATGCATGTTGGAACCAAGGAAGCTCAAGGCAAAGGTAAAAGATAGGATATTTTCTTTTACCGGTCATGAGGTGTTTAGAGAAGATTTTCGACCGGATTG
>CM014276.1:25078997-25105897 GCA_004135705.1 Alloteropsis semialata | reverse complement strand
AGCCCCGAAACGCTCGGGAACTGACACTGTGAACAAATTGCGACAGACAATGCAATCCTTTTGCAGGAAATACAGTTACAACGGAGCCGGACTTACGCCGGTTACAAACATCAAACACATCAACTGCCAAGATGACGGCCTGGGGCACTCGTCCCTGCGCCTAGTGCTACATCCGGAGCAAGCTCGGTTCACCTAAACTCCTCGCAAGCTCTCTTGTAGCACCACTGCAGCCGTTTACGGGACAGCACCGGTGGAGGATTGATAGCGAATGCCTTCGGCTATCCCTTGCTCTACAAAGCATTTCACCCCACATGGCTCTCATCACATGGGAATGCGGGGGTGAACGGGACAGCACTCAGACGCTGATCAACGCCTCAGGTTCTTCGCAAGCACTCTTCTAGCACCATACCATGATGACTCCATGAACTCTCCCCGGTGGATGAACCCAACAATGAGCCTCCGGCATGATGACTGCAAGGATCCTATATCTATTCGCTCTTGGGTAGCAGCTCAGGCTCCCCGACGGGTATTTATAGCCCCTGGTCACCGGAGGACGAGAAATTTCCTCCACAACGACGAGCGCGGACTCCGCGCCACGCGTCTTCCCTCCAGCCTGAAATACACAGGTCACCCTTATCTCCTTTGGCTCCACTCGACCACGGGAGCATCCTGTGCGATCACGGGAACACTGTTCCTGACGCCGTACATCAAAAGCGACGCTTCTCCGCCTGCCTCCTCTTTGGCATATCTGACAAAGAAGGAATCCTCCGGGACTCGAACCCTTCGCCAAGATAAGTATCATTTGAATAACTTCGTCAATTCCGTGAGCTTTAAAATAAGTCGCTAAAGTACTCGGGAGCACACGCTTTAATCCGTGAAACCTCGACTCTTCCGTACGCCTACGCTCCTACGCGTGCACGCGGCCCAGCTCCCTGCGCTATGGACTACGGCTATCGGGGATCAGGTGCATAAACGTAACAGGCTAACTCCCCGGGGAAATTAAAAGACTTAAAAGCTGGAAACGGAGTTCATTAATATTTATATCGCCGAATGCCTTTCCTCTCGAATTTCTACTTTGTTGCAGGGTATGGGAGACTACTCGGCGTGCTCAGCCCTCACGCTCGGGGGCTGGCGCCGGGACGACCACTCGGCGTTCTCGGCCCTCACGCTCGGGGGCTGGCGCCGGGACGACCACTCGGCGTGCTCAGCCCTCACGCTCGGGGGCTGGCGCCGGGACGACCACTCGGCGTGCTCAGCCCTCACGCTCGGGGGCTGGCGCCGGGACGACCACTCGGCGTTCTCGGCCCTCACGCTCGGGGGCTGGCGCCGGGACGACCACTCGGCGTTCTCGGCCCTCACGCTCGGGGGCTGGCGCCGGGACGACCACTCGGCGTGCTCAGCCCTCACGCTCGGGGGCTGGCGCCGGGACGACCACTCGGCGTGCTCAGCCCTCACGCTCGGGGGCTGGCGCCGGGACGACCACTCGGCGTGCCTCGGACAGCTCGACCCGGCCCTCACGCTCGGGGGCTGGGCGCCGAAATTAACGTCGGATGATCTAGCCAGGTGCTCCTTGACTAACCCTTGGACCGATTCCTTCGGAATCGCTTCAAGGCTCGGGGGCTACGGCCAACGGACGCACCTCGCAGCGCATCCGTTGATTGTCTGACGACCTCAGAAGAAGGCTACTAACCCTTGGACCGATTCCTTCGGAATCGCTTCAAGGCTCGGGGGCTACGGCCAACGGACGCACCTTGCGGCGCATCCATTGGGAAACGGCTCTTTTCTCTCCAGTATCACGCGGTTTCGCTTCCAACTGCAGCAGGCTCGACGCTCATCGGACAGCATGACCTCGCCGACTTGTCTCTCAACCACGTACTACTCGGGGGCTTGTCGGGGGTAGACCCCCAGGGGTGCCCAGCAGGCGGATTGGCCCAACCAGCAGGGGCGGCCCAATCCGAGTGCAACTGGGTCGGTTTGTCAGACTGGGTGGCCCACCAGTCGGGAGGCCCACCAGTCGGGCGAACCGGATGGGCGCGACGGCGCGCGCGGCAAGGAAGAAGACGGCGTATCCCGCAAGAAGCTCGGAGATCAAGATAAACTAGCCAGAATTATAGGGAAAGATATCTGTAATCGTTATAGGATCGAATCCTTGTATTTCGGGTAGGTTACGATCTCTAGCTGACTTGTAACTCAAGGCAGCCGGACTATATAAGGCGCCTTGAGACCCCCCTCCAGAACACGATCATACACAACATCTACGAAACCTAGGACAGAACCCAACTACGGAGATCCTTCAAGGAACTTCATACACAGCAATACAATCGCCCCCAACACAGGACGTAGGGTATTACGTCATCTCGACGGCCCGAACCTGTTCAATCCTTGCGTCTTGTGTTACCATCGACTTCTGATCCTCGATCTGTCCCTCAACAAATCAACCACGTAGGCTACCCTGTTTGGAAAGAAGTCGGCCTCCAGATCCTTGATGACATCCACTCGGGATTTCAATTTCAACCATGAATTTGAGAAATTAGTTGGGGGAATATGTTGAGCAAGTCAAGGGGATGTTATGGCTATGATTTGGTGAAGTTTTGTTGGATATACTTAGAGATCGGGCATTGGATTAGTGGATGGTTACTGTGCTGGTCGCGGTCTCCAGGTGACCTGCGGACTGTCCGCCACCCCCTGGCGGACAGTCCGCCAGTCGCCTGTGACTGCGGCTGGGACAGTAGCCTATTGGTTTTGGATTTCATTTCTAAATGTTGTCACTTATAATTGAAATATATTTATGGCAGTGCTGGTGGTCGTCCCAAGAAGGTTGTGGCAAAGAAGAAGAAGGGAAGTTCATCTAAAAGGCCTAGAGTAGATGACTCAGATTCAGGGGATGACTATTTGCCCAGTGAGTCAGACCATGTGCAGACTGATGTTGAGGTGGAGGCTGAGGAGGCTGAAGATGAATTGATAGATGAGACGGTAAATCTTGCAGGGAGACAGTGGAGCCAGAATTCATACAGAGATGCAAGGGCTCCTTATCAGTATGGTTTGCCCCGTGACACTTCAAACTTGTTCTTTCATACTCGGGTGCAGGAAGATGCTTTCTATGGTCACATGGTTCACAAGAATGTGTACAAGCATCAAACCATTGATTTCTTTTACATGGCTAATCAACCTGTGATGAGTGCTCTTGTTCCAAAGCTTGAGCATCTTGGCTTGAGGCAGTTTATGGAGCATAGGTGTGAATGGAATGAGGCTATCATCCGTCAGTTCTATGCCACAGCTGAGGTGAACATGGAGGAGAAGAAGCTTGAATAGATGACAGGCACAAATAGGTACTCTGCTACCTTTGCTGAATTTGCAGCGGCTAATGAGCTTAATTATGATCTCATCACTGGAAATGAGAGTTTTGACATCACTAAAGAATTGCACTTGAACCTCCATGACATCACTCGTTTCTATGAGCCTGCAAGAACTCATATTCCTAGAGTGTACTGCAAGACTACAGGGCTAAGGCACCATCCAGCTGTGCTAAACAAGATTGCTAGGGTCACTGTTCTTCCCAAGAGTGGCTATAAGGATGCTTTCATTGGATGGGCACCAAATTTTGTGAAGCATGTCATGTCAAATCAGAAGATGGATGTGGTGACTCTCATCATGTATCAAATTAATGAAAAGAAAACCAACTATGAGATCAACCTTTACCATGCTCCCTATATCATGTCACTCATTCTTGCCAAGACAAGGTTCAGAGGACCTTGCAATGTGAAGCATCTCCCTTTCAGGCCATTCAAGAATGACAGTGTATTTCTTGAGAGGGATGTGACTGAGTATCTAGATGTGGATGCAAATTAGGCTTGGGAGGAATATGTGCCTCATGAGCAAGGAGGAGCACATGATGCTCAAGATGCCGATGCACAGGCTATGCCACCTCCACCTCCTCCACAGCAGCCACAGCAGCCACAGTGGGCTCCTCCAGTGGGTTACTTTGATCCATACTTTGCCTCTATGCAGCAGTCCATGATCAATCAATTTGAGCAGATGCAGATGGGTTTCAACACCCACTTTGAGGCATATGGGCAGCAGATGAATGCTAATCTTGAGAACATGCAGACTCGCCTTGATCAGCAGCATCAGGAGCTTATGGATAGGCAGCAGCAGCTTGAGACTCGCTTTGACAACTTTCAGACTACCTTCTCAGGCTTCACTGATCACTTTTACTCATATTATCCGGCTCCAGTGCCTCCTCCACAGTTTCACCCTCACCGGCCGTTTTATCCTCCTCCGCCGCCACCTCAGGATGACTAGGACCCTCTTTTGGTCTTTGATGACAAAGGGGGAGAAGAATTTGGAGCGATGGAGTGATTCCTTGAAGATTCATGGAGATAGGGGGAGCTTTGGGCTTGGGATCATGGAAACATTGCATATGCATGTTTAATTTTCGCTTTGCATGAACTACTTGTGTGCTTGTAATATCTTTTGCTTTGTGATGTGGAACTAGAACTTGTGGTTGAACCTTGTTGGATGTAATTGCTTTTCTTTAGCTTAATATGGCTTGTTCTAGTTCTTGTGGTTTTTCGAGGCTAACCCTTTATCGCTTATGCTCATTGAATATTATATATATCTTGTGTAGCCTCGATTGCCTTTTTGTAGGGGAAACTCCGGAAATTTCTTATCTAATGCATATGAGGATATTCCAAATGCAAAATTATATGCACATATGTAGGGGGAGTTCTTCTCTACAAAATGAATTTTGAGTTCTTTTATCCATTCTTATATATCGGTTTCATTGAAATGGGTAAGCGTTCTCAAAGTTCAAAAACCTTCTCTTATCACTCCTTTCAATGGTTGTCATCAATTACCAAAAAGGGGGAGATTGAAAGCATCTAGGCCCTCTAATTGTGTTTTGGTAATTAATGATAACCATATTGGACTAACTATTTCATTGAGGATATGAGAATAGGTTAATCCGGTGAGATGGTTGAGCTTCAACGGTGAATTAACATTGGATATACATGTTGGAACCAAGGAAGCTCAAGGCAAAGGTAAAAGATAGGATATTTTCTTTTACCGGTCATGAGGTGTTTAGAGAAGATTTTCGACTGGATTGATAGGCTAGATAGCCGTACTATCAAGAGGGGTCAATTTCATTTGCATGATGAATTTCTAGTGCCACTTTGCTCAAATGGTTGCATTGCATGCATGAGAGCTAACTTCGTTGAGAAAGTGGGAATAGAAAAGAGAAAGAACGTGTGCTGAATATGGTACTGCGGACGGTCCGCAGGCTACTGGCGGACAGTCCGCGGGTGGCGGACAGTCCGGCCGGTGGCAAGCGGACGGTCCGCATGTCAACCATCTTTCTAAGAATTTGACTAAGTGTTGGAAGGGTCTGCCGAGACTTTGAAGGCGGACGGTCCGCTGGGAATGGCGGACGGTCCACATGTCATGTTCTGTGAAGCGGACCGTAGGTGGCGGACCGTTTACGCAGGAACGTGTTCTGGGGGTTCCAGGCCTCTTTTGTATGGCGGACGGTCTGCAGTTATGGATGTTGGGTCCTTAGTCGCGTGGAGAGCTGAGCTTCTAACTATGAGGCGGACGGTCCGGCCTGGGGGGCGGACGGTCCGCCAGCTGCGTAACGGTTATCTCTGACACGTTTGACTTTTGGACAGTAGCCGTTGGGGCTTAGGCGGACGGTCCGCCAAGTGGATAGCGGACGGTCCACCAGTCCCCTGTTTTCACGGGATTTGAAGGTAACGGCTAGTTTGGAGGTGGGGGAGTATAAATACTCCACCCACGGGTTGGGAGAAGCTCTCTTGGCACTTCTGAAGCATAATTGACATACTTGAGCTTTCTTCCACCTCTCATTCACTCCTATTGCTTAGAGTAGCATCCTTGTGAGTGTGAGAGAGTTCTAGTGCATTGCATCAAGAGTTTGAGCTTTGGGGCACTAGAAGTTCATCAAGCAAGCGTCATCGACTTGTTACTCTTGGAGGTTGCCGCCTCCTAGACGGCTTGGTGGTTGTGGCCGGTTGAAGCATTTCGAAGAAGATTGTGAAGTTGCTCCCACCTTGATTGTGAGAGGTTTGTGCTCACCTCACCGGATTGGGAAGAGCAACACTAGTGGAATCGTGGTTTGGAGAGGTTCATTGATTCAAGCCGGCTCATACATCAAGAGAGGTCTTGATAGAGGAGCGGTTGAAGCTTTGGATCCACCTCAACGTGGATTAGGGGTGACCGGCAAGTCATCGATACCACGGGATAAAATTCGTCTCTCTTGTTCGGTTATTTCTTTGCTCTACTTGTTTACCACATTTAATTTGAGCAATTTACTTTCCTAGAGATTAATTTGTATCTTGTCACCCTAGGTTGCAAACCTTGACATAGGCATAGACTTGGTAGAAATAGGTTTCACCTTGTGTTACTAATAAAACTTGTTGAGTTTTGTGATTGAAGTTTAAAACCGCCTATTCACCCCCCTCTAGTCGGTATCCTAGATCCTACAGCGGCTGGCTGCTGTCGGCAGAGAGCGGTAGCCGACGGGCGTCCACTCTGCCACCGCCGCCTTTCCCCTTCCTCCGCGCCATCGCCACCTCATCCTCGGCGACGCGCGCCACCACTAGCGCCTAGCGCCTCTTGTCGTGCCTCCACTGCACCCTCAAGCACGAGCGTGTGTGCGCGGCCCGAGGTGCAGTGTGAGCGCGGCTCCTTTGCTACTGCATCGCCGCCGCCCGAGGTGCGAGCGCGTGGCTACTACTGCGGCGGTGATCGCCGACCGGCAGCCCGTTACCGCCTCCGCCTTCCCCGCCCTCCTCTCCTCCTCCTATGGTATGGATTGTACCTTCTCCCCATCTCAGCTCATCCCGGCTGTTACCAGTTACCTCCTGCGCACGGTATATTTCTTAACAAAGATTTATTTATTGAACTTGTAGATGGCGGCTGATCAGGCTTGGATGTACAGACAACCCCTAGTTTGGGAGTCATTCCTAAGCGGGGTCAATGGTTTTCTTGCTCAAGCCGAGGCGGACATGAGAAACCTGGGGTGCCTACAATGTATTGCCCCTGCTTTGATTGTCTCAACCAGAAGAAATTCGGACAATAGAACAACATTTTCCATCATCTGATCATATGTGGATTCACAGAGAATTACACGTGTTGGAATAGGCATGGTGAGGAAGGCCTTAACAAAGGTGAAGCAGGATGCCTTAATGAAGGTAAACCGCGATGCCATGCTCAAGGCCTTAATGAAGGGGCAGCGTGATGCCATGCTGAAGTCCTTAATGAAGGTGAAACAAGTGCAGAATGTTTTAACTCCTTGATTTCTCATTGTTATAGGGTAAAGCAGAATGTCTTAACTCCTTCATTTCTCATTATTACAGGGAAGAAGAATGCGGAAATAACTTTGAAGAAGATGAAGCATTCCTACCCATTTTGATGTGACCTGAGGATATGACTGACCAAGAAGTTACGTGTTTCAATGATAACGATGTGCTGCCTCGTGTGAACAATGTTGATCAAATGGTGAGAGATGTTGAGTTTCAAGGTGTGTACACAACTTCTGAATTAGCGAGGCTGAAACAATTCATGGAAGATTCAAAGATGCCCCTCTACCCTGGTTGTCAGAAGTACTCTCGCCTTTCTGGTGATCTCAAACTTATGCAGCTTAAGGCAGGTTATGGTTGGACCGACAAAAGTTTCAAACATCTATTGGATCTGCTAAACGACATGCTACCAGACGGAAACCAAGTGGTCAAGTATGTCTATGAGGCTAAGAAGATAATCTGTCCTTTGGGTTTAGAGGTTGAAAAAATCCGTGCATGTATCAACAACTGTGCGTTGTTCCGTGGAGAATATGAGGACCTTGACAATTGCCCTAAGTGTGGGTTCAGTCGGTACAAGAGGAAAAATGATGGCAGAGATAATGCCGATGACGGGAACGGGCCCATGAAGATCAGAGGCAAGAAGAAGGGTAGTAACAGAGGGGGGTCCTGTGACGGTGGCATGGTATTTCCCGTCATTTCTCACTTGAAATGCATGTTTGCCACATGAAAGGAGGCCCAACTCTTGCGTTGGCATAGGGAAGGGCGAAAGAAGGACGATGGCAAGCTTAGGCACCCCGCAGATACAGCACAATAGGGTAACATTGATTCCCACTATGTTTGGTTTGCCAAAGATTGCGGGAACATTTGGTCAGTGTTGAAACTTCCACCATGGCTATGCAAGAAACGGAAATACCTGATGCTATCAATCTTGGTTTCTGGGCCAAAGCAACCCGGTGACCGTATTGATGTCTACTTGAGGCTATTGGTTGATGACTTGAAGACACTTTGGAAGCCTGGTGTGAAGCAGGTTTGGGATGAGTTCCAGTGTGAGGAGTTTGCATTGCACGCCATGTTGTTCACCACCATCAACGACAACCTGGCTCCTCGCAACCTCTCCAGCCAGAGTAAAAGAAAAGGTGAAGCTTGCCCCCACTGCTTAGATGAAACCTGCTCATTGTGGCTAAGAAACTCAAAGAAATTCGTAATTATGGGGCACTGTCGTTTGCTCCCCAAGAAACATCCATACCGGGACATGGATTGTCAGTTTGATGCGGAAAAGGAGAAACGAACGGTGCCTCCGCATGTGTCTAGAATGGAAGTCCACTTGCAAGTCCAAGGCATCAAAACTATTGAGGAGTTACCAAAAAGACCATCCTTGGCAAAAGAAAGAAGCGAGATGGTGATGAAGAAGATGGGCAAGGGATATGGAACAAGAAATCAATACTATGGGAGCTAGAGTATTGGGAGGTGTTGGATGTGCGTCATTCTATTGACAACATGCACGTCAAGAAGAATGTGTGTGAGAGCGTGTGTGAAACTTTGTTACAACAGAGGGGGAAAGGAAAAGATCATGAGAATGCAAGGAAGGATCTTAAAGATATGGGTATTAGGCCGAAGTTCTATGCATAGGAAAGAGACACAGGGATGGATCTCCCCGTAGCAGCAACCACATTGTCAAAGATTGAGAGACATAAATTCTGAGAGTTTTTGCATGGTTTGAAAGTACCTTCAGGCTACTCATCAACTTCAAGAGGCTAGTGTCGGTGATGGACATGAAAATGAATTTCCAATTGATGAAATCTCATGATTGCCATGTGTTGATGACAGCTCTTCTTCCTGTTGCACTTAGAGGTATCAAGACAGTACAGGTTCGCGAGGCTGTCATGAGCTTGTGCTTTTTCGTCAATGCAATAGAACAGAAGGTGATTGATGAGGATTGTACTGTTGCAGATAGGGAAAAGGCATTTCGAAACCCTATGCATGCTTGAAGCAACTTTCCCACCCTCATTCTTTGATCTCATGGTCCATCTAACAGCACATCTTACGAAAGAGATCTTCTACCTTGGCCCGTCTTACCTTCATCAAATGTTTCCATATGAGAGGTTCTATGGCTTCCTCAAATCACTGGTACATAATCGGTGATTTCTGGAGGGAGCCATGGTTTGTGGCTATGGTACCATCGAAGCAGTGGAGTGGGCCATGGGTTATATGGACCCCCAAAACCCCATTGGTGTTCCTCATTCACGACATGAAGGTAGGCTTGCAGGTGTTGGGACCTTGGGCAAAAAGTCAATCACTTCGGGTCAAGATTCCTTCAACAAGGCTCATTTCACCGTGCTACAACAGACCAACGTAGTTACACCATATGTCAACGAGCACATGCGACACCTATGTGAAGGGAACCCTAACCGTAATGAGACTTGGGTTTCAAAGAAGCACATGCAAGGCTTTAACACTTGGCTCCAAGATTATGTCAGAATGCCAGCGGTTCTATAACTGATAATCTGATAAGAAAACTAGTAGTGGCGCCATTATTCACTATTACAACATACCAAGCATATGATATCAATGGATACACATTCTACACCATGGCCCAGGATGCCAAGAGCATCTATCAAAACAGTGGTGTGCGTGTAGATGCTGTCAACAATGACATGGAGATAGACACATATTATGGTCAAATAGAGGAGATATGGGAGCTTGACTATGTAGCATTCAAGGTAGCCTTGTTTCAGTGTCGATGGGTCAATAGGAAGAAAGGTGTGACCAAGGACAAATATGGGTTTGTTAGTGTTGATCTACGGGTTTTTTGTTACAAAGATGAACCATTTGTCTTCGCTAAGGATGTTCAACAAGTGTTCTATGTACCCGACCTTGCAAAGAAGAACTAGTATGTGGTTATGCCCGGAAAAAAAGGATTGTTAGGGTTGAAAATGTTGTTGACGAGGAGGAGTATAACCAGTTTGACGAAATCATCCTTTGACACTTGATACATGCCTCGACTCTTGGTGATGATAAAACACCATACATGAGAACTGACCATCGGGAAACAATCCATGTCCATAAAGGAAGGAAAAAGCAACTTTGATATGTGTATTGATGAAATTGAGGCATTATGTTGAATATATATGTGCATTGATGAAATTGAGGCATTATGTTGAATATATAAGTGTATTGATGAAATTGAGGCATTATGTTGAAATATATATGTGTATTCATGAAATTGAGCCTTTATGTTGAATATATATGTGTATTGATGAAATTGAGCCTTTATGCTTCAGTCTGTATGCCTATTATGTTATTCCCCTCAGTACCGGGCGTTTAGATAGCGCCCGTTACGAAACTCCCATCAGTAACGGGCTTTACGACAGAGCCCATTACGAATAATGGCTACTGGCTGATGATAGATCATAGAAATCAGTATTTTGCTCGAAAACACTAACAAATCACAAAACAGAAAAGACAAATATAGTCATATATAAGACACATTGGAGATTATATTAACTGGGACACAAGAAACATTGAATTGCATCAACAGAAACTTGATCAACACAAAGGTAATGCACAACAGAATTGAAACTATGTTATGACAATTTGTGAATTAATAGTGCTTATATATTTGAGCAAACACAAAAGCAATGCAGTTATACTTGATCAATAGAAACTTTATTGAATTGAAATTGTAATGAGAAACCCTCACCAGAGACTTCTTCATCTCAGTAGCCCTCCCATTCCCCTTCACAGGAGGCATCTCCTCCTTCACCGGAGCCATCTCCTTCTCCTTCTTCTTCTCCTTCCCCTTCACCGGAGCCATCTCCTTCTGCTTCCCCTTCCCCTTCCTGTTGATGAAATTCGAGGGACCCTCATCGGCCTGCCAGCGGTGGGTCTTCCCCACTCTGTCGCCGCTTGTTGAGGAGGATATGGAGAGCGCCTTGGGGGGACCGGAGGCAAAACATCCAGTCGCCGGATCCTGGGCTTGCAGCCGCGCCCTAGAGCACCTTGTTGGCCGCATCGCCAGATCAGTCGAGGCAGGGAAGGAGGGCGCACCGTTGCCGTCGCCGTCGCCGGAGTAGTCGAGGTAGGGGGCAGTTATTGTTTTGAGCAGTTGAGTCGAGTGAGGGGGCGAGTGCGGGGGATGAAGACGAGGGGGCACAATGGTATGTTGACAAGTATAACTAAATTTCCAAATGTTCAATATCGAACTTACTTGAGTAGTGTAATGGTATGGCGATTATGTGTTGAGCTAGGCGACGACGGTTCGAAGGCTGGGCAATGGCCCAATTTTTGCATTTTTTTTGTAAATTATGTATTTTTTTTAAAAAAATGAGTAACGGGTGTTTAGATAGCGCCCGCTACGAAACACCCATCAGTAACGGGCACTCCAACAGAGCCCGTTACGAAACACCCATCAGTAACGGGCCTGTTCCTTGGAATAGGAACCGCCGGAGACAGCGGTTGCTTGCTTCCAAAGGGCAGATGGAAAGAGCGGTTGGATTTGTGTGAACACTTATTTCTCACATTGATTGACGCGCCCATTTACTGCCTCTTCTCTCATTTCTATGCCACTCATCTTCTCTTTTTTCTGACTACTCGGGGCAAACTGGAGAGCAAGACGACGCACAAGAGAAGGAGAACTCGAGGTTCAAGGGCTTTTCTTCTTTATCATCTACTAGATTTTATTCATCTCAACTTCTATTTTCTGTTTCATTCTTATGATTTCCTCTATTGTCTGTTTCTCATTCATCTCCCTTTTCTTGTTCTCTGTGTTTCCAGGTTCTTTTTCTCATCACTAAAAATCTCGAGGAAGGAAAATCTTCTGCTGGTATGTATTATTTCTGCTTCCTCACCTCTAAGATTCTTTTATTTTTCTCTGCTAGGTCAGAAATATTTCATATATTTTGAGGGCTTTTTATTTTCTCATTTCGCCACTATATTAGTTCAACACTTTGTAGATTACTATATTTTGGCTCTTCTTGTCCAAATGTTTAGTACATTTGGCCATTGTTGTTGAAAATCTTCTGGGATTCTCATCTGATGTGGATTAGTGCAAGTATTTCTCTATTACTAGCTTTAGGGTTTTTACCTAATGATGTCTTTAGTTTTGGTACAAGTAGATTAGTATCTTGAGGTTCTTTGGTGTTGGTGTGGATTAGTTTAGGACATTCCTATTTACTATATAGTTATTTTACCCACTGTTTCTCTGTGGCATTAATATGAATATTTGATCTACAAGCTGATTAATTATTTGTTTCATATATTCAGGTGGTTCTCCTTCCTGCTGTTCAAGATGCAGGTATTGGTCTTAAAATTATTTTTTGCCTTTAATTGTGTTAAATTTATTGTGTTTTGTCTTTTATTTGATTAGTTCAATTTTTTCTTAGAACCAAAACCAAGAAGACAATGACGACCTACATGTTCATCCAGGAGACCTTTCTGTCTTCTTCCGGGTAACTTTCTAATTAATTTTGACAATTATTTTTTATTTGTTAGTTTTGATCTATATCCTGTTTTTTTGGTGTAGCCTTGTTCTTTTGAACCAAATTCATTTGCCCGGCAAGAGAAAGAGATGAGCTATTCTGATATGATTTATCATGGTATTAGAGAAGGACTTCAAACTCGTTTAGTGGTTGCTTGCACACCAATTCGCGAAGGTGAAGTTGTTCTAGTTGGTCAGAATCGATTTGCAATCACGTTGAGGTCATTAGAAAGCATTGTTACCAAGAAGTTAGTGCCTTTCTATAAGATTGCAGTTGACGTTCCTAAGAAGTTTGGCTTCATTATGTGCCACTACTAGAACTCCCAAAGTTACCTACAGTTTTTATATTTCCCTAGAAAAGTTTCAAAGGCTCTAGGGATAGTTTAATTCCCTAGGATGCAAAAGTAAAACCATAGGGAAACCATAACTTTCCCTAGGAAACCATCGATTTCCTCGGAAGAATCTAAGAAGCTGGTCCAGTTCACGCCATGTAAGCGCCCCTGTGGCATAGAACCCTAGAAAACCATTACATTTTCGTAGGGAATGTCGTTTTCACTTCTGAATTGGCTGAACCCTAGAACTCCCACGCTGCTGCCCCTTATCTCCCGCGCCGCCGTCCAGCGAAAAACATCACGCACGCCGCTCCCTGAAATCCCCTCGTGCCCCCGCTGTTGACGGTCCTTATAACGAAAATCCGACTATCAATAGGCTCAGAAAACCAATAAAGATCAAAGCATAACTTAGACATTAGTATTCAAATAATGTTGTACCATGCATATCTAGAATATATTTGAGTACAGGGACTACGGTGCAAAAGATGGACGAAACTGGGCACAGGCCCAGGTCGACCGACCTGGCTAGGTCGGGCGACCTGGCCTGGACCCCAATCGAGCCCATCCTCCACACAGGTCAAGAAGCACACTAGGAGATGATAATGGACGCTGAATCATGGTCGTTCAAGTTAAGGGTGAGGGATGAGCCATGTGTCACTCCCATGGATTGAAGAGCCCACACCTCAACTCAATTGCACCCAAACGGAGTATACCCACCTGGAACCGTCATAAGGACCCACATGGCAGTCTACCAGAGAAGAGTGGGGCCGAAAGGCGGCGGTACCAGGTCGGCTGACCTGGCCTTGCGGCCGTTTCGCTCCCCCCTTTACCAGTACCTATAAACCGCCATCAGGAGTCTATCTGAGCCGTGCAATGCTGAAGACGGTGGATCCTAGGGTCAGCCGACCTTGGGACTTCGGCCGACCTGGGCCCACCTCCAAACGGCCACAACCGCCTCTGGCCGGCTCCAACCGCCTATGGGATGCTATAAATACCTGCAAAGGGCGCCGTACTCAACACACACCAGAAGAAGAGCTCTCCTTTGCTACAAGCTTAGTCTTAGTCTTAGTAGTGATAGTCATAGTAGTAGATCTTCTGAAGGGCTTCTAGAGGAGTCTTGGTAAGTTCTAGAGTTCAGTTCTTGTATTCTCTTACTTACTTGTAATACTCTGAGCCTAATGGAAATACCTTCATACTTATATTGTATGCCTCAGTTATACTCCATCTACTTAGTATATACTACTTATGTCTTGCACCTTGTTCAAGTGAATGTATGCTATGACATTGGCTCAATGTGCCTTTTGGTTGCTCCATTTATTAACGTGATAGATAGAGTTGTATTTTATATTGCAAGCATGGTATTTGGAATATGAAATACTGTTGAGGGTACCGCTGCCCCACGGATTAGTAGAGGTAGACGGCAGGTGGTGACAACCCTGTCTGTCCTTTGTAATCCTCCATGTTCGGGAGTGGGTATTAGGCCTTTATGATAAGATGTCCTACTATCGTCCCTTGATGAGAGAACCACTGGATATCTTGATATGTCCTCTTGCATATAATCATTGAATAAACTTGTATAGGGTATTGTAGTATATCTAAGTCCCATATGTATGATGCTAATGAACCCTTTGTAATCTTTACTAATGTTCTATGACTAACTAAGACCACAATAATGATGAGCAATGAACTTCTGTGTGTCACATTACCCATTCACTTCCATATTCTTTACCCTGTTTAGATTATGGTATATTAATAGTGTTGTAAGTAAATACATAGGATGACACCTCTCTTTAACTAAACCCTTTCCCTGCGGATAAATAAATAACGATACTCTGGAATACTCCTGGGTGAAATGCTACAACGTACTTCTGTGCGCTTGCAGAATATCTGTAACGTCTAGATTTACGATGAAGTATCTCTAGTGCCATCACTACTCTAAGTGGTGATGCTAAGAAATACCAACACCCGCCCCTGGAAATCCCCTCACGCACCCCCCTCACGCCTGCCCCTGACCTGCGCCGCCACCGCCGCCGCAACACCCCCGACCCTTCCTCGCGTGCTTCCCTCCGTTCCCTGCGCCGCCGCAAAGCCTCCCTCACCTCACCTCACCTCCGTTCCCTCCCTGCACCGAAGCAGAAGCTCATCGCCTTCCTCGTCGAGGCCGCTGGGGGCACCGCAACGTTGCCGCAGATCCTCGCCTCTCTGGTCCAAGCCCGCCCCATCTCCAATCCATTTGCAATCCAGCCCCAACCCCAATCCATCCCCTTCCCCTCCGTCTGCCCTGACCCTCTATCCATCCCCAAGCAAGTGCCGCCCCCAAATCCCTCCGCTGTCAGTGCTACCCCAAATGAGGATGCTGCTAAGACTCTTCATGGCCGTTATGTTGATGTTGGTACAGAAAAGGTAAATGTTCCTGTGTTTTATTTTTTCTACATGTTATGCTTTGTTTGCTTCATCATTAATTTTTTTCTTCCCTTACTTATGTTTCTTTTTTATATATTTTTCTTAATTTTCTTTAGGTCTTTTTTGAGGTGGTACTAAATGTGAGGAGGAAAGGGTTTCATGATGATGATGGCATGCACGATGCAGTGATTAGGTTGATTTGAGCAATCAAGTTGATATGCAATGGAACGGAAGTGTGAAGTTGAATGTTTGTTAGGAACAACATTCTTTTGCCACCTTTGCTTGTTATGTCTATTAGCAAATGTGTAGTTTATGTAGATGGCTAGTTATAATTGTTAACGTATGAATTTAGAGTTGCTTCAAATTAGACCTCTGAAACTTCTTTATCTATTTTGGTATGGAACACGCTAAATGGATTTCAGTAACTGGAATGTCTGATATGGTTAGTGTTATATATCTATAGCATGTTAAATTGTCTGATCATTGAGTGTATGAAGTTCTTAGAATTTTGCTGAACTTTGCATTTGCACAAGATTTTAGATCTTATTTCTACAGATTTTATTATCTTTTTGATTCCTACAAATTGTCAGATTAATTATCTTTAGTGTTCATATGGTTCAGATGTGTTATGTATGGTTCATATGGTCAGCGGAAATACTTGGGTAGTGCAATGTTTTTGACGCCGATTCGGACGCAGGAGGTCACAGATTCGATTCATAACTGTGCCACAATTTTTTAGTTTTGTGAATAGGCAGTTATTACCTAAAAATAACCATGTATCACTTCTGAGTGGAAATACTTGAGTAGTGCAATGGTTTGGACGCTGATTCGGATGCAGGAAGGTTGCGGGTTCGATTCGTAACCGCGCCACAATTTTTTAATTTTGCGAAAAGGCAATATACGTAATGGGCCTTTCTCAACGCCCATTACATAACTAACTCCTCTATAGCCGCGCCATCCCCACCACACAACCCTATCCACGTCATTTCCACGCCGCACCCGCTCTCTTCCCATGCTGCACCGCCGTTCGCTCCTCTAGATCTGCCACCGCCGTCGGCGATGACCCACGGCGGCGGTGCCCCGCTTCAAGGATAGTAAGGGCGCGGCGGAGCTTCATCTACCATCGGCGGGCGGCGCGGCTTGAAGACCTTCTCTTGCTCAGCGGAGCTTCATTGCCACTATGAGGACACGTTCACCTGCTCCTGCTCCGGCGGGTGGCGCGACGGGGCTTCTCCTGCTCCTTCTCTTGCTCGACAACTGCAACGAGGTGGGTCCTCCTCCTGCTCCTTCTCCTACTATTCATTCTAGATATAAATGGATTAAAATAGCCAATGTGCTTCTGAATAGATGTAACCTTTGTTAGCCTGATTATTCTGATTTTTGGTTGTCACTAGTCTGGTGAATTTTGGGTAGGACACTTACAGGAACTGTCATTATATCTTGCTTGACACAAACTTATATCTTGTTGTCAAGCCCAATCTGTCAATGTGCTAAATAGAATGACAATAGAATCTATACCACTTTGTATTGAGCCTACTTTGGTTAGCTAAACGTTGTTCTTCTATAGTTATGTGATGGGTGCTAGGCTGCTTAAGTCTTTATTTGGGGCCAAAAAAATCCAACGGAGCGGCTTGTGGTATTGTGCTGTATACCCTGTAACACCTGGTGTGGTGGCCCCCTTGATGCATGCAAGCTTAGCACCTACCATTGTTTATAGCTTATTAGATTGATAGTTTTTTGCTATGATAATCATACTAACTAATTGCTTTATCCTCTTGTTGCATGTACCCATCCAATCTACACTTCATTGTTGCTGAAGTTAAACAACAAAGGACAGGCACCGCATAATTAAGGACAGGCACTTTATTACTTCACCCTGTCAAAATGGTTAGTACCTATCTGCAATTGGAATAAATATCAACTCTATGTCTATATATTGTCCATGCTTATATTGCTCTACTTACAAACTGATATATCATCTATGCAGTCTCACTCATCAAGGAGCTCCTCTAGTGACAACACTGCACCTGCTACACAGGCCAACAGTGCACATGCTATACAGGCCCACAGTGCACCTGCTTCACAGGCTCACTCATCACACACTGCTGGGAGTAATACTCGAGCCCGCAAGTCAAGGACACAAACCAGATGGCCAGATGACAGGGTGACTGCAACTGGACTTGATGACCAAGGTTGGCCTGTCCCAGATGCTGCGAGGGATAGATTTGTTTTGGTCTGTGGCCTCATTGCTCAGGAGAGGGTGTCAATCAACATCTAGCTTGAGGATTTCCCAGTGGAGTAGAAGAATGACCTATTCACTGTTTTTGAGGGAAAGCTAGAGTACCCATCCAATCTGTCCAGAGCTGAGCATGAGAAGGCATTTAAGGCAGCTTTGAAAGAGATTAGGAGTTTGCACCGGCGATTCAAGTCCCATTTAAGAGCACATTTTGTGAGGCAAGACGTGCTTCCCTTTGAGAAGCATCCCTTTTTGAAGCCACAAGACTAGGAGCAGTTTGTGGCGACAACCAATTCTGAATTTTTTGAGCAGACGAGCCAGGAGATGAAAGATAAGAGAGCAAAGCATACTAAGCCACACAAGATAGGCAGAAAAGGTTATGCTGGTAAAAGAAAAGGTTGGCAGGAGGAGGATGAAAAGCTAGCTACAGAAGGAAAAGAGAACCCTTGGAATTAATTTCCTAGCCGTTCGAGGCCATATCTGTGGGCAAGGTCACAGAAGACCACCAATACCAGTGGGGACATAGCATTCAATTTTTCTCCTCTGGTGGCTGAGGTAGCATATAAGGTGAAAAGATATACAGCTGAAGCTAGCAATGGTTCTTTCACTGGGGCTAAGGAGAATGATGTTCTGAGCGCGGCACTTGAGAATCCAGAGCATCAAGGTCAAGTCCGAGGTGTGTCTAGTTCACTAGGCTAGGGTATAGGGTTTGGTGAAGAGTTTGCTGGAATATACAGGAAGAAGAAAAAGAGGAGGTCTGATGCGGACAAGGAAGAGATATTTGGTGAAGCAATCACTAGAGTTATGGAGTTGCTAAGAGTTGCAGGCGTGCACATACCTGATGGTCTGTGTAACCCCCAAGCAGGACACAAGAGTAGCTACGAGGAAGAAGCGCATGTCAACGAGGATGAAATTGACGGTCCATCACTTGAGCCGGACACAATTGATCTGCTGACAGAGCCAACAAAGTGCAGTCTTTTGGATGGCCGCAGCGGGTATAACATGGAGCTCGCATTAGCCACTGTCTATCCAGATCAAGAGACTTGTCATACAGTACAGGTAGAGTATGGGTATGCTGTGGTGCAACCTACTTACGTGTGGGCCAATGCGAGGCACATCAATCTGCCTATCCCAGTAGAGAATGAGATCACAATCCTAGGTGATTCTCTCTTGAAACGGATACAGTGGCCAAGGGGGAGAATCATTATACCACCTAGGTCAAGAGCTCCCACATCTGTAGCCACATCAGCTGGTACACCTTCAGATGGAACTACTGCAACTCAGCTACTTTAGCAACAGGATGCTCAAAAAACCCTGCTACTGCAGGCAGCCCATCAGTCACAGAACAACCAGCAGCCTGGAAATAAATTGGTACCACATCAGCCACAAGAGCCAAAACAGCAACAGCAGCCACAGCAATAGGCATAGCAGCAGTAGCCACAGCAGGAGCCACAACAGCAGCCACAGCAGGAGACATAGCAGAAGGCACAGCAGCAGCAGCCACATCCACAGCAGGATACCACTTGATAATGCGCTAGCCGATCTTCCGAGAGGTAAGGGGTAAGTTCGATTGGTGGAGAACTTGACGTTGGCGATCCGGCTTCAAATCAGACACGATTCGAACTCTGCAACCATTACACCACTGCTCCGTTGGTTATCAACCAAGCACAACTTGATTGACCTCACCGAGAAGGCTTTCCCTACAAGTGAATCGAAGAACACAAGCAAGAAAGTGAAAACACGCAATCTAAAATTGCAGATCTGTATGAAGCGAAAAATATGGTGTTCGAGCTCTGATCAACAAAGGATTAATCGCCACAGGGTTGTAGAACAAGAACGGGGACCTGGATCACTGTAAACGGACTTGTCGCCACAGTTATAATGAATCTATCACAGTTTTGACTTCGAAAACTTGACTAAACAAAATCTATACCTAAAGTGGTAGTGGCTACTGAGTTTTATACGCTAAAGAGGCGAGCTAGGGTTGGGGGCGACCAAGGGGGGCGCCCACAACTTGGGCTTAAGGCCCGACACGATACAAAGGCCTGACATAACCCAAAACGATGACGCAACATATTGTCGTGGTCACACAGGATGATCCACAGACGTTCTGGAGTTGGGACTAGAACCAAAACGACGGTGTCATCGTCCCCTTTCCAACGCATCAAAGATCACCTCGTTTCGATGTCGTATGAAGGAGATATCGCCGAAACCGTGCAGGAGTGTCGACTGAACCGAGACGAACGTGGCAGCTGAGTTAGGGACGAATTGCAACTTGAGGAAGACCATGACGCGTGTATGTTTAGCATGATGATGTCTCATCGCATCCATGTAACGGGCGACAAATAATGTCCGTTACCTCCATCATGTAAATGTGACAGGCTTTAAGTAAGGCCCGTCACAAACACCAACCAGTGGGCCTAGAAATAGACTATTGGGTGATTGGTAATGCCCCCGATGTGTAACGGGTATGTAGTAATGACTGTTACTTATATCAATTAAAGGTGACGGGCGTTAAATAAAGACCGTTACAAACACTGACCAGTTGGCCCAGAAAAAGAAGGTTAGCTGTAACGGTCATAAGTAAACGGTCATTACATAATAGAAGATTTTGTAATGATCCGTAGTCTCAACCCGTTACGAAATCTGTCTATGGGCCAAAAAACAACTATTTTAGATTACTGGTAACTACTTTTGGTAACGGTTGTTGTTAAATGTGGGTTACAAATATAAGTTATGAGTTACCTTTGAGCTGTCATTAGTAACCTAAAAATAGTAGCGGGTTTATGCCCGTTACGAGTAGCCATTGCCGCCTGTTACTGATTCACGGTTCTCACGTAGTGCAGGTGGAATTCACTCTCCGCACAGAGAGAGACGCGAGAAAGGGGCGAGATTCTGCGGTCAAAATACGAGAACCTCACATGAGGCAGTCAGACCAAGGGCACTACGGTCTTTTCTCTGATTTTTTTTTTCTATTTTCCACTATTTTGACAATTTTCTTATTCGGGTGATCTAACATGATCACTAGGCTGAAAGGCACACACGGGATATACATCGTTTAAAACAAACAACAAAATAGCGCATAAATATCCAATATGTACTTATCACCATGACTCGTGTCCCTATGCATTAATTAAATAGTACATAGATAACTTAACTGACAAACTATTGTTGTCACACCCGATTTTGTAAACAAAACCGAATGACTATCATATGTGCGCCAGGATCAAGTTTACACACATATGAGACTTCATCAGTGATATAAAAGACAGTGCAAAACGTAAATAATATTAAATACCATTATTACACTCACGGAAGCGAATTACTAGCAGCGGAATCTTCAACACTTCTCCACAGGCAGCTGACTGGGGAAACACGTATGCCTAGAAACTTCCAAAGTACTCCACTGAAACTTCTGTCTAAGCCTGAGCCGCAGATAAAGCAAGGTTGAGTACACTTATGGTTGGTACTCAGCAAATGTAGAGCAAAAGCAAATGACATGCAAAGGCTTAACAAGGAAATAGTTTGGCTTCTAATTAAATTGCTTTAAGCACTTAAGTTGGTCAAATTTTATTTAGCATCATAATTACTAAGTATAAGTATATACCAACCCAATTAAGCATATGGTAAACCATAAGCATCATCAACAACATAAATCAATTTAATTCTTCTTTCGATATATTAATCATGTGAGGGTCCAGGCCGCTCATGACCGCGAGCACGGCTATTGCAATAGATTTTAGACACTCTGCAGAGGTTGTACAGCTTTCCCCACAATTCGTGTTTCTCATTATGCCCGGGTTAATTACTCCCTTCAACACTTCCTTTGGTGAGGGGCCAGAGAATCACTACGAAGCCTTTCCAAAGAATTTCCCAAAGTGTGTGTGCTCCCTTGCCAGACGGGTCTATAAAAGGCGCACCTTCCTGCCCCCGCACCTCTGCTCACAAACCTTGCCGGTAGCAACCAGCCCATACCACACATGCAGTGCATCCACACAACAAAGGGATCTTCTAATTACTTAGCTAAGACCAGAGCCATGTGGTATTGTGGTTGTACGGGAAATCCCGGGTGGTTCTCCATGTTCCAATTAATCAATGTGGTCTTGGTTTAACATTCTCATCAGATCATATATAAAAGATATCACAATATTATTATCTTCACATTTAGTGTAAACCAAACCCAAGTATAGCAACTAAGCAAATACTACCCAACATTAATATTAAACCCAGGTTGACAAGGCATGATTAAAGAAAACTAGTCATCCTAAATATGGGACCCATCATGATTAAGCATGCAAGCATAGCAAACTACAGTGTATAAGCATGTCATATGGTTATTAGGACAAAAGTCATGATCAAGAATACACTTGCCTTAAATCCAGCTAATAAATGCTATGGCTCAGGGTCTTCTCAACTGAATCCTCGAATCACACGAACGATCCTTGATTACCACGAATATTGCACCTTCTATTCGTAGCACAGGGCCACATACAAATAAACAATGCAACAAATAAGAAACAGTACACCAAACATGGGCAACAGTACAAAAGGACGATATAAAGGTATAGGTAAAGTCCTTACGGTCACGTGAGCTGAAGAATCACTCGAATCGGAGTTGAAACGGTCAAGATATGGATAAAACAGGAACCTGGGGGCTTATCTGCGAAGGATCAAACTTCCAGGGGTTAGATTGGAATAAACCGAGGGCATATACATAATTATGTATATAAACTCAGGGTCTAACTCGCAAAACGATAGATTTGGACGGTGGGTTATATTACTTGAAAGATCAGGGGTCTAACTATAATAAATAAGGACCTATGCGTAAATACTTTACACAGTCAATGGAGTGCGGGTTGATTATCCAAATACCCAGGGTCTCTTTATCAAAATATCCACAGCTGACCGGTATCTGGCAGTTTGACTTGGATCTAGGGCGTTGATCTGTAGATGGACGGTTGACGGAGCTCGGGCTCGTCGGACTTGAGGACGACGGCGGACGGTGGCGACGCCGCGGCGGCGACCTCGCCGGAGACGCTCGATCTCGAGCTAGGGGCCTCAGTTTCCCACGCGGATTGGACCAGAAGCTTCCACGAGAAACGGCGAACTCAACAGCGATGGAAGAGACGACGATTGGGTGACGGTGGCTCGGCGCGACGCGAAGCGGCGGCTCGGTCTGCAGGACACAACTCCGGTGAGCAATTCCCGAGTAAAGATGGCAAGGCCACGAGGTCAAACGGCTTGGAGAGCTTCCTTACGTCCGCGAGGTGCTCCAGGTGGTGATCTTGGCGATGGATTGGCGGCGTCGGAGTGGATCTGTAGCAGCGGCCGGTCTCGGGCGTTCGGGAGGCGACGGCGCGGCTACGAGAGCTACGGTGCGGCGTCTAGGGTTTCTGGGGGGGTTCGTGAGGGAGCGGCGGCTCGTTTTATAGGGGCGAAGGGGCTTCGGCTTGCGGGGCAAGCTAGGTCGGGCGGCGCAGTACGAGCCAGACTCGAGGTCAAGCTCAATTCGGTCTCCAGGAGAGAGACGACTCCGACCGGAGGGCCCCACGAGCCTGCGAGTTAAAGAGGGGAGGAGGTGGCGTAAACGAGCAATGACGCCTTCGCTGCAGTGAAAACGGACGCAGAGCGGGCGCAAAGGGTAGCTGGGCCAGAGGGGAAAAATGGGCCGGGCTGAAAACGAATGGAACAATAGTTGAAGGGTTGATTTCGGACCAAGGGATAGATCAAGGAGGTAAATTGAGCTTTTCCGAAAACGACCATTCTAAGGATCAAACAATTTCAAATAAATTCGAATCCAAACAATTTGAACTCAAACTTAATTTGAACAAGGCATTACAAAAATAATGCAACAGCACAAAGTGCAACAAACACTTATTGTGTCTATTAATTAATTATTAAATTGAATAAAAATCCTAATAATTCCACTTAAATCACAAAAATTCATTTATACCTCAAATAAATCCTAGAAAATTACAGAAGTGTTTCTACAATTTCTTGTGATGAAAAATTAGGGTGTTACAATTGTATAAATTGTCTGTTTTACTATCGGTGTGCAATATTCAAGATACTCGCAGACAACTGCCATCTACACTATTAAACATGGCTTTAGGCGGTGCATCATCATGGCGTGGACTCACAACTTAACGGCATGTAACAATAGTGGTACCAGTACGTTAGGCCTAGCTTATGTTGTATTTCTCCTATTCCTTTGAATTTTTTTTGTAGTTAAGGACTCAATTATATTAAGACAATAAAGTTTTGGGATCTTCCATCCTAAATGAAGATGTAGCTTCCGAACTACTACAAAGGAGTTAATGCAATGACTCAAATAAAACACTCGAATTCAAGGTTACTAGATGATCTATAAATCTGAAGTCTGGACTTTCGATAGAGAGCATAGGTGATGTCTCCGACAGGGGCGCCGGGCCGTAAAAGAGAGATGATCAAGCTAAAGACATAGAGGATCCTCTAAGATGTACTCCGATAGTGCAACCGGCGACTCTCTCGATTGTCTGATCGGCATGTCGACGGGGATTTTGTATCTCGAGCCGTGATATTGTATGGCCTTCACCGGAGTCAAGATACTGGCTCTACTACTCTCAATACTACTAAAATTCAAGGTACAGGCTCTACCACTCTCAATACTAGGCGCTGTTTAGACGAGCAAGTTTTAACTATTCACGAGTCACATCGAATATGGTGCCACTAATTAAGAGTATATATTAAACGTAGATTATTAACAAAACTCATTCCATAACCATGGATAAACTCGCGAGACGAATCTATTGAGTCTAATTATGTCAGGATTAGACAATGTGGTGGTACAGTAAACAATCTCTAATGACGGATTAATTAGGTTTAATAGATTCATCTCGTGATTTCCCGTCTATCTGTATAATTAGTTTTATAATTAGATAATGTTTAGTTCTTCTAATTAGTATTCTCAACCTTAATGTAATATTTTCGATAAGTTTCTGCTCCCAACTAAACAAAACCCTAACACCGAGAGAAGCTTCAGCACTTTCATACCTTCTACCAACGAAAGAACAAAACATTGAATTCTACCCGCTATGGAGAGCTTCCTGGATGGCTGGATACATCAGGCTGTCTAGTGTACTGCATCTTCACGTGGGTTCCTGGAAGAGCCGCAGATGTTTGACTGCATGCAGCACTTGCAAGTGTTCAGATGGTGGGGTAAATTTTTTGCATCCTATTTTGATCACTAATTAGGGGTATTAAATAAAGTCAGTTTACAAAACTATCTCCACAAACCCCTGGCAACTTCGCGAGATGAATCTAATGAGGCCTTTGACCGCACGATTAGAGGATGATTACTGTAGCAAATCATGAATTAATTAGACTCATTAGATTCGTCGCGCAAAGTTGCACTCATCTGTGAAAAGATTTTGTAAATAGACTTCATTTAGAACTCCATATATGTGAGATTCCTTGGAGACAATAAAGCATCTGAACACGGCCGCAAAACGGACACCCGATGACCGATGCTCACGCATGTTTAGTTGCAGGCCGAAAAAATTTGCAGGGTATTAAATACATCTTTGACCACTAATTAAGGGTATTAAATAATGTCAGTTTACAAAACTACCTCCACAACCTCTAGTAAATTTCCGAGACGAATCTAATGAGGCCTTTGACCGCATGATTAAAGGATGATTAGAAGATAGTTACTGTAGCAAATCATGGATTAATTAGGCTCATTAGATTCGTCTCGGAAAGTTACGCTCATCCGTGAAGAGGTTTTACAAATAGACTTCATTTAGTACTTCATGCAAGAAAGATTCCCTTTTGCAAATTTTTTCGGCCTCCAATTAAACACGGCCAGCCTGCACGAACCACAAGGCCACCACAACGCCGAAAGCTCTACTAAAACATCACGCGTGAGTCCACGCCGAATCGATCACCGTGTTCGAATAAAATATGGAATATTCGATATCATCCGTATCCACGTGAAGAATATAGACTCAATGAAACCATCTATCCGAATGCGAATCCGTATTCGAACTATTCGTTTTATATTCGTATCCGATAAGAATGGACAAGATTCATATTCGTATTCGTATCCGATTAAATTCGTATTCGAATTAAAATATGATAAAAGATAATATCCAGATTCGATTCCATGCGTATACGATCCGAATCGTAGAGTGCGCGCCAGGTGGTAGCACCGGCCGAAAAAGCCCCCGGAGCGCCGCACCGGAAGCATGCCAAGACACACTGCCGTGCAGTGCCAAGAGAGCCGCCGTGGCCCGTGGAGGACCAGCGTATCAGCGGCCAGAGTTGATGATGGCCAAAATCCGTTCCGCCAGAACTCAAAGATAAGCCAAAATCCGTTCCTGCTTCAGCTCCACCCACCGTAGCAGTACTGTAGTGCACCTATAGCACTACTATTCCCAGAGTTGATGATGGCCAAAATCCGTTCCGCCAGAACTCAAAGATAAGCCAAAATCCGTTCCTGCTTCAGCTCCACCCACCGTAGCTGACGGAGCTGACTTTATTTGGCTCCTCCTGCTTCTGCTCTTTTAGTGTTCATTTTTTCCTCGGTTTGTGTTCTGGATCCTCACTATTGTAATGAACAGTGTTAAACAGTGACGCACCGTGTTGTGTCAGCCGGAGCCGGAGCTGGAGCGGGATGAATACCTGCCAAACGGGGCTACTAGTCACTCACCCGGCCTTGCCGATGAAGACCACTGAGAAGTGAGAACAACCACGCCGACAACGAGTCCGTCCAACACCACCAGAGCAAAGGAGGAGACATCCGTCCTCGACTTGCACGGCCACACGGCAAACTTACTACTAGGTAGTATAGTCTATTATTGTTTGGATACTAAGGGCTAAGTTTTAGCATCTATCACATCGATTGTTTTGATATTAATTTGAAGTATTAAACATAGACTAATTGCATGATTGGTTTTCCTAATTTATATAGTATGCAAATTATGGATTTGATGCAATCGATTTTGTCACAGGTGGTCAAGTGATCTTCTGGTTCTTAGCTATAGGAACTCATTATATTTTAATCATCACAGATGAAAAGCTCCTTCACTCATATCCCAACAATCCTTCAAAAGGTAGTTAAAATATAATCCTTCAACCCGGTCAAGCAATATGCAGGTTCT
>CM014276.1:25049755-25071030 GCA_004135705.1 Alloteropsis semialata | reverse complement strand
GGGGAGCGGGAAGTGATCCTTCTTTGTTGCCTTGTTAAGCCAGCGGTAATCTATACACATCCGCCACCCAGTAACGGTACGCTGAGGAATCAGCTCGTTTTTCTCGTTACTTACGACGGCCATACCTCTCTTCTTGGGCACTACTTGGACAGGGCTGACCCATTCACTATGAGGGATGGGATAAATGATCCCGGCGTGTAGAAGTTTCAAAACTTCCTTCTTCACGACTTCCCTCATTGCATTATTTAGCCTACGCTGAGGCTCCCTAGAAGGTGTAGAAGCTGGATCTATGGGAATGCGATGGGTACAGAGTGCAGGGCTTACTCCCTTCAAGTCCTTGAGGGAGTACCCGAACGCCGAGCGGTGTTTCTCAAGCACCTTTATGAGTCTATCACTCTCGTCCTGCGATAGCTTGTCACTAATGATGACGGGGGTGTCCCGGTCTCCATTTAAGAAGACATAGCGAAGGCCAGCAGGCAAAGGTTTTAGCTCAACGTGTGTCTTAGGTGGCTCCTCTGTCTCAAGCGGCTCAGAAGCGTCATCCTCTTCCTCTATAAAATTGTGAACACTCACTTCGAGGAATGAATCAAATGGGTCACTATGTTGTAGGAATTTCACTTCCTCAGCTGGGTTAGGTTCTGACAAAGGTTCAACTATGGAGTTCTTAACCCTAGCTAAAGGTATAGTGAGAAGATTCCTTCCTACTTTAGCTAGGAGGTTTCCTTCCGAGGTTACATCCTGAAGCAGGCCCTCGATAGGATGTCCTATAAGGAGGTCGAAATCTGATGTCTCAAAGACATAAAAGTCTAGAGGCATCTCAATCTCGTGGTGAGAGAGGAGAAAGTCTCGTACTAGGCCGAGACTCTTGAGAATACGACCTGAGGGTGTTCTAAGAAGTCTTGACGTTGGGGCCATCTTTTTACGTCGTCCAAGGATGTAGGTGAAAGAACTGGACATGATGTTTGCCCCAACGGTCGGGTTGTACAGAATGTCTACGGCCACCTTGCTTATGAAACCTCGAATGGTCTGCGAAGGTGAGTTAATCCGAATAATTTCGGAAGAAGTCTCAGATTCGTTCGACCATTCCGTGTTTATGATGGCGATCAGCTCCCTCACGGTTTCGTTCAAAATTTCTTTCTCCATATAGATGGAGGGGGTCCTTACCGTAGGCTTCTTCTGTATTGAGTAGTTCAAGGTATTCCCAAAGTCTTCAAAAAGATCTTCCTCGAACTCAAATGGTAATCCGAGAGGTTGAGTTTCCTCTTCCTCAATGGATGGGGTCTCAGGAATTGGACTGGGCAAAACTATGGGTTCTATCTGTGAGTCTTCTTGCTCAGTCTCGGTCGCGTCCGCAGGAGAGTTCTCTCGGATGGCCGCTAGGACTTCTTTTGCTCTGGCCGGGGTTATGTGTAGGAATGAACCTCCGGCTGCTATGTCTATGTACCGGGCATCTTCACTATTCAACCCAGACCAAAAATGCTGCATGAGCATGTAGTCTGGGAAGCCTAGATCTGTTCCGGTTAGACATGAGTCCTAAAATCGGTCCCATGCTTTAGCGATTGTTTCCTTCTCTCGTTGCTGAAAGTTGATGATCTCCTTCCGAAGTGCACAGATCCGGTAACAGGAAAGTATTCAAGACAAAACTTGTCCCGTAACTTTTCCCATTCACCGTTCGTTAGCGCAACGGTGTGATCGTACCACTCCTGGCTTTCTCTTTGAGAGACAACTGGAAGAGCTTCCATCTAATCGTTGCCTGCGTCATGCCTGATATGACCAGACACGAGCAAAGCAACTCGAATTCGTGCAAGTGACGGTATGGGTTTTCACCATCACTTCCTGAGAAGGATATGTCCTGGACCATAGCTATGAAGGCAGGGCGAAGTTCATAGCTATCGGTTAAAATAGGATTTGATGAGGGGTGCGGCTCCAATAATTCGCCCTTTGGAGCAGAGAACTCATGAATTTGGGTTGAATTCATGGTTGATAAAAAGGAAATAGAAAAGAAATGTAAAATAAAAGATATACGGGCAACCATAGATCTTAGATAACTGCTACCGTTCCCCGGCAACGGCGCCAGAAAGCTTGTTGACACCAGCGGTGGCAAACAGAAAGTCCGCAAGCGCACGGTTATCGAAGTAGCTTTCACCCATCGAGGTACAGGTGGAGAGTCGCCGACAGGCCGGGACTCCTCCAGACTCTCCCTCACTCTCTCCCTATTTCTACTCTGGATATGAGGAGGGCTTCGCCTTGGATCTTCACTTCTGCTCGATGATGATTAGCCCTGCCCGAGCTCAGCTGCTTATAGCTCGGAGAGGCGGTTAAGAGTCGGTTCGCAGCAGTTGAGGCGGTCCGGAGGTGGGCCCAGGTCGGCCGACTATGGGGGATCGGCCGACCGTCAGATCCACCGTCCTTGATGATGCACGGCACAGATGCACTGCTGGAGACGGTTGACAGTTGCTGGTGAAGGCGGTGCCGATTTGGGCGTTTGGCCAGGTCGGCCGACCTGGGGAAGTCGGCCGACCCAGGGCTATGGCCCCTCGGCCCCACTTCGTCAGTGTGTCTTGCAAGTGGGTCCTGTAGTCGGTTTCCGGTGGGTAATGGCGAAAGTGTGTCAGTTAAGCTAGGAATGTGGGCCCATGAATCCATATGCTTGCCACATGGCCCAATCCCAACTCTCCATTTCCACCGTCTTGATTTCAACGTGCCTGATCACTCCTGAGTGTGCTTGTTGCTGTTGGGCTGAAAATGGACCTCACTGGGCCTGGACCCAGGTCGGCCGACCAAGGTAGGTCGGGCGACCTGGCCCTGGGCCCACTTTGGCTCTGCTTTTGCCACTTTATTCCTGTAAGCACATATACACCAAAACTCATGGAATTCATTAGTAATCAACCCTATGTCTATTTATTTTATCATATTTTATATCTTTGTTGGCAGTAATAAGTTGTCATTAAGAATCGCCAACAACGGGATACTCGGATCTCGCCCAAGGATCACGGAGATTATGTTGTAACCAATCCAGTTTAGTTTCCTAGTTGTAGCCGGATACGATTAGAGATAACTGACTTGTAAACCCTAAGCCGTCAGCCTATATAAGGAGGCCTAGGTCGACCCCCTCATTCATGGAACTCTTAGCCATCAGATCCCCCATTGTAACCAGGAGCTCATCGTTGTTCCCCAGAACTTCGCTGAGTAAAGCAATACAAGACCCCCGAGCACAGGACGTAGGGTATTATACCTCCGGGTAGCCCGAACCTGTATAATCCCTGTGTCCCTGTGTTACCTCGAGCTTCCTAGTCTCACGATTGCCCTTTGCCTACAAATCTACCATCTGGGTACCCTCGGGTGGACTGCCGGACCAAACCTCTGACAGTTGGCGCGCCAGGTAGGGGTAATCGCGGGGCATTACATCTAGCTCGATGGCAGATCGTCGCTCCGTCATCTTCCCCAACTCCATCAAGGACTGCCCCACGCATCTTGAGGGCATCAGCTTCTTCGCCGAGATCCACTCCGCTGCCTCCGACTCCACCACGTCGCCTGACGCCACTACACCAACCAGCTCCGTGCTGACTTCCTCGCCGATCTCACCAACGACCATCGCTCCGCTCCAGCAGCAGCTTGCCTCGGTCACCCTCGACGATCAGGCTCTGGGCCTGACCACTCGCCAGAGAATCCCGCCCCCGGACGAGCTCCTCGCCGGGTTGGATCGTGTTCAGGGCATCATTGCCGAGTGCATCGCCATGTCGGAGGAGGCCCTGCGCTGACCTCGCAATCCGCTTCCGCTAGGGTTGCGCAACGCTTCAGCGATCTACTCGGCCCGACTCCGAGAAGACATGCCTCAGATCCGATCTAAGATCCCGCCCAAGCCCACCCAGTCCCCGGACTGCGGGGAGTTCCAAATCGCTACAAGCGTGCTTCTGCCGGCTCCGGCCGACACAAGCAATGACTCTAGCTACGCCATGCCTCCAGGACATGAGGTCTTCGTATCTGAGGACTCAGCTACTCAGGATGGAGAAACAGACCTAGCCAGAGATCGCCGACTGGAGCGGAACGCTGCCGCGCCCGACGTCGCAGTGAAGAAGCCGCGCTGCCTCAGGCAGCAGCCGGAGACGCTGCAGCCGCTGCAGCCGCCCAGGAGATTCCCCCCTGAGCTCCGCCAAGACAACAACCTCCCCCTCGTGGTCCCCGCGGAGTCGATCCTCAGAACCTCGACGGAGCATTCGCCCGAGTGCCCTTCCGTACGCCCCAGGCTAACATTGCTGCTGCGTTTCCCAAGTTGGGTCACATGCCCGACACCCCCGAGGTGCAACGCGCCCGAGCTCGCCTGGAAGCCACTCAAGAGCAGGTTAAGCGCTCGTATCGCGCCAGATTCCGATCCAGGCAAACCAACTCAGCTCGATCTTCTGGTCACCGCTCTGCTCATAGCAGATCGGATAGAGAACCCTCCACTATCCATCATTGAAGAAGAGGTGGCCTAGAACCACCACGAAGAGGAAGAAGAGGAACAACGTAACCCATGCAACGCTTACCCCCGCCGTGACCGCTATCAAAACCGGCGCGACAGGCACCAATGGCACCACCAACCCAATGATCTCCGCGATCGCCTGAGGGACTACGCCCGCGACATCCGCGCCGACCTCGACGCTCGGCACAGCGAGCGCGATGCAGCCGAGCTCGAGCGCCGCGAGCGGTATGACCGGGACTACGGCCGACCCGACCGCCAGCCGGTGGGGGAGGCAAGTGATGCTGCAGCAGAAGAAGACGAACGCCGGTCGTTCACGAGCTCTTAGAGCGTGAGCAGTACGATGCACGGTACGGCCCCCCGCGGGATGATCGCCTCCAACGGCGTGATGATGCTCGGCCCCGAGCCGACTACGTCCAACATGCCCGCCGCGACCACCGCAATGACGAGAAGGACGTGTTCGACGGCTTCGCCGCTTTCTTCACCCGACTCCGTGCCATCCGTTGGCCTGAGTCCTTCAAGCCAGCCCTTGTCGAAAAGTTCGACAGTCGCTCCGACCCCAAGCTCTGGCTCAAAACATACCATACAGCAGTCAAAGCTGCTCATGGATCAAACGATCAAGCCGCCACCTACTTCCCTGTTATGTTAGGCAAGAAGGCGCTACTGTGGCTCGAGGGCGTCCCTCGGGACACCATTGACAGCTGGGCAGACCTCTGCCACGCCTTCACCAAGAATTACCAAGCAAGCTACACTCGGCTGGGCTCCAGATTCGATCTGGACAACGTCAAGCAGATGATGGGTGAAAGTCTCCGAGACTACACTGATCGTTTCTTCGATAACCGGAACAAGATCACCGATGTCAAAGATCGAGACGTCATCGACACATTCCGACGAGGCCTCATTGACAACCAGCTGTTTCGTACGCTCTTCAAAAACAATCCAACCACGGTCTCCGACCTGATGGATGTGGTCAACTTGGAGGTAGGGCTGACCAAGCCGAGCAAGCCCAGTTCAAGAACAAGCAGAAGCGGGCTGAGGACGACGACCGGCTTGATAACTCCAAGCGCCACGAGCCACTGCGTGGGCGCAAGGCAGGCCCTGAGCCCCTCATAGCCTTGACGGAATAAGCAGACCGGGTGGAGCCTAGGTTCCTCTCGGTAGAATTCCATGACACTTTAACGACCAGTGCCCCTTTCACAAGGATGCCAAGCACACCCTCCGCGACTGCCATGCGTTGCTCAAAGAACTCGGCGCCCTGCCGCCGACTAAGAAGCAGCGCTACAACAACAACGGCGGTCGCTACAACAACTATCGCCACGACGGCAACAACGGCGATCAGCGTGATGATTACCGCTGCAGAGAAGACCGCGAACGCCGGGACGACTACCGCCGCGGCGACTACCGTGATCATGAGGCCCCGGCCCGTCGCGAAGACCCACGGCATGAAGAAGATGAACGCCAACCCCCAGCACCACTGGAAGCTCCCAGGCGTGCTGTCAATGGCGACTTTTAGCACGCTGACCGCCAGATCAACATCATCATTGGGGGGCCCGGCGCCTTCCCAGACCGGCGCATGGGCAAGCTCCACAAGCGCGAGGTGAAGATGGTCTCCACCAAGCTGGTGGAATACCTCCAGTGGTCAGAGACGCCCATCACCTTCAGTCACGCCGACCACTGGGTATACATTCCCGAGCCAGGGTCCTACCCACTCATCGTCTCTCCCGTCGTAGAAAGGGTCCTCCTCTCCAAGGTCCTGGTTGACGGCGGAAGCGCCTCGAACATCATCTTCACCAGCACCCTCAACAGCATGGGGTTCGACTACAGCAGGCTCCTGAGCGCTGAAGATCTGTTCTTTGGTATTGTGCTAGGAAAAGGTTCCTACCCGATAGGAAGGGTCACTTTGCCAGTCACATTTGGCACGGCTAACAACTACCGTACGAAGTTCCTATACTTCAAGGTGGCCGACTTCCAGAGCTCCTACCACACCATCTTTGGCAGATCCATGCTGGCCCGGTTCATGGCAATCCCAAAACGCACGTACCTGGTTTTGAAGATGCCAGCACCCAACGGAGTCCTCTCCATCCGTGGAGACATCAAGACCTCCTCCGAGTGCGACGGGGAGACTATCAAGATGGCCGAGTTGTCCCGGCAACTCGGCAACAGCACATTGCTGGCAGAAGAAGCCTCAAAGGTGGCGACCAGTGAGCCTGTCCTCCCGGAGCAGAACCAGCAGCCCACGGCGCTGACACCCGCAGAAGCCTCCAAAGTGATCAGCTTGGGACTCGACGACCCAACCAAGACGGCCCTCATGGGGCCAGAGCTCACTCCTAAATAGGAAGACGCGCTCACCTTCTTCCTCAGGGACAACTGGGACATTTCGCCTAGAAACCATCAGACATGCCGGGTGTCCCGAGTGAGAAGGCTGAGCACTCCTTGGATTTGGGCAAGAACGCAAAGCCTACTAAACAGAAGCTGCGCCAATTTGCTCAGGATCGCAAGGAGGCCATTAGGGTAGAACTGAATAATCTCCTAGCTGCTGGTTTCATTAGAGAATGAAAACACCCCAAGTGGCTTGCAAATCCTGTACTTGTAAAGAAGCAAAGCGGTGAATGGAGAATGTGCATTGACTACACGGATCTCAATCGCTACTGCCCTAAATACCCCTTCCCTCTTCCGTGAATTGACCAAGTCGTTGACTCTACGTCCGGCTGTGTGCTCCTGTGCTTTCTCGATTGCTACTTGGGTTATCACCAGATAGCCCTGAAGACATCCGACCAGGACAAGACGGCGTTCATCACCCCACATGGCATCTACTGCTACAAGACGATGACCTTTGGGTTGAAGAACGCCGGCGCCACATACCAAAAGGCCATCCAGGGCTGCCTCCAAAGCCAAATCAGGTGAAATGTTGAGGCTTACGTAGATGATGTTGTCATCAAGACGTATGACGCCGACTCCCTGATCGCCGACCTTCAGGAAACCTTCAACAACCTACGTCGCTTCAGATAGAAACTCAACCCCACGAAATGTGTGTTTGGTGTACCGTCAGGAAAGCTCCTGGGCTTCCTGGTCAGCCAACGCGGCATCGAGGCGAACCCAGTCAAGCTGGACACTATACGAAACATGGAGGAACCTAAATGCAAGAAGGACATCATGAAGCTCACAGAAATGATGGCGGCCTTGAGCCGATTCATCAGCAAGCTCGGTGAAAAAGGACTTCCATTTTTCAGTATCCTCAAGAAGGCGGACAAGTTTGAATGGACCCCTGAGGCAAGTAAGCCCCTGGCTGACCTCAAGGAGTTCCTAGTCAGCTCCCCAGTACTTATGGGCCTGACCCCCGGGGAGGAACTACTACTATACATCTCGGCTACCACGCATGTAGTCAGCACGGCCCTGGTCGTCGAGCGACCAGAAGAAGGCCAGCGAGGTACTCAGCGAATCAAAGGTCCAGTACCCTCACCCTCAGAAGTTGCTATACGCGCTCCGGATCACGGCCAGGAAGCTACGTCACTACTTCCAGGCCCATGTCATTCGCGTCATCTCCAATTTCCCGCTCGAAGCCATCCTCCACAACAGAGACGCCAATGGCCGCATAGTAAAGTGGTCCGTTGAGCTCGGTGAACACACCATTAACTTCGAGCCACGGGAGGCCATCAAGTCCCAGATACTGGCTGACTTCGTAGCCGAGTGGACGGAGACACAGGCGCCGACCCCGGAAGAGCGACCAGAACACTGGAAGATGTACTTCGATGGTGCCCTTAATCTCGAAGGAGCTGGCACAGGGGTGCTTTTCATCTCTCCGGAGGGGCAGCACCTAAAGTATGTTCTTCAGATACACTACTAGGCCAGCAACAATGGGGCCGAGTACGAAGCCCTCATCCACGGTCTCCGGATCGCGGTGTCACTCGGCATCAAGCGGCAGATGTGTTACGGCGACTCCAAGTTAGTCGTCGAGCAAGTAAACAAGAATTGGGACACAACCAAGGAAACCATGAGTGCATACTGCGCAGAGGTACGCAAACTCGAGGCTCACTTCTACGGGCTCGAGCTCCACCATGTCCTCCGAGAGGACAATGTCGCCGCCGACGTCCTGTCCAAGCTAGGGTCCACCAGAGCTCATGTGCCAGTCGGCATTTTCATCCAAGATCTACGCACTCCATCGATCAAGATGCTTGAGGACGGTAGCCCCGTGCCCGATCCCAAGCCGCCCCAGGGTGACCCGACAACCAAGGAAGTTCTCGTGGTAGAAGCAGATTGGAGCGCCCCCTTCATCGCTTTTCTCATGGAGAGCTGGTCGTCGGGCACAAAGGAGGAAATAGAAAAGCTGACTCGGCGTTCAACAAACTACGTTGTCATCGGCGACGACCTGTACAGGAAGGCCGCCTCCATAGGCATACTCATGAAGTGTGTCCTCCGCGACAAAGGCATCAGGCTCCTACAGGACATCCACTTAGGCACATGCAGCAACCATGCAGCTGCCGGCACCTTAGTCGGCAAAGCCTATAGAGCAGGGTTCTATTGGTCAACAGCCCTGTTCAATGCAAAAGAGCTGGTGCGTTGCTGTACCGGCTGCCAATTCTTCCAGAAGCAAAAGCACCTGCTGGCTCAGGCGCTGAGGACCATTCCTCCATCTTGGCCATTCACCATATGGGGACTCGACAATGTTGGCCCCTTTATGTCGGATGTTTGGACCCGGCAGTCCACACAGGGTAGCCTACGTGGTTGATTTGTTTGAGGGACAGATCGAGGATCAGAAGTCGATGGTAACACAAGACGCAAGGATTGAACAGGTTCGGGCCGTCGAGATGACGTAATACCCTACGTCCTGTGTTGGGGGCGATTGTATTGCTGTGTATGAAGTTCCTGAAGGATCTCCGTAGTTGGGTTCTGTCCTAGGTTTCGTGGATGTTGTAGATGTTGTGTCCTGGAGGGGGGTCTCAAGGCGCCTTATATAGTCCGGCTGCCTTGAGTTACAAGTCGGCTAGAGATCGTAACCTACAAGGATTCGATCCTATAACGATTACAGATATCTTTCCCTATAATTCCGGCTAGTTTATCTTGATCTCCGAGCTTCTTGCGGGATACGCCGTCTTCTTCCTTGCCGCGCGCGCCGTCGCGCCCATCCGGTTCGTCCGACTGGTGGGCCTCCTGACTGGTGGGCCACCCAGTCTGACAAACCGATCCAGTTGCACTCGGATTGGGCCGCCCCTTGCTGGTTGGGCCAATCCGCCTGCTGGGTACCCCTGGGGGTCTACCCCCGACAAGCCCCCGAGTAGTACGTGGTTGAGAGACAAGTCGGCGAGGTCGTGCTGTCTGATGAGCGTCGAGCTTGCTGCAGTTGGAAGCGAAACCGCGTGATACTGGAGAGAAAAGAGCCGTTTCCCAACGGATGCGCCGCGAGGTGCGTCCGTTGGCCGTAGCCCCCGAGCCTTGAAGCGATTCCGAAGGAATCGGTCCAAGGGTTAGTAGCCTTCTTCTGAGGTCGTCAGACAATCAACGGATGCACCGCGAGGTGCGTCCGTTGGCCGTAGCCCCCGAGCCTTGAAGCGATTCCGAAGGAATCGGTCCAAGGGTTAGTCAAGGAGCATCTGGCTAGATCATCCGACGTTAATTTCGGCGCCCAGCCCCCGAGCGTGAGGGCCGGGTCGAGCTGTCCGAGGCACGCCGAATAGTCGCCCAGCGCCCAGCCCCCGAGCGTGAGGGCCGAGCACGCCGAGTGGTCGTCCCGGCGCCAGCCCCCGAGCGTGAGGGCCGAGCACGCCGAGTGGTCGTCCCGGCGCCAGCCCCCGAGCGTGAGGGCTGAGCACGCCGAGTGGTCGTCCCGGCGCCAGCCCCCGAGCGTGAGGGCCGAGCACGCCGAGTGGTCGTCCCGGCGCCAGCCCCCGAGCGTGAGGGCCGAGCACGCCGAGTGGTCGTCCCGGCGCCAGCCCCCGAGCGTGAGGGCCGAGCACGCCGAGTGGTCGTCCCGGCGCCAGCCCCCGAGCGTGAGGGCCGAGCACGCCGAGTGGTCGTCCCGGCGCCAGCCCCCGAGCGTGAGGGCCGAGCACGCCGAGTGGTCGTCCCGGCGCCAGCCCCCGAGCGTGAGGGCCGAGCACGCCGAGTGGTCGTCCCGGCGCCAGCCCCCGAGCGTGAGGGCTGAGGCACGCCGAGTAGTCGCCCCGGCGCCCAGCCCCCGAGCGTGAGGGCCGAGTCGAGCCGTCCGAGGCACGCCGAGTAGTCTTCGTCTTCCTCGTCATGCGGTAGCACCAGCCCAGTACTCAAAAGCACTCAGCTAGCGACCGTCGTGGAGTGTAGCGCCAGCCCGAGTGCTACAAAGCACTCGGCTAGCGACCGTCGTGGAGTGTAGCGCCAGCCCGAGTGCTACAAAGCACTCGACCGTCGTGGAGTGTAGTACCAGCCCAAGTACTGATCGGCGCGAGTACTCAGCTGGCGGCGATGCCGGAGTGGTCCAGCCCCCGAGCGTAACAGGCAAGCTCGGGATCCAAACCTGTGCCCTGCAATGAAGATATGAAGGATAGATAGTATATGGTGTAGCAAACACTAATTCTGGAGAAAAACATTCGGCGCTGTATGTAATAGAATTTCTACTTCCAACTCTTTAAGTCTATTAATTTCCTCGGGTAGTTATCCTGTTACGTTTATGCACCTGATCCCCGATAGCCGTAGTCCATAGCGTAGGGAGCTGGGCCGCATGCACGCGTAGGAGCGTAGGCGTATGGAAGAGTCGAGGTTTCATGGATTAAGGCGTGTGCTTCCCAAGTACTTTAGCGACTTGTACAAGAGTGGAAAAAGAAATAAACGATGGAGAAAAATGCAATATACGTCCGTTGGGTGTAGCCCGACTGCTCGTGTAGCACTCGGGCTGTATAAGCAGTCGGGAACAAACCAAGGGTAGTCGGCGATGATCATGGAGACATGTATGTGGAGATACACGGTGACCGAAAAATATTGTGAAAATATTAAAGTATGACTTAGCTTGATTTGTAATCGAGTCAGAGATTCGGCGTGTCGCCCTCGCATGGTGCCATGTCTGAGGTTGTCGACGAAGTCGGCAGCAAACTGGTGTTGCTGTGCGCCGGTCTGCCGAGCATCGAAAACATCTGATGGCCTTCGCACGTGCATGTAGCTATACTCCAGAAATTTGCATTGGGGCTCTGCCCGGCCACACGCGGTGTCGTCTTGGCCTTGTAGTTCGATCTGGAGTAGCTGACAATAATAAAGAAACAGAAATTGAAAATAGGAAAGAGATGAATATGCTTCCTATTTTTGACAGTATGACCGATCTGATGATCAGGTCGGCGGTACTTCACCCCCGGCTCCTCGCCTGATAGCTAGTAGCCTAGTACGGCACTGTGGATCCTGATCACAATCCTTTTGCATGCACGATTAATAAAGAAATAAACTAATCTTTGCTAAGCGGGATAGAAACAGAGGACAGATCGAATCCGAACTTCCCTGTCTGCTTGACGAGTTTCTCTGACTTGCACAGAATAACATCGTGCTCTTGCCCGGACGAGCGGACATGCAGCGCCGTCACCCAACACCAACCGCGGCAGATCGATCGCGGCAGTAGGGACACGGCCGGTTATCGCAGCACTGATTCGAGCATGCAGTGTCAGGCGTAGATGCAGTCGGCCGGATGAACGACACCTTTTCGTCCTACGGGCTGCGGCGCTGGCGCCGTCTCCAATCCCCCCGATTCATGGAGTAGATGGGATCTCGCGTCTTCGACTCGGCGATTACTGGATCGCGATGAACAGCAGCCGCCATTGGAGGAATTTTCTTGTAGACGAATCTGCCATCGAACTTGCGGATTGATCTCGTCGATCAACCCCTACCTGGCGCGCCAACTGTCGGATGTTTGGACCCGGCAGTCCACATAGGGTAGCCTACGTGGTTGATTTGTTGAGGGACAGATCGAGGATCAGAAGTCGATGGTAACACAAGACGCAAGGATTGAACAGGTTCGGGCCGTCGAGATGACGTAATACCCTACGTCCTGTGTTGGGGTGATTGTATTGCTGTGTATGAAGTTCCTGAAGGATCTCCGTAGTTGGGTTCTGTCCTAGGTTTCGTGGATGTTGTAGATGTTGTGTCCTGGAGGGGGGTCTCAAGGCGCCTTATATAGTCCGGCTGCCTTGAGTTACAAGTCGGCTAGAGATTGTAACCTACCCGGAACACAAGGATTCGATCCTATAACGATTACAGATATCTTTCCCTATAATTCCGGCTAGTTTATCTTGATCTCCGAGCTTCTTGCGGGATACGTCGTCTTCTTCCTTGCCGCGCGCGCCGTCGCGCCCATCCGGTTCGTCCGACTGGTGGGCCTCCTGACTGGTGGGCCACCCAGTCTGACAAACCGATCCAGTTGCACTCGGATTGGGCCGCCCCTTGCTGGTTGGGCCAATCCGCCTGCTGGGTACCCCTGGGGGTCTACCCCCGACAANTTGGCATCCCAAACCGCATCATCACGGACCTGGGGTCCGAGTTCACAGGCCATGAGTTCTGGGACTTCTGCCAAGACAACTGCATTGACGTCTACTACTCCTCCTCGGCACACCCCAGGTGCAATGGCCAGGTGGAACGAGCCAACGGTATGGTCCAAGAATCGCTCAAGAAAGCCATGTACGATGATCTCAACAAGCATGCCGGCCGATGGGCCAAAGAAGTACCCCATGTCATATGGGGCCTACGCACGCAGAAGAGCAGAGCGACGGGATACACTCCCTTCTTCCTGGTGTACGGCTCTGAAGCCGTCCTCCCAGCTGACATCGCCCATGGTGCCCCGCGCATCCAGCACTACCTGGAAGGTGAAGCAGAAATCGGCCGCCAGGTCGACATCGATAGCCTAGAAGAACACCAACTTGTTGCACTGGTCTGGCACGCCAGACACGAGCAGCAAGTGCGACGGCATCATGATAAGAACGTCCAGGAACAGTCCCTCAGCGTCGGTGACTTGGCCCTGTGTCGAGTCATGTCCTCCAAAGACAAGCACAAGCTGTCAGCCCCCTGGGAGGGCCCCTTCATCGTCAAGGAAGTCATCTCGCCAGGAACATACAGCCTCCAGTGGGTCAATGGTGACCCCGTCCCGAATGTGTGGAATATCCAGCACCTTATCAAGTTCTATCCATAGAAAATTGCACAAAGCTATGTATCCCTTGTCTCATATTAATGAAAATATCTTCGCCTTGCTAAATGGCTCATTGTTGTCTTTTCACCCGACATCCATGCTGATGCTCGGGGACTGGGTCCGACCCAGGCAACGTTTTATTCATCACGATTATAGGGGGAGTACCTGCTTGCTCTGACTTCCGAGTCCTTGCCCAACCCCATGTTCCCCCCGGCGACAGCTGAGCTAACCCGGCAGGTCCGAGTCCCCAACCGTGAAACCCTGAGCTCCATGCTCAACCCGCGCGCCCCTTACACCTAAGCCTTCCCGCCGAGCAGTGTAGTCTGGGGTAAGCCGTCCTCTCCGTGAGCAGTGGTCAGCGGGTCAAAAGGGTGCTTAAACGGCACAAGGCAGTGGCCAGTCGGGCGACGCAAAGCCCTAGTCGGCAGGGAAAAGGGGCTAACAACACACCTTAGCACATCAATACTTCGAATTAACTTAGAACTTTATATATGCAAGTACAATACAGAGTTTACATTTCCGACTGTCTTTACAGGCCAACTTCTTTGGCTACAGCCTCAGCCAGGGGCACGCATTCATCAACCAAGGCGTTAAACTGCTCGTCCAACAGACCTTCAAGGATGTCCTCGCCGATCGGAGAGAGGTCGAGCGAAGGGAAGTACACCCGGATCAAAGCCAAGACCCGTCTACTGTAGCCGACCGCGGTCTCCTGTACCAATTGGAAGGCGCGGGTAGGACCGGCCCGGAGCCGTTGGACCAGCGTCAACGTTGTCGGGCCTGACTCGGCAGGCACCAATGAGTTGGCATTGAACTTGGCCGCTTGCCGCAGCTCCAATAGCTCGGCTCGAAGCCCTGCAAAGGCATCTGCATAAGCATTCCGACTTGATCAAAGCTACAGAAGACTCGCCAGAAGACACTTACCATGCATGGCCTAGTCGTGCTGATCCTTTAAGCGTTGGTTGGCCTCCCCAGGTGCTCGGACTCGACCACCAGACGCAGATTGGCAGCCTTGAGCGTCCTCACCTCCTCTTCAAGCTTTTGTTTGGCCCCGGCCAGCTTGTCCAACTTCCCTTGGAGCATGTCCTCCTTCTTCTTCGCCTCTGCAAAGAAACCTTCATGAGTGCAAGCTACTCAGACAGAGACTCCCGCAGGCAAAGCACAGGAACCTACCCTCTAATAGGGATGGCAACGGGCACAATATCCGCGGATAGAGCCTATTGAAACCCGCACCCGCGAGCAAATTCTCAAATCCGCGCCCGCGCCCGTCACCCGTCATGGGCAAACATCTTTGCCCGTGCCCGCCGCCCACGGGTAACTTGTGCCCGCGGGCACACCCATCTGTTCACGGCAAATCACTTGAAACAGAAATAATTGAAGAAGCACATGTATGGATAAACATCCAAGGGATGCATTTCAGATGCCTTCACTGAAGTTCAAACAATTCCATGGATACATCCGCTCCAAAATGAAATTCCATATACATATGCCTCATGCTGTTACGCATACGCAACAGATTTATATTAACAAAAAAAAACCAAACGATCCGGAGGATTGGCCGATTGGCACCAACCGAAGTGATAGAACAACCAAAACAAATCTTAAACAATGCCTCATGCTGTTACGCATACACAGCAGATTTGGATAGAAGCAAGTTGCTTCTCGCAAAAAAAAAGAAGTTAGAAGCAAGTTGCAGCAGCGGAGGGGAGGGAGTTCCAGGTGCTCACGCTCTGACCCAGGTGCAGCAGTGGAGGGGAGGGACTGGCGGCGAGATGCATCTATTAGCGGAGGCATCGCCCTTGTCCCATCACCCTCGCGAAGAGCTGCGGCGCTCTAGCCACGCCGATGCGCGACTCGGGGCACACGCGTGCGGGGCGCTGGGCCGGGGTCGCGGCGGCCGGTGTCCAGTGGCATCGCGAGATCTGAGGAGCGAGGCTGAGCCGCTGAGGGAGGTGGAGTGGCGGCTTGGGGCTGTGGTGGCCAGTGGGGTGGGACTGTGGGAGGATAAGGCTCAGGGAAAGACTCTGTATATATGTATGTGTGGTCCACATGTCAGAGGTACAGCGGGTTTGCGGGTAGATGGGCACGGGCACTAGAATTTCACGCCCGCTACGTTTTACCCATTGGATTCAACTACAAATCCGCATATATGCCCGTGGACATGAATTTAGACCCGGATCCTCGCCCTAACGGGTTTTTGCCCGCGGGCACGCGGGTAAAATGTGCCCGTTGCCATCCCTACCCTCTAACAAGACCTTCATGTCATTCAGCAGCTCCCCGTTGGTCTTGACAACGTCGGCGAGCTCCCTGTCCTTCTTCATGAGGAAGTCCTTGGCTGCTTTAGCCTCACGGACTCTTTCTGCATGAATTTGCGCCAGGGCTCGGCGATCCTCCAGGGCCTACCGCTTGAAATCGACATCCTTGATGGCCCGTGCCGCAAAACCCTGTCACAAGGTAGTCGGCGCCGTGTCAACCCAAGCCAAACAGTCATCACAAGATACCGGGAAGACATACCTGGACGACGCGATCCAAGACACCGGCTACATTCTGCAGCTTTAGGAGCTCGCTTTCATGATCAGCGATGTCAAGCTCCAGACGTTGCTCCGGGGTCAACATTGGCGACTAAGGCCTCGCCCCGTGCTCGGCCGCACGCACTTCCACCCTAGGCGGCATGATAGCGCCGGTACCGGCGTCCAGTTGCTCTCCGAGCAGCCGGTCATCATCATCCTCCAGTGGAGGAGCACCCCCGCTCGGCCCCTCCACCCTCGCAGGGTTCTCCGGGTCCTCCTCCGCAACGTCGGCCTTGGGCACCTCAGCCCACCGGTCATCCACTGGTGAACTCGTCCCCAAGGTGATGCGAGGAGGACTCGGCGGGCGTGGATGCTCCGGCATGCCAGCCGGTACCTACTCCGGCAAGCCCGACACAGCGCCAGATCCCACCCCTGCCTCTGCGGTGGCCTGGCGGTGTCTTGCCACCAGCTCCCGGGAGCGGGAAAGCAACCACACCACCACCCTGGCTCCCGAGCCTGCATTCAGCGCATCAACAATTCAAGTTCTGCATATCAAAGGACCAATCAGGACTCATCAAGATGACTTACCCGCTCTTTCGCGGACATTTAAATTCCACCCGCTTCAACAGCAGTGGAGTCGAGTCCGGTCGCAGCTCTGGCTGGGCGAAGAAGGTCCCTTGGCCCCCCATAATCTCTTGGGCAGGACGCTCGGGATCAGGCCCTGAAGGGGACCCGTTAGCTTCATCTTCCGTCTCGCTCGTTTGGGACGACAGCTTCCTCTTCCTCCGCACCTCAGCCTCGGCTCGAGCAGCCTGCACCAATTTTGGTGGTGGCTTGGGGGACGCCCCTCAAGCCGCCATCTAGGATTTGGTGAGCTTACGCACGGCCTGGCGTGTTGGCCTCCTCGAACCAGTAGCAGGAACCTGGGCCACTTGGTCATCATCCGACTCCTCCAGGGGAGGCGGGATGAAGTCGGCCACTTCCCACTCGGCCTGTCCCTCATCTACGAAGCGAGAAGCTTGGGATGCTTCCTCCGAGCAGAAGTATTTCATCGCCCGCTCCTATAAGACAATCAAACAATGACATGTTAGAAATTCATAAGGAAAGCCAACAGTTTGGCAACCAAGTACATGACATACAAGCAACAAAGGTACTGACCGACGGAGGCGGATTGTGCAATGAAAAAGGGACAGGTGTCCCCTCATTGAAGATTTCGCCCCGCATGAAGCCAGAAATCCTCTCCATCGTCTCAGGGATGGACACCGTCTGGACCTGCTCCCGAGTCGGTTCCCTGCCACCCGAGAACTCGTATCCGGGGTGCACCCGGTCCTTGATGGGCTGCATTATACGCCGGACGAAGGAGATCATCATCGCCACGGTGGTCAATTTCCTCTCTTTCGCCTCAGCAATCAACTGAAGCAGCTCGTTGGCCTCCTGCAGCTCTTCGCCATCTGGGAACGAGTCCCAGTTGTCCTTCTTCTCTGGTCGGTGTCCAGTCCGAGCAGGCAGCGCAGGGGGATGGTTCGCGACATAGAACCACTCAGACCTCCACCTCTTGTTGGAGTCATTCATGTCCAATGCAAAGTATTTCTTGGACATGCCGGGCCTCAAAGAAAACCCGGCCCCTCCGGTAATCCTAGCCGGACACTTGCCGGTGTCCTCGCCAATGGGTTTCATCTTATAAAGATGCCGCCAAAGACCAAAGTGCGGCGGAACCCCGAGAAATGCCTCACATAGGTGGATGAAGACAGAAATTGAAAGAATGGATGTGGGATTTAGATGAGAAAGTTCTACACCATAGAAGTGAAGCAGACCTCGAAAGAAGTCCCCTGTCGGCAACCCGAATCCGCGCTCGAAGAAAGGCACGAACACAGCCATCTCGCCCTCCGAGCGCTCCCATGGCCGTGCGTCATCCCCAGGGGGCCGCCACAGCAGCACCTCCTTGGGCCCCAGCACGCCTCACCGCACCATGTCCTAGAGCCTCTCCTCGGTCATGGAAGACTGACCCCAAGACGGTTCTTGGGGCAGCACTCCCCCAGGCACGGAGGTCAGCTCCACGACCCCAGCAGACAACCCAACAACATCCCCTGCAGCGCCCGCCCCGGCGGCGCCCGCCGGTGCCACAACACCTGCGCTTCCGCCGGCAGCGGCGTCACCTGCGACCCCGGCCGAGCTCACGGAGGACGCTACCACCTTCTCCACGTCCGCATCACCACGGCCCGCGGAGATGCCCGCATCCACCGTCATCGCCGGTGGCACCTCTTCTCCCGACGCCGGCGCACCGAGCGATGACCTTGGATCCGCCATTTCCGCCTCACGCCTGAGCGCGACACAGACAAGCAGTGACGACGGCGGCAGCAGAGCTTCGGCGGCGGCAAGACCGTGGAGGTAGAATCGCACTCATGACGGCACTATGTGCCGGTGGAGGCACGGAATGGCTTTTGATTTTGGAAATGACTGTGGTAAAAACCGCCGGCGGCTGGATCTGATTTATCCCCTTTTCCATCGATTCGAATTACCCTAACAGCGCCGCAACTAACAGACGAAATCCGTGGAGATCCCGTTAACTGCGGGACAACGGCTCTCCGCGTGCCAATGGCTCTTTGCCTAAAGGACTCGACCAGCCCCGACCTGACGCTCGGGGACTCGGCTTCGGGGCTCGGCATTGCGAACCTACTTTTGGACCTATGCTAGCAAGATGGCCCTTGGGCCAGGGAATATAGAAATTTCACTTACAGTTATACAATGGAGAACAGATACATCAAGCAAACTATACAGTTACAAGAGGCGCCGGTTATGGACTGGATACAAGGACAAAAAGCATTAACCGTCAAGTTGACGGCTTCGGGCACTCGCTGGTGCGACCAGTGCTACATCCGTAGCAAGGTTGGTCCACATGAGCCATCGCAAGCTCTCTTGTAGCACTATGGCGACCAATGACGAGTTAACCCCACTTGAGGGTTGGGTACGAATGCCTCCGGGTTTCCCTTGGCTCTACAAGCATTTCACCCTACAGGGCCCTAAGCCCAAGGCAATGCCGGGAGACAATGGGACAGCATCCAGACACTGATCAACACCTCAAAATTTTCGCAAGCACTCTTCTAGCACCAAGCTCTCAAATCCCCACAGTTTCTCCCTGGTGGATGAACCCAATAACAAGTCCCCAACATATTTGAATTCAGTGGTTGATACGTCTATTTTCTTATGCGCGCAAGGCTCCGAGCCTTGGTGTGTATTTATAGCCCTGAGCTAAATGTTCACATGTGACCCCGGTCGCACTGTCCAGCACGTGAGCTCTGCGCCATGCAGCGGCTCCTCTCTTCGAGGTGCTCAGTCCGCCCTTTTCGTTTTCGGCTTCATTCGACCATGGGTACACTCTGTGCGTTCACAAGGGCACTGTTCTCGTCACGGTGTGTTCCGACACCCGCAGCAATCTTATCCTTTGGGCGGCCTGTCCGTCTCGAAGCTCGGTGCATTTTCTTTCTTGACCATTAGCCCGACTTTTCTAGTCGGTCCAATGCTCGGGGACTACTCCATATGGAGAGCTCCTTGCGTCGCTCTCCATATGCCCCATCAAAGATGAGTCACTTTCTCAAAGTGGTGCAATTCCTTATGGTGTTCAACTCGACCACCACTCGGGGGTTCCCCCCCGGGTCTGTCCTGGGTCATCCCCGATGGCCTGCGGTTTTCTTTTTTGAGCATCGTCCACCCTTGTGACGGCCTGCCGACCAAGAAGCTTCAGCCGACCATGGAGGCTTTGTTTCCTCGTCGACAGTCCGCCACGCGCCTGCACGTTGCTCGGGGACTTGTGGGATATGGGTACCCCTGGGCCCACTACCGACCGGGTAGACAGTCGGCCTGGGCCCACGTCTGACAATGATGTGGGCTGACCCCAGGCCGGCCCACGAGGATCCCTGGGCTCGTTGGACAAGATTGATGAAGACTTAGCCCGCAAGGTACTCGGCGGGATACTCGGATCTCGCCCAAGGATCACGGAGATTATGTTGTAACCAATCTAGATTAGTGTCCTAGTTGTAGCCGGATATGATTAGAGATAACCGACTTGTAAACCCTAGGCCGTCAGCCTATATAAAGCGGCCTAGGTCGACCCCCTCATTCATGGAACTCTTAGCCATCAGATCCCCCATTGTAACGAGGAGCTCATCATTGTTCCCTGGAACTTCGTTGAGTAAAGCAATACAAGACCCCCGAGCATAGGACGTAGGGTATCATACCTCCGGGTAGCCCGAACCTGTATAATCTCTGTGTCCCTGTGTTAGCTCGAGCTCCCTAGTCTCGTGATTGCCCATTGCCTACAAATCTACCATCTGGGTACCTCTGGTGGATTGCCGGACCAAACCTCCGACAGAGGGGATTTGAGGAGGATTAGCAGTAGCGAGCAACTGGGTAGGATTTGGTTGACCCAAACTTGTACCCATTATACCCAGCTAGTTATTTTTGGGTTTTGGGTCGACCCAGCCTGATACATCACTTGGGTTTTGGGTCAACCCAGAAAACACTGATGCTTTTCTAAACTCCCGTCGCTGTCACCGTGTGATTTTCCTGTGTTTGCGCCGGAGATCCATACGGGATGGAGTATTCGCGCGATGTTGGCGATCACAGCGGAGTAGCACGAACTGCGCACAAGCTGTTGAATTTCCGTCAATGTTTGCTCCATGCTGTGCGCAATTGCTCATGACTCGAAGCTCTGTTTCTTAACTGTTCTCCATCCACTGCTCCCATGTCCATGGTGGCCACCAAATCTGAGGTGCGGACACCCAAAAATGACTTTTATTGTCCTGGATTGAGTTTCTCGCCTTTGGGATCGACGAACTGGCCTCAAATCAATTTCGAACCGAGAAGCCAGAACCATGGCGGCAGCAATTGGGGAAGGACGTGCACCCACAGCAGTTTGCAAGGGAGCAATAGGCCTTGTTTAGTTGCACAAACTTTTCACTATTTATCCGTCATATCAAATGTTAGGACACTAATTAAGGGTATTAAACATGAATTAATGACAAAATCCATTCCATAACCCCGGGTAACTTCGTGAGACGAATCTAATGAGCCTAATTAGGCCACAATTAGACAACGTTGTGCTACAGTAAATAATCTCTAATGACGGATTAATTAGGCTTAATAGATTTGTCTCGCGATATCCCGTCCATCCGTGTAATTA
>CM014276.1:25030425-25040832 GCA_004135705.1 Alloteropsis semialata | reverse complement strand
ATTTAAACAGCCCCTAAGCTTAAAGCCTTCTCTGCAGCTTCCTTTCGCCTCTCTGCAGAGGGCCCGGCAAGAGCAGAGTGTAGGCGTGTAAAGCGTAACATCCTTGTTTTTAAGCGTAACATCCTTGTTTTTAAGTTAAATAGTTTCAGAGAAGCAAGCCGCCGCCAGCATCTGATTCTTATGATGCCGATGCACATCTCGATCTCTGTTAGCAGTCAAAATCGAGACGAGGCCGATCTTGCTAGACAAAATGGTCTGACCGGTTTCTATAAGTGGTCAGACTGGTTATGGTCTGTATCTAATCTGGCACACAAATCCGGTCAGACCAGATTGCCAAACTGGTCAGACCAATTTATCTATGTTGATTACGACTTGTAAAAAGGTTTCATTGCGGGGCAAGACCTCCGCACCCTATAAATATAAAGAGCCATGGCCGACTAAGGCTTAATCCACTCAATCAATCAATATCTTTACTTTTTATCTCTCTCAAACTCTAGCTTTTCCAACCCCCTCAGATGTTCGTACATTGTCTCTACGGCGTTGATGGAGTTCGGAGTGGTCTGCCGACCTCAGAATAACCTTAGGCGCACAAGCCCTGATGGATCCCTGTTGCCATTTCTTAGCGTCGCCACCAGGTCCTGGGGACCGACGACGCCGCTTAGATCTGCCATGGTAGTTCTTACGTTTAAGTTATCCGCGAGTGCACAAAATTACCGTTGTAGCATTTCACTCGTAAGTATTCAGGGTATCGTTATTTATAATTTCCCAAAAGATGGCATTTGGTGGCAAAGAGTTTACGAATATTTATAAGTTGGCATTGTGCGATAAGCTATTAATATCTTTCATACAAGGGTAAACATTGTAGTATTAAGGTAACACGACACATCACTCAAAAGCCATTCCTAAGAATAAAGAATAAAAAATATCCTAAGGTGTGACACCCCTGGTGTCACATTATGGTTAACACAACTAGATGAACCTAATTATTGCATAAAGATGGCATGCATCATCTCCTAACATTTTGTGTGTATGCATATGTGTGTGTATGTGTTGACCAAAGTCAACTCTTATAAGCAAATTAGTCAAATATGAAAAATATACCAATATGATGCTTAAAAGGTCAACAACATGTTGATGAACTCAAATGAGTATGAAAAGTTCAAACAAAAATTCAAAATTCAAATTTGAAATCCTTTGACTCTCATTTCAAGTATAAGAGCCTTTTCTTTTTAACCTTTTTGAGAGACTTCAAACAATTTATTTTGCCTAGTCATTTGAAATTCCATCAATATGAAAGTTGGAGTACAAAGTACCCTCTTTACAATGGTGGTAATTTGGTTCAGAGCAAACTTGGTTTGGTCATACAAAAACTTGGTCAAAGTTGGGTCAAAACCCTGAAATTACAGCACTTCACCAATTCAGCCTAAGTGCTGAAAAACGTGATTTTCGCCCAATTTCACAACCCTGTAACTTTTAAACTGGTTCTCAAACCAGCTAACACCCTTGTAGGAATTATAGCCTAATGTACCTTCTACAACTTTTGTATTGGATGAATCAAATGTTTATATATGAAAAGCTGAGTTTGAGTCAGTTGAAGTAGGCCCATTTGTGCTAAAACTTAACTGAATAGGCTCTAAGCCTGAAAATCATGTTTTTGCCAGTTTTCACAGCCCGATAACTTCCAAACCAACGAGCAAATGATATAAGTTCCTTTGTAGAAGTTATAGCCCTATGTTTCCTCTACAAATTTTAGTTTGGCCAATCAGTCTATTTATAAAGAAATTTTGGCGAAAACTCGAGCTGAAGTTGAGTTCGTGCTGCTGGAAGCGGACGACTGAAGTTTCGTCAGACATGGCGCCGGCCAGGGGCCGACCCCGGCACCGATGGTCACGGGGCTGCGCTGTCGCACGCCCAAGTGGCCTGGCCACGCGTCCATGCCCCCTCGGTGCTAACTCGCCCTTCGCCATGCGTCCTTGCCTCGGTGTCGAGCACTCCTCGCGCGTGGGGAGCGACGCCAACAGCTCACCTCCTCCCCATTACCGAGCTCAGTAAAGGGACCGACCAAATTCACTGCTCCTCACTCCACCAAACCGCAATTAACCAAGCACAAACCTTCTCCACCTCGCCCTCTCCGTCCTCCACTCTCTAGCTCCCTCCGCCATTGCCTACGGCCTCGGGAATTTGAGTTTTCCCGGCCGCCATAGCCATGGATGCCTAGAGTTCTACCTCAACATGGATGGCCATCTTCCACCCCTCCTCCATTCCCACCGACCACAAAAACGGGTTCGCCTTGATGTCGTGATCCTCCCCGGCCTCTTCGCCATCGTTTTCCATCACCGCCAACGCGAGAACGCCGACGCACCGGTCAGGCGGGTGCACAGGAGCAGCGCCGTGCTGCTGCGCCCTTATCGAGGACGACCCTCCTGCCCCGAGTTGTGCGCGCCTGGGTTGGGTAACGCCCCCGAGCCTTCCCCGGCCTCGCCCTTCCGTCCAGCGCCGCCGCCGGTCGGCCATGGGCCTGTTTCTCCGCTGAACCGAACCTGCATCAACGAGAACCAATGTGAGGTAGAAGAAGCACCTGGTGGTAATGAGAATAGAAGTACAGGTGGTTATGGGGAAATATGCAGGGGCTCTTTTGCGAGAACTCAGAACCCCAGGGGCTAACCTACAAAAGTGGTTTTTCCTTTTCGTAATTGTTTTTGGGTAAATAGGCTGAAATTTAGTAAATCACTATAAATCACAGAAAAATTGTAAAAATGCAAATCCAATTGCATTGGGATCTTTGTGGAATTATCTATCCAGTGGTGTAACATGCACTCATGAAAAGTGTTGTTTGAGATCTGTGTAGCATTATGTATGTTTATGTGCATGAGAGTGTATGTATTATTTCATAAATGCTTTGCATGTTCTTTTTGAGTGATTTCAACCATGTTGCTGATGTATATTCTCAGTAGAGTAGATTTGAGTGCTTGGCGGACAGAGCCTATGCATGTTTTTGATAGATATAGATTTAGTTGAGTTAATGAAGTAGAAAATGTGTTAAATACTTAAACTGCTCAATAAAATATGGTAATTTTTGTTAGATCTTCTCCGGAGCTTAGGAACCCTCACAAAAAGATTCAGCTCCAGAAAAGGTGTAGTTTTAAATTTATGATTTAAGTTTGCTTCTAGCTAGTTGAATGGAGTTAAATCACCAAATATTCTGTGTAGCTTAGAAAAATATGAAACATTCACAGAAAATGTATCTGGTAGAGTGTTAGATTCAGTAAAAATTTTAGCTCCAGAAAGTGTCTAGGGAATTTCTTAGGATTTTCTAACTGCCAGCAGTTTTTAACTTGGTCTTGTGTGTTGCCCGATGGTTGGACTGTGGAGCGGGTACCGTCTGAGTCTAACTCAAGCCGCGCGGTGATTGAACATTATGTGAGGGCTCCGCATATGTTATGTGTTCGACGTTTAGACTTCTGCTGTATTATACTCTGGCTTGTAATAACTAAAATATATGTACTGTGTTTGTATAATTATCTATGTGAACCTTATGATGTAAAATTTGTGATGAGTTGTACTGCCTGAGCCCATCTTCGAGTGGAACTTGCTGCTATTTCGCTTCGGTCATGAGAAATGGTGGTGTAATCGGGAAGGTATCCAACGAATTGCACGATTAGTTCGGTTCAAGTGTGTAGAGCACCGTAGTGGAAGTGGTCGCATGCGCTTGAGCTGGGTTAATTGGGGCGGTCTGCCATAGCTGGTATTAGAGCCAAAAAATAGGCAGCGGGTGATGTGACAAGTCTTAAAAATGTTTTCTTGATGTGCAAAAGTTTAATCTTGACTTAGGATTTCGTTGGTTGCGCTAGGGTTGAAAAGAATAGAACGTGAGCCCTAGGGAGAATTATGGGTATGTTTAGGTAGCATAATATGTATATGACTAACTTCTAGCACATTACTTTCCTGTACTAACGACGCCAGGTAAATATTGGTAGCCCATTGCCGGAGGGTGTCAATACCGAACGCTGTTCCCCAAGCAGTGGCCTACTTGATGGTGCAGCCAATATAACATCTTCACGGTGTTATAATGGCTGTAATGCTTTTAAATTCTTGGTTGACTATTGCTTCTATAGTGGGCAATAGGTGTGGTCATCATATGTGGGCAACCGCATATGCGTCACCCATGAGGCGTGAGGTACATGGGGCTGTTTGTGAGTGCTGGCACAAACGGTTCAGTGATGAATATTTTCTGCAGGTACGCTAACCATGAAACCATAGGTTGTGTGCTCGCTAGAAATTCAACTAGTTATTATAAGAAGAGACGTATATATGTGCCACCGATGACTAACTCCGTAAGTCCAAGAATACTGGGCAATTGTTTCTTTTGTGAGGACGAATAGGATGTTCATTCATGCATCATGATAATGAACAAAATCAGAAAAATGTGGGGTAGAAGGAGTAGAAAGTTTGGTTGTGAGCAAATGAAATTGTGCACTCACATAAGGCTGTTCTAGACTTTTCTGTGATCTGGTCGCTGGTGTAATTTTTTTTCGACCAGCCATATGTTCTCTAATGTCAATCTTGTAACTAGAAAAGTTGTTCCAAATCTGTTAATCTAGCTGCTGTCAAAATTTCAAAAATTTTGGCCCAGCCAATTGAGAGTTATGACTGTTTTACCGTTATGTTGGTTTCTGTCCAATTCTGAACAGATCTGATCAAGGCTGATATTGACCCTTCTTATTGATGTTTTCTCTGAAACTCATGAATAGAAAAATTGTTTTCAATTTGTTTATCTATCCACTGTCAAAATTTCAGGTCTATTGGCCCAGCAGAAATGGAGATATAGTCTTTTTACTACCTCTCTGTCTGCTGTATATTTCCTGCATGCACCAGTTTTTGCCAATGAGGATTTGGATGACTTGCAGTCATATTTAGCTCTGGCACACAATACCAAAGTTGTAGGAAAAAATGTCCTAGACATTCTGGTAGAACTTGATGATTTATGGATTTCTCAATTTTGAGTTATGAAGTTTTGAAATTCATTCTAGAATCTGTCTGCTTTGATATCCGGTGGATGTGGTAAAAGTGTGACTAAATTTGCCACATATCGAGCCAGATCGGAAGACTCGGTCACCTTTACCTTACCCAAGAGTGAGGTTTCTGTGAACCAAGCACCGCCGCCACCTGCCCGAGAGCCTTTCCATGGGTGGATTTGCGAGTCGGATGATGATGATGAGGATCCATAGAAGTTTTTCTCCACCAACTCATCATCTTAATTTGTTGTTCATGTGGAACAACTCTTTTGTGTATCCATGGATGTAATCCTTAGGCTTGTAGTTGACTTTTGCTCTACTTGAAGCATGGTATACTTTGGTTTTATGGATCATGTAATATAAACCACTAGTAATGAAGAACCATCTGTAAAGTGTGCTGTTTTCAGCTTTGCTGCAGCAACCGTGTTCTCTGTTTTACTCTTGGTTACTGATGTTTTTTGTATGGGGCATAAATACGAAACTTGTGCCAAATTTCATGATCCAACTCATGTCAAAAATTCAGCTCTATTGGAGCAGAGAAACAAAAGTTATGATCGATTTACCATGACACAGCCTTCTGAAAATTCCAGAATAACAGACAGATAGGAAATTGAAAAATTTCACATCCTTCCTATCAGAACGCCTTTCCACTGAATACGAAAGATCTAGAGAAATATATAAGCTCTCTCTGGCAAAGGGTGAGAATTTTTGGATTAACAGAACTACAGATATGAATTTTTCAACTCACTGCTGAAACTGTTAACACACCAGTTTTGATTTTGAACGATGAATCGAATCGTTGGTAGCTTCCTCATTACCCTTTAGCAAATTAAGGATGCGCTTACCAGCACATTGGATGAGGACTTATACTAACCCTATAAAGGCAATTTGTTATGGTTGTTAGTAATTTTTGTCATCCTCATGCTTTGCTAAAGATGCAAAGAATCATTTAACTAACGAGTATTGTGACGTATGAGAAGATGTCGGATGATGCGGGGTGTAATGCTCCTCCTCCACCATCTCTGCCCACCAGCCTCGCTGAGGTACTGGCTCTGTGGATGGAGCTGCTTCGGCGCTTGGCCGAAGGGCAATTGAATCCGCAGCCAAATGGCGAACGTCACAATCAGCATCCTCAGGAGGCGACGTACTCGGATTTCACTCGTACTCAGCCACCTCTGTTCACCAAGACTGAGGATCCTCTGGACGCTGACGCCTGGCTCAGCATTATTGAGTCCAAATTCTCTCTGTTGGTGTCTCCATGTTCTGAGGCAAACAAGGCCCGCTTTGCTACTCAGCAACTACGCGGCTCTGCGCGGCTGTGGTGGGACACTTATAATGGCATGCGCCCTGTCGATCACATTGTTACTTGGGATGAATTCAAGAAGGCTTTTCCTGCACACCATATTCCCGCTGGTCTTCTGGATCGTAAGTTGAATGAGTTCTTGGCTCTTACTCAGGGGAACCGCAATGTGCTGCTAGTATGCCCAGGCTTTCAATCAGCTGGCACAGTATGCGGGCTATCACGTTGACACTGATGCTAAGAAGCAAGATCGCTTCCGCAGGGGCCTTAGCTCAAAGCTAAGGGATCAGCTTTCTCTGATTAAGACTGATAGCTATAATGATTTGGTGAACATGGCGATTACCAAAGAAGACAATATTAATGCTCATAAGGCTGAGAAGAAGAGGAAGGCCCCGGTTGGCCAATCTAGTACTCCACTACCTAAGTTTTGCTTGGTGCAGAGGAATCAGTCTCAGTCTCTTCAGAGGACCCCTCAGCTAGGGTCATGGATCATCAGACCTTCCCAGCAGCAGAATCAGGGATATCATGCTCCAGCTCAGGAATAGCAGCAGAACCATCCCAGTAATGCTCCTTGCAATAACTATGGTAGGCCAGGCCACTTTACTAGAGATTGCAAATTCCCCAGGGAAGGTGGGAATAATGCCCAAAGTCAAGCAAATAATAAAAGCAAGAAGCAAGTGGCAGTTCTCAGACAGGGCAGGCTGAATTTCACTACTATGGATGAACTCCCTGCTGGTGCTCCAGTGATGTCGGGTATTTTCTCTATCCGCAATATGCCTACATGTGTCTTATTTGATTCTGGAGCATCTCATAGTTTTATGAGCAATAGTGTCGGGGATACAATCCCCAGTATCTGCAAGGAAGGAAGAAGGCAGACTCCTATTAGAATTCCCATGTAATCCTACTAGGACTCATACTGTGTAATTCTACTAGGACTCCTACCTTGTAGCCGACTAGGAACCCGCCCCCTGGACTATATAAAGGAGAGCCGGGTACCTAGATGGGCATCAAAAAACACCTCAGCGCAGGGCGCATACTATACACCCCATATAGGACGTAGGGTCTGCTGCCTTGGCAGCCTGAACCTGTCTAAAACGTGTCTTGTGTCCCGTGGTTACCTTCATGCTTCAGGTCTGGCGATCCCTCACCGCACAAATCACTACCTTGGGGACCCCCCATAGTAGTCTAGCCGGTATAAAAAACCGACATTTGGCGCGCCAGGTAGGGATGATCGTCAAGATCATTGGGAGAGCTTGAAGGACCTATCCTCAAGATCAATATACTTGATGCGGCGGGTTGACAGTCCATGCAAATTGGCGGATCAAATCGTCGAGTTGAAGACCGGAGTGGACAAATCTTTGTTCGTCATACGCAGACTCGCCGCGATCATCGTCCATAAAAAAATGGCATCGGGTACGGAGTGATTCCGTGTAAATCCCAGCTGTCGTCCATCGTGTTGCTGGCTTCGCTTCGAGGCAGAACCAAGATGAATCCTTTTTTGTGTCGAGGCGTCCGAGCTAACCGAGGAAGGCTGCCCCAAAGGCATGTCGGAGTCACAAACGGCAGGGCCGGGAGTCTCAAACGGCAGCGATGCAATCGAATCATGAAGCACGTGATCCAATCAGTACTCCTACGGAGGTCCAAATCAGGAGCAAATTGCTACTCACACAGAGGATGTCACGGCAAGCTCTAACTACTCTCCGTGAAAACTTGCTATTTTGAGGGACTTGTGCTACACGCACACGGTCTACATGAAGTTTCCTGCTACCCTCATCAAGGGAGCTACCAGCGATGGTCAAGGGTCAAGCTGTGAGTACTCGACCACGTCATGAGTCATGACGCTCGCTAAGAAGCCGACGACGACCTCGACTACTTCGACTACTTGCTGATGACTACTTCGACCACTTATCTCGACTACTCAACTAGTCGGGAGCGGACACTACTCCGCCAACAACTTGTCGGAATCGACTCTGACTAGTTCGCTTCATCAACAAACCGTCACAGTTCCATCGACGACCGTGCACGGCTTCGTCGACAATCGTTCACGAATCAAGCTAAGTTACTTGTTTCAATTATTTTTCTAACATGTTTCCTACATGTTTGGCCATGCGCCGACTACTTCGGATATGTTCTTCGACGGGAATTACCCTTGGGGGCTACTCCGTGATCGACTACTCCTGGGGTCTGCTAAACGGACAGCCCACGCGCTTGGTACTTTGAGTTCGTAAGGCGCTGCCCACGCACTTGGTACATCGATTTCGTAGGGCGTCGCCACATGCTTGGTACACCAAATTAGGAGGCTTTGCCACGAAGTTTTGTGTACTGAGTATTGGAGGCACCGCAGTGGCTATACCCTATGGGATGCATTCGCCGACTACTTTGCGTGCAATCCGCGCTCTCTGTCGCAATGCCGACTACTTTGCGCGCAATCCGCGCTCTCTATCGCAATGCCGACTACTTTGCGTGCAATCCACGCTTCCTGTCGCAAAGCCGACTGCTTATTGTCTTCTCTTGGTGGTCACTAATTTTTTCGAGCAGAATACACCTTGATTCGTGAAACCTCGGCTCTTTCTGTCACGCCTAACGTCTCTACATGCGTAAAATACATGCTACGAGCAACGGCTAATGCAGGGACCAGGTGCTTAAACGTAATAGGCTAACTACTCGGGAAAAAATATGGCCTAAAAAGAGTATGACACTTACATTTGTATTATGTTTATCACTGAATAAATTTCAGTAAATTGAACATTTTACAAATATGCTACATAATATATGCACCTTTTCTTTCAGGACAAGCTTTGGCTAACTACTCGGCGTGGCTCCAGCAGCTCACCTACGCATAAAACAACTCGGCTAATGCTCAATTTGTTGGAAAACAACTCGGCCGATGCTCAATTTGTTGGAAAACAACTCGGCCAATACAAAAAAGAACTCGGATGATGCTTGAAGAACTCGGATGAAACTTCAAGAACTCGGATGAGAAGACTATTTCCTAAAACAGAAGGTCGTAGGTTCAAAAGTACTCGGATGATGACTTCCGTGAAGACAAAGAGCCTTGGATTAATTATCCAATTATTCCAAGGCTCAGGGGCTTATAAGCTACACCCATCAATCGTTTTTTTAAGATGGAAGAAGCAGATTCAAGATTTGACCCTCAGCCTGATTCTTTGATTCAACCTAAGGCTCGGGGGCTACTCTATATGGAGTGCGATTTCCATCGCACCTCCATATATCAAGATGATCAAGGCTTGAGCACACCATAGCCTCATGGCAGCTCTAAGGAACTTTGAAGATTCAGCCAGTAAAGTACTCGAAGACTACTACATTCGGCTATGAAGTGCTCGGGGGCTTGTCGGGGATACAATCCCCAGTATCCGCAAGGAAGGAAGAAGGCAGACTCCTATTAGAATTTCCATGTAATCCTACTAGGACTCATACTGTGTAATTCTACTAGGACTCCTACCTTGTAGCCGACTAGAAACCCACCCCCTGGACTATATAAAGGAAAGCCGGGTACCTAGATGGGCATCAAAAAACACCTCAGCGCAGGGCGCAATACTATACACCCCATGCAGGATGTAGGGTCCACTGCCTTGGCGGCCCGAACCTGTCTAAATCGTGTCTTGTGTCCCGCATTTACCTTCATGCTTCAGGTCTGGCGATCCCTCACCGCACAAATCACTACCTTGGGGAAACCCCATAGTAGGCTAGCCGATATAAAAAACCGACAAATAGACTTGTGGCAAAACATAATTTTACTTTTGTGCATACTACTCAACAATATGTCATATCTACACCTGGCGATAGAATAGGGTCTCATCAAATTGTGAGAAATGTACCTCTCAAGTTGGGTAGTAAAGTTTATGAGACTAATTTCATTCTCTTGGAGAATCAAGGAATAGATATTATTTTGGGTATGAATTGGATGGAAAAACATGGGATCAATTTAGATATTCCTTCCCGTTGTGTGGAAATCAATTCTCCAACCCATGTTGCATCAACACTATATTTGCCTCGCAAAGAACTCAGGAATTCTTGTGCATTCTCTACAATCAAAACCCCTTTGAAGAAGATTCTGGTTGTATCATTGCA
>CM014276.1:24942529-25006671 GCA_004135705.1 Alloteropsis semialata | reverse complement strand
TCCCCGTGCCCCGAGTTGTGCGTGCCTGGGCTGGGCAACACCCCCGAGCCTTCCCTGGCCTCGCCCCTCCGTCCAGCACCGCCGCCGGCCGGCCACGGCCTGTTTCTCCGCTGAACCGAACCTGCATCAACGAGAACCAACGTGCGGTAGAACAGGCACCTGGTGGCAATGAGAATAGAAGTACAGGGGGTTATGGGGAAATATGCAGGGGCTCTTTTGCGAGAACTCAGAACCCCAGGGGCTAATCTACAAAAGTGGTTTTTCCTTTAAGTAATTGATTTTTGGTAAATAGGCTGAAACTTTAGTAAATCACTATAAATCGCAGAAAAATCGTAAAAATGCAAGTCCAGTTGCATTCGAATCCTTGTGGAATTATCTATCCAGTGGTGTAATATGCACTCATGAAAAGTGTTGTTTGAGATCTGTGTAGCATTATGTATGTTTATGTGCATGAGAGTGTATGTATTATTTCATAAATGCTTTGCATGTTCTTTTTGAGTGATTTCAATCATGTTGCTGATGTATATTCTCAGTAGAGTAGATTTGAGTGCTTGGTGGACAGAGCCTATGCATGTTTTTGATAGATATAGATTTAGTTGAGTTAATGAAGTAGAAAATGTGTTAAATACTTAAAATGTTCAATAAAATATGGTAATTTTTGTTAGATCTTCTCTGGAGCTTAGGAACCCGCAAAAAGATTCAGCTCCAGAAAAGGTGTAGTTTTAAATTTATGATTTAAGTTTGCTTCTAGCTAGTTGAATGGAGTTAAATCACCAAATATTCTATGTAGCTTAGAAAAATATGAAACATTCACAGAAAATGTATCTGGTAGACTGTTAGATTCAGTAAAAATTTCAGCTCCTGAAAGTGTCTAGGGAATTTCTTAGGATTTTCTAACTGCCAGCAGTTTTTGGCTGCTAAAAGAAGTAGAAAACGGATAGTTAAAATGCTGGTAAATTCCTAGAAAATATTTTGGGCTGCTAGGAACACAGAAACATGTTCACCATAATTTCTGTTCATAGAAGGCTTCATTTGATGAAAACTAGCTAGAAGATGCTTAATTTAATAAATAGTTTTCTTGCTGTAAAATAAATTCTAAAATTGTTTCTAGCAACCTGATCTGCTGAGTGTTCAGATTCAGCTATAGGAACCTTTTTATTACTTGTAGTCATTTGTAGATGTTTTATGTTTGATTTATGGAGTAGTTTAAGTTGCTTTTAGCATAATAAAATGATTAGTAGATTTAATTTCTGAGATATTCCAGATCTGAACTAAGATTAATCATTATGCATTATTGCATCTCATGTATCTGCATCTCATGTAGATAACCCCATCACCGACGGAGTATACGAGATCAAGGTCGAGCCTGAGGGTGAACCTGTAGCTGTGGAGCTGAACCTAGCTACTGAACAAGACCCGGGCCAAAGTCCGAAAGGGCCAAAGGCCGCTGGTGATCAAGAAGGCAAGCACCGGAGCATGTCCCAGCTTTAACAAACCCCAATGGGTTGCTTTGTGCCTTATTTTGTGCATTTAAGTTTAAGGAGTTGTTTGAAACCCTAGTTGCATGATCCCTAGGTACCTATGTCCTAATACTAGTATGTGTAGGTCGTATAGAATGCCATGCTTAATTAGGACCGGTAGAAGTTGAGTGATTGCCTTGTCACTCATGAGATGTAGGTTTTTACCTTCTGTTGAATCATGAAGTTCGGCAGGCGGGGCCTTTGCGATATTCCCGTTTGATTGAGCGCCCCGTTTGCACAGATGGATGATGGCTAAGGCATTGATTGTGTGGTCTTGTTGGTCAAGCTTTTGAAGGTACTAATCGTATGCCAGGAAATGTGGTAAACTGGTAAACCTAGTACTTGATTCAAACTTTTGTCTGACGGGTCTTCCTACTCCATTGGGCGAGGGGTTGATGGCGAGTGTAGCAGTGGCCGCGACACAGGTTTGCTTGGAGCACCTGGGGTTCGTAGGGGCGTACACTTGGGTGGAGTAGGCCCTAATGGCAGATGGCTGGGAGAGATGGGAACGGTTGCCTCGTGAGGTCCTGGGCGTCTCTCACGGGGCGTGCGATTAGGTTGTCCCATGCATGGTTAAAATCAACTTGAGTTGTCCATCCTTCGCTGTTACATGAAGCTGCTTGATCTCTCGTCACACATCAGTGCGCTTGGGCATTGGTCATTAGTGTTGTCATTGATGAGTAATGTTGATAACTTGTTAATCAATTATTTTTGACACTGAATGCTGTTGGATAGTTTGGCAAACTTAGTAATGATTAGTCTCACTTTAACTTGGCTAAAATATTGAAAATAAGGATCAACTTGTAGATGCTTTTTGGCAAAACAATTCCCTCCACCATAAAGCCTTGCATGTCTAGAAGTTAACCTTTGTCGGGTAAGTCTTGTTGAGTATTAGTATACTCAGCCTTGCTTGTGGCTTGTTTTTCAGATAATGGTGATGGCTATGATCCTGTTGCTGCTTTGACTTGGCCTTGTGTGTTGCCCGATGGTTGGACTGTGGAACGGGTGCCGTCTGAGTCTGACTCAGGCCGTGGTGATTGAACATTATGTGAGGGCTCCGCATAATGTTATGTGTTCGACGTTTAGACTTCCGTTGTATTATACTCTGGCTTGTAATAACTAAAACATATGTACTGTGTTTATATAATTATCTATGTGAATCTTGTGATGTAAAATTTGTGATGAGTTGTACTGCCTGAGCCCATCTTCGAGTGGGACTTGCTGCTATTTTGTTTCGGTCATGAGAAATGGTGGTTTAATCGGGAAGGTATCCGACGGATTGCATGATTAGTTCGGTTCAAGTGTGTGGAGCACCGCAGTGGAAGTGGTCTCATGTGCTTGAGCCAGATTAATTGGGGCGGTCTGCCACATAAGGTTAGCAGGAGCAAAGCATAAAAGGGTCCTATGGCATTATACAAGATTAATACAAGTTATACAAGACATGAACATGACTTAGTTCTAAGCACCCAGACACAAGCGGAGAGACCAAACTGCACTGGTCTGCCAACAAGTGGTTTTTGTACCTCCTACACTGATACCCGAACATGGGGGGATACAAGGGACGGGCAGGACTGTCTCCACCTGCCGCCTACCCCACAGACCGTGGGGCACAGTCATATTCGAAGGTTCTCTTCATGCCCGAGGATCACGCTCATGCATGAGAGGACTACTCTCGTTGTCCCAGTAAACATGCAACTAGAGCAAACCCGAGGGTATAACGAACCGATGCCGTAGCTTAGATTGACTAGCCTATGCATGAACATTGTATAACGAATGATAAGGCATGAACATGATATAAACACTATGGAGGTAGCATTTAGATCAGACTCCATACTTGTATAAATACCGAGAGTGTATACAAAGACCGTACCAAAGGCCGAAGGTTACGTCCCACAACGGCCCAACAACGACTTGGGATACTACTAAGAAAACAGTAACCTGAGCTCCACTAGCCTTAGGACGACAAGAATAGCTTGGAGAGGGAGAGAGGCTCTTGATGAATGAGTGTGTGTTGTGAGGGCTCTCTAACCCCTATTTATATTAGGGGAGGATGGTTCCCAACGCTCCTCTGATGGAAACTCCTCTAGGCGCGAAGGGGAAACACGGGAAGTGTTGCCACCAAAGGTTGGCGCCAACCAAACCCGTCTAGGTTCAGCCGAACTAAGGGGTCGACCGAACCCTAGAGGGAATATTTGGCGCCCATTCTTCTCTGGTAGTTGACATGTGGGTGCATGTTCCCTCTAAGGTTGGTTTCCCCATGGTTTGGCCCATGTATGACTGATAGGTGGGCCCTCTTTGTCTTTGTCCTCACGGAGTTGAGTTTGCGACACGGTTTCTCCATCGTTTGAGCACATTTTCAATTCTTTGTAATCTTATGTTCCTGAAAACATTTATTGCTACAATACAAGTGGAATTAAGTTATTTGTAAATATATATGTTAGTAAATGTTTAGTTCATCCATATATATGAGTATATTGAGGGTCGGATTTGGTGTGTAAGGACCGTTAATAGCTCCCCCAAGCTTGCCCTTTGCTCGTCCCGAGCAAAAGTTAAGACTTAGGTTGTTGATCAGGAGTTGCTACAATGCTGTATTTCTTGAGAGTATCATGCTTTCAACAAAGTATTCTCCCTTGATTTGGATAAGTTAGCATTGTGACCCTCTTTTTGCCTTAGTCCCTATGGGGCGTTTGGCTTCTCCTTGTCTTGGGCGGTGCAAGACGGTTATATAAACCCGCCTTGTACTCACTCTTTATTCCACTTTTATTCCGGAGGTTTTGAAAGAATTTTCAAAAGAAATCAAGTTCCTCAAATGATGCTCTCGATCGCTCAATATGTATGATCCTCACTACGGCATTAGCTGCCTCAACCTGCCTCTAAAGGTTTATGTGGAGCTTTGGGTAGGGTAATATTGAGGCATACTTGTATCCCATCATGTTGCTAAATCAAAGCCGAATCCGAGGAGACGCAAGTTACACAACCTGATCAAGATGTGCATGTGTGCGGAATTTTTATGGAACTTTATTTGGATTATTTTTACGTGAGTTCCTCTCTCTTATTTTTTTGTTTTCTTTGTGGATGGGGGCTATCTTTCTTATTTCTCTTTTTCATCTCATGTTTTTGAGCATAGATGTATTTTATCATTTTTCCAACATGCTCATTTGAGAATGGAATTATTTTTTGTTTCTTTCTTTTTCATAGTCCAGTATCCTTTTTCATATGGTGGGAGAGAGAGTGACCACACGTCATGTGGACGGAGTATAAATATTTTTTTCTTTGGATGAAAGACATGTTTTTGCGTAACTTTCAGTGTAGGAGTCAGCATATTGATTTGTGGAGTGTACATGATCTTGATCATGGGAGCATCACATGAATCTTTCAAGGGTCACATGAATTTGACAAAGCTGAGCGAGATAGCAAGTAGCATATGAGTAAAGTTTTTGCAGGAATAGTAATCATATGGCTCTGGTGGGACATTTCATCATTGAGGAACTTTTCAGAGTTTTAACAATTTTGAAAACAAAACTCTGGAAGTCAAGTTTCACTTAGAGCAAGATTATAGTAAAGTCTATTGTACCATATCATAACTCGCAACAACTTAGACTTGGATCATGCACATGCAACCCACAAGTTTCAAGCTCATAAGATAACTCTTAGCCATCAAACTTAAAATTTAGGAGAATTCTATGACGAAAACAGGTACGCAAAGGAAACAGAGCAGAGCAACTATTTATCATTTCAACAAGGAGAAACTAAATATGCTTGTTTCTTTTTTGAATTTAACTATGTACAATGCAAGGTACAAAGTACCTCCATGCCGGGTCCTCCCAAGCTTGTATGAAGCTCCTGGTCCTGGATGGGGGTTGTAACCCTGCGACTGCCAGTAGGCTCTCTGCTCCTCCTGGGCTCTCTGCAGCATAGCCATGATGCTATCGAGTTGCTCGTTCGTTCGCTGCTGCCACGCGCCGGTTTCCTAGACATGCGCAGTAAGTTTACTTTGCATCTCACCAGTTCAGATGTCGAGGTCATCTATTCGACGAGTGAGGTCCGCCGCGAGATCGTGGTGGGCTCTCACGGCGAAAAGCGGTGGCGGCCCACTGGAGCTGGAATTGGAGTGTTGAGCATAAGGCTCGTCCTCCCGCTTGGCGCTGCTTGCACTCTGCTAGCCTGACCCTCTAGCCTCATATGGTTGCGGGGTTTGCTCCCAGCTGGGCTGATATCTAGGTGCATACCCGGTATCTGCCCTACTGGAGCCACCCCTGCTTCGTACATCTATTGTGCGACGTGCTGGGAGTGTGGCGGCTAGTACTGAGGTGTTGGTGGTGGCTGCTGTGACGTACATGGTGCAACAAGAGGGATGGTTAGCTCCCGACACTAATACAAATGGAGTCCCGGGTTAGGTAACAGGATTTCGTTTGTATAGCCGGGGAAGAAAAATATAAGATTTTGGTCGGCATTGTTGGTATTTCTTAGCATTACTACTTAGGGTAGTAATGGTACTAGAGATACTTCATCGTAAATCTAGACGTTACAGATATTCTGCAAGCGCACAGAAGTATGTTGTAGCATTTCACTCGGGAGTATTCCAGAGTATCGTTATTTGTTTATCCGCAGGGAAAGCATTTAGTCAAAAGAGAGATGTGCCATCCAATGCTCTTACGTACAACAATATTAATGTACCATAATCTAAACAGGGGTAAATGATATAGAAGTGAATGAATGGGTTGACACACAGAAGTTCATTGCTCATAATTATGGTAGTCTTAGTTAGTATAGTACACTAGTGAAGATTAATAAGGGTTCATTAGCATCATACTTATGGAACTTGGATATACTACAATACCCTATACAAGCTCATTCAATGATCGTATGCAAGAGGACATATCGAGGTATCCAGTGGTTCCCTCATCAAGGGACGACAGTAGGACGTCTTATCATAAAGGCCTAATACCCACTCCCGTACGTGGAGGATTACAAAGGACGGACAGGGCTGTCACCACCTGCCGCCTACCTCTACTAATCCGTGGGGCAGCGGTACCCTCAATAGTATTCCATATCTCAAAAACCATGTTTGCAATACGAGATACAACTCTATCTATCACGTTAATAAACAGAGAAACCAAAAGGCACATTGAGCCAATGTCATAGCATACATTCACTTGATTGAGGTGTAAGACATAAGTAGTATATACTAAGTGGATAATGTATAACTGAAGCATACAACATAAGTATGAAGGTATTTCTATTAAGCTCAGAGTATTACAAGTAAGTAAGAGAATACAAGAACTGAACTCTAAAACTTACCAAGACTCCTCCGGAAGCCCTTCAGAAGATCTAACACTATGACTAAGACTACTAAGGCTAAGACTAAGCTTGTAGCAAAGGAGAGCTCTTCTTCTGGTGTGTGTTGAGTACGGCGCCCTTTGCAGGTATTTATAGCATCACATAGGCGATTGGAGCCGGCCAGAGGCAGTTGAGGCAGTTTGGAGGTGGGCCTAGGTCGGCCGAATTACCCACGTCGGCCGACCCTTGGATCCACCGTCTTCAGCATTGTATGGCTCTGATGAACTCCTGATGACGGTTTACAGGTACTGGTCAAGGGGGAAGCGAAACGGCCGTAGGGCCAGGTCGGCCGACCTAGCTGGGTCGGCCGACCTGGTTCCGTCGCCTTTCGGCCCCACTCTTCTCTGGTAGACTACCATGTGGGTCCTTATGACGGTTCCAGGTGGGTATACTCCGTCTGGGTGCAATTGAGTTGATGTGTGGGCCCTTCAATCCGTGGGAATGACACGTGGCCCATCCTCACCCTTAACTTGAACCGACGATGATTCAACGTCTATGATCCTTCCTCAGTGTGCTTCTTGACCTGTGTCGAAAGTGAGCTTAATCCCGACCAAGCTAGGTCGGCCGACCTGGGCCTGTGCCCAATTTCGCCCATCTTTTGCACCGTAGTCCCTGTACTCAAATATATTCCAGACATGCATGGTATACAATTATTTGAATACTAATGTCTAAGTATGCCTTGATCTTTATTGGTTTCTGAGCCTAGTGACGGTCGGATTTTATGTTATAAGGACCGTCAACAGGCATCATATTTAAGAGTGTGACCTTGAATAAGATAAGCTTCATTGATCAAAGTACGTGGTGTTTGGATAAAAGATATGTTAAAATCTTCCAAAACTCCAAGCTTTGATGCAATATGGATGATAAGAGAGGTACACTTGATAGGACCGGTCATCCTAAAACTCTCTAACCATTGCGCAATCAAGGGTCGAACAGGAGAAACACAAATTTTCTTAACCATGGCATAAAGGAGCTTAAGCTCATAATTTGGCATAGGCCTAACATCATCTCTAGGAAATAAAGAAACAGCAAGCCACTAATGCATGAGCATCAAAGAAGGATTAAGAATATCATTGCAGCGAGGCGAAAATTTTCCAACAACAGGTTGGCCCCATATGCTCTCCCAGAAAGAATGACAATTAAGGACACGGAGAGCATGATTGAAGTCAACCACACATCTCTTACTGAAGCCGAGAAGCAAACTGAAATTTGTCCAAGAAAACTGGTACTCATTCCCAAGGAATCAGAAAGAAATATCATCATCTACTTCTCGCAACGTGCAAAGAAATTGGATGGTGAGAAGGCGGGAACCTTCTTTCGAGATAGGATCAAACTTGTCCCATCCAATTGCATGCCAAATGGTAGCGAACTTGACATTCATACCTGTGCGCTCGAGGAGGTCCGCCGAATGCTCAGGTGTAAGCGAAGACTCAGTCCATGATGAGTGCATAGGCTTGCATCTCTCGTCCGTCATGTAGGTCCAATTCGGCATCCACCTCCATGGGTTGCGGTTCCGACTGCACCTCTTATTGAGCACCCTCCTCCTCATGCGTGGAGCTTGGCGTGACATCGTCAGAGCAAGGGTTGCTTCCATTTCCATGAGAGCAGCTTGACCTTGCTCCCGTCATCTTCCGGAGTTATGTTAGCAAAAATAAGCAATGCAAACAACCTGAGGACATAAATCGTGGAGAGCTCGGGAAAGACAACGGCAAGGGAGCGCAGCGATCTTGCATGAGCATGAGTGAGAGCGAATGCGAGCGCAGCGAGGAAGCGAGAGCTTGAGCAAGAATGAGAGGGGGAGTGACGAAGAGAGAGTTGTGAGTGAGAGTGGCTCCTCCCAGGTACTATTTAAAGAGCTGGCCCCTCAAACAGTTGGGAAGAGGAAGGGTGTAACGGCTAGGAGCCGTTGGAAGAAGATGGGGCCCAGGAACGGTCGGCCTGGTTCGGCCAATCCCTGTCTGGGCCTGCTGGTTCTTGTCTTTTTCCTGTGATCCACAACGACTCTATTTTGGACAAATCTCAAGATTTGGTTGACAGAAAATCTTTGCAAGGGTCAGGAAGAGAAAAATTATATTGATGGGTTTTATAAATTTTTATATTTGGGTGAGAATTACATAAGTGTAATTGCTAGAAATTAAATTTTAATATGCAGGCAGTATTCACATATGCAAATGTAGCATTTAATTTTTTAAGAAGAATTAAATATGAGATAATTACCAAATCATTCTTTGGCGAGGGCTAGACTCGAAAGAGCGAGCGTTGATGTCCTCATCTGATTAGTTCTCATCTGATTAGTTCGGTACGTCCCACTTCGAAGGAGCGGGTGCGGGCATCTTGACTCTCCACACCTTCTTAGTCTTCTTGGGTGCAGCAAGTGGTTTAGATGGAGTAGGTGTGGACTTCGGGGTCCGTGACTTCTTCTTCGGCTTTTGGTTTTTCCACAGCCTCGGGTGATCCTCATTTATTTTCTCCTTGTTTTCCCAGAAGGAGATCATGAACTTGATGAGGCTGTCTATCTTTCGAGGTGTCACTTCAACCTCCTTGAAGCCTTGTTTGTTTCCCCATATTGATTTTTATCACGGAGCATTGCTCCTGCTTGGGGCGGAATGTGAACTTTTCTTCTATGCCCCCGATGTTGAGACGGATTTCTCCAGCTCTGACATCAATTTGGGCACTCATGGTGCTCAGGAATGGCCGTCCAAGAATGAGTGGCGTATCCTTCATTGCATCCATATCGAGTACCATGAAATCCACGGGGATGAAGCGGTTCCAGATTTTCACCGGAATGTTCTCCATGATCCCAATTGGGTAGCGGACTGACGAGTCCGCTAACTGTAGGCACATGGTTGTTGGTCTGAGTTCCGTGTGGTTAAGTTTGTTGGGGACGGCCTCAGAAATCATTCTGACGCATGACCCAAGGTCGCACAAGGCATGACTGATTTTGTATGACCCGATCATACTGGGAACTAAAGGGCATCCTGGGTCCATTTTTATATCCCTGGTTTCTTTTGGGCTAGAGGCCCCTTCCGCTTTCCTTCATGTCGACGCTTGTCCTGCACGGTCGCGATCATCGTATTTACTTTCAAAAGAAGTCTTGGGTTTCCCTTGAATCTTCCCTGACTCAAGAGACAGGACAAGACGCGACAAGCTGAGCCAACTGGGTTTTAGTCATTTTATTAAAACTTAATTGATTTTTGATGGCGGAAGAAAGGGTTTCCATTTTTATGTTTATACTCTCCATGGTTTTATCATTGGCAGCAAGCTTTATAGACAGAGATTCATTTATCTTTGCTTGGCCATAAACAAGATCTTTGAGGGAAGGTTAGTTTGAATTGAAATTTGAATTAAAATTATTACCACCCTGATACTGAGGGCGTGACTGATTCCACCCTTGGCATCCTTGAGGACGGTACCCATTGTTGTAGTTCATATATGCAACTTGCTCATGGGTCTTGGGGCAGTCATTTCCCGAGTGGTCTTCATTTCCACAAACTTCACAACCGTGTTGTGTGTCTTCACCTTTGTGTTGTCGTCCAGGGGCTTCACGATGAGGTCCATATTTCCAGCGAGCATGTCCGCCTCCTTGACGGTATGCGTGCCACAACCGTGGGGTTGGAAGCAATCTTCGCTCCACCCTTGATTGGTGATCATTTTCTCGACCAGGGCCATAACCCGAGTGACAGTGAGGTCGAGAAAGGCCCCACCAGCAGCAGCATCCAAATGGGCACGTGATTGCGTGTTTAGGCCATGGTAGAAGCTTTGGAGGATGAGCCATCCATCCATCCCGCGGTGTGGGCAGGAAAGGATATATATTCTTGCAGCCTCTACGACACCTCTGGGATGGATTCTAGGCCCGACTGTTTGAAACTTATAATTTTCATGCGTAGAATGTTAGTTCTGCCAATCAGGAAGAACTTGGCGAGGAACGCGAAGGAGCACTTTCCCAAGTGCTAACTGCTTCGCCTTTCCTAGAATGGAGAAGGGAAATAGATGGAGCATGATTGGGTCTTTGGTGACACCGTGAATTGTCATGGTGTCGCACATGCTCAAGAAGTGTTGGAGACATGCATTGGCATCCTCGTTGGGATTGCTGCAAAACGGGCTAGCCTGCACCATGTTGATGAGGCTGGTCTTCAGCTCGAAGTTGATGTCCCTGTTGACGCTTCTTAGCGACACCTTTTTACCCATGTTTGTCTTCAATAATAGCATGAATTTGATATCTAAACTATTGATCATACTCAATAACTGGGACGTTTTCGCATATGCATATGTTTTTGGAGGATTTCTATTTACTCAGGTTTTTGAGCTAAATGGGAGCATAAATGGATAAGGCTTGTGACCAAGGACAACACGGTAAACGATGAAGGCCAGAGGCTCGAGGAGAAGGCCAGGCCGGCCGGCCTCACATGGCCTAGGCCGGCTGGCGCAAGGTGTTTCAAGCCCTGTTCGTGCTCATCTTCAGTGAACCATTCTCCAAGAATATTTGAAAGGCAAGTGCTTCAAGATAAGGTCAAGTGACTTCAGGATCAAACCAAATCAGATGGAGAATTTGGAGGTCATCCACTTCCCATTCTTATCTCAAAGATATCCCAAAGCAAACGTCATCCAAAGGCCCACATGCATAGAGAGAACAACTACTGAAGCTTCCAGAAGACCTGGGGAGAAAGATGAGGACGAGGCGGCCAGGGAAGAGGCCAGGCCGGCCGGCCTAGGCCTCTGTGGGCCGGCCGGCCCATGCCCTTCCTGCAGCGCCTCGATCTCCCCTTTGACCTAGGGTTTCCCAGGGCTATAAATAGCTCTCGTGCCATCTGCCACGCATATCATCATTCACCATTCGACGCCGAGGAGCAGAGAAGCTGGAGGGATACCTTTCGGAGTATTGAGGGTTGTGCTAGTTGTCTAGGGCTCTGCCTTAGCTGACGTGGGAACACTGCGAGGAAGATCACGTCGGAGTTCTGGAGCTAGGATCATCAAGATCAAGGTAGGATCCCAGTGGTGATCTTGTGATGTACTATCATTCGTGGTTAAGTTATTTGTGTTCCTGAATCTTTAGCAATCAAGTGCCTCTTTCTATGATTTTGTTCTCTCTTAGTTTTGCTTCCTCTCTAATCTATTCTCGAGATAGATTGCTTGGGGGGTTCTTGTAGCCACGGTGGCTAGGGGTTCATACCGGATCTACCAAGTGGTTCGACACGTTCACTCGTGAACGTGCCCTTAAGTTACCCACACCGATAGGGAGCATCGTGACTCGGTGTGATCCCGTGTAAGGTGGGGCTTTCAGGAGTTTGACCGGAGGTTAAGTTATTTGTATTTCTGAATCTTGTGATGTACTATCATTCATGGTTAATTTATTTGTGTTTCCGAATCTTTAGCAATCAAGTGCCTCTTTCCATGATTTTGTTCTCTCTTGGTTTTGCTTCCTCTCTAATCTATTCTCGAGATAAATTGCTTGGGGGGTTCTTGTAGCCACGGTGGCTAGGGGTTCATACCGGATCTACCAAGTGGTTCGACACGTTCACTCGTGAACGTGCCCTTAAGTTACCCACACCGATAGGGAGCATCGTGACTCGGTGTGATCCCGTGTAAGGTGGGGCTTTCGGTGTGATCACGTGTGAGGTGGCCCAGCTGTGGCTACCCACGCCGACAAGCGGCTGCGGCGAGCAGCAGCGGCGGCGGCAACAGAAAACAGCGGCGACGCTCGGGCTTGGCCCCGCTGACAAGCGGCACAAACCGGCACAGGGCGAGAAGGCGAACCCGCAGCGTCCCTAAACCTAAGCCCTACGCGGCCAGAGCATGGATCCCCGCGGCGGTGGCCCGAGCTCGGCAGAGCTCTAGAGCGGCCCGCATTCCGACCAACAGGGTCGCAACCCCGGGCCAGGAACACCACGGCGAGCTGCGCATGAGCAATGGACACACAACCACGCTATCTAACAACGACAAGGGCGACGCGAAGGTGGTCCTCACCGTGGAGGTGCTTGCACGGCACGGCAGCGACTGGAGGTAGAAGACGACCTCGGTTCTATGGCTAGGGTGGATGGTTTCGGGCAAGAGTGGGTGGATTGGAGAGCTCACGAGCTAGGGAAGTTCTGGGTGGAGGGAATCTGGCCAGAGATGGATCAACGGTGACGAAACAGGGCGGCAGTGCTAGCGGTGGTCGACGATGGCGATGAGCAGAAGAGGAGACGAGGATGACCGGCTCGGCTTTTATTCTGGGAAACTCACCGCTTAAACACTTGCCACCCCCTGCTGCTCTCATCGGCGCTGGACGATGGCCACGACAGCGTGTGGCCCAGCCGGCCATCGGCGGCAAGCAGCTGCGTGGCAGCGGTCGGCCCGAGCTGCTCTGCCCATCTCTGAAAGTTCTTCTGAAACTCTGGATTCCAATCAAACCAGCGAGTTCAAGTCCATTTTTCTTCAAATTTTGAATATAAACTTTCCAAACTCCAATTACAAAAGTTGTAGCTGAACCATAGGGCTCCAATTCCCTTATAAACATCCTGACCTGAATCTCAAAGAATCAAAAGTTACGAAGCCGGGAACTTGGACCTATTTTTCTGAATTTCTGAATCCTTTGAAATCTGTCATCTTTAAGTCCAATTTACTCCCAACTTCACATGTAAACTTCAGGAGCTCCAAATACCAAACTTGTAGAGAAATGATAGGGCTACACTTTTTTTATATGCACTAGAGCTAAAACTTCCTAGAACACAAGTTGTGCTGCACTGAATTTCGGCCAAAACAATGAACACTTCTCAAATTCAGTTAACATTTTCAAACCTGCCACCTTTAGGACAAGTTTTCTCCAAAAACCAAATGTAAACTTTTGAATCTTCAAAAACCAAAGTTGTAGGCCTAACATGGAGCTACATTCCTCTCTATATATCCTTGGGCTAAATCCTTTTATTTTGAAAGTTATAAGCCCTTGAATATTGACCAAAACCATCATCACATGTGGTTTAAACTTAACCAAATTCAAATGTTTAAATTTGAATTCTTCTCAAACTTGATCATTCCAAGCTTATGTGATTATTTGCTATCTTTTGGAGTTATTAACTCAAGTTTGACTCGGTCAACCTTTCCAGGGTGACAATTTACCAAAATGCCCCTAGGGCAAACTTATACTCATTTAAAAGCTCTTAAACTCTTTATATTTCTCCTCATGAGTGCCCTAATGATCCCTCTTAGTGTTCCATTAACACTTGTGATGTTAAGCCCTCCCCCCTTAAGAAAATCTCGTCCCGAGATTTGGTTAAGGTGGGTAAACATCTGGCTTAAGCAGCGGCAAGGAAAATGTGTCAAAAGCTTAAGAACATAATGTCTTCATTAAGAACATGGAATGATTGCATGGTCAAGTACAAACAAGGTTCTGCCCAACACTTTCAAAGACTGCTTTGTTACAAGCTTACTATTACTACTTAAACAACTCTGGATATTTAGCTACAACGTAATCTTCCTGCTTCCAAGTAGCCTCATCAACAGAGTGATTACTCCATTGAACCTTGTAAAACTTGATGCTCTTCCTACGAGTACTCTGCTCCTTCTGATCCAGAATTCTTACAGGTTTTTCCTCATAGGTCAAATCTAACTCTAGTTCTGTCTCCGGATCTTCAATCACCTCTTCGGGGACTCGTAGGCATTTCTTGAGTTGAGATACATGGAATATGTCGTGCAAAGTAGACAACTAATAAGGTAAGGCTAATCTGTAAGCAACCGGACCTCTTTGCTCCAATATCTGATAAGGACCAATATACCTTGGAGCTAACTTGCCCTTAACTCCAAAGCGATGGATCCCTTTCATTGGTGATACTTTCAGATATACATAGCTTCCTACTTCAAAAGCTAAAGGTTGTCTTCTCTTATCTGCATAATTCTTTTGCTTGGACTGAGCTGTCTTGAGATGAGCTTGAATTCTCACTTTCTCTTCAGCTTCAGTCACAAGATCTGGCCCAAAAGCATTTCTTTTTCCAGATCCTGACCAATTGAGTGGAGTTCTGCATCTTCTGCCATACAGTGCTTCAAATGGAGCCATACCAATACTAGCTTGGTAACTGTTGTTATAAGAGAATTCTGCTAAGTGTAGGCATTCATCCCATTTCTTGGAAAAGGTTAGAACACATGCCCTTAGCATATCCTCAATTATTTGATTCACTCTCTTAGTTTGTCCACCAGTCTGCGGATGGTAGGCAGAACTTCTAATCAATGTAGTACCCATCAACTCGTGCATATGCTCCTAGAACCTAGAAGTGAACTGAAAGCCTCTATCAGACACTATGGTCTTGGGTACTCCATGCAATGTCACAATCCAAGATATAAACAATTCAGCATATGTTCGCATAGGATAAGCCATCTTAACTGGAATAAAATGTGCAGACTTCATCAAACGGTCCACTGTTACCTAAATTGAGTTATACCCCTTAGATGTTGTGGGTAAGCCGACAATAAAATCCATGGATATGTCTTCCCGCTTCCAGCTGGGAATAGGCAAAGGCTGCAGTAATCCTGGTGACTTCTGATGGAATGCCTTGACCCTCTGGCATGTATCACACTCTGCCACATACTTAGCGATCTCTCGCTTCATCCGAGTCCACCAAAACCTCTGCTTCAAGTCATGATACATTTTAGTACTATCCGGATGAATAGAAAATCTGGACAGATGTGCCTCATCCAATATTTTCTTTCTTAACTTGAAGTTTTTAGGCACAACCATCCAATACTTGAAGAACAATACACCATGATCATCTTGAGTAAAACACAACTTTTCACCTTTGGCCATTCTTCTTCTAAGGTGTTTCATGCCCAAATCTTTCTTTTGAGCTTCAACAATCTGTTGTTGAAAAGTTGAGTCAACCCTTAGATTTGCAACTTCACCATGCATTACCATCTAGATATTCAGCTTCTCCATCTCTTCACATAAGGTCTAATCATATGGATGGGCTGAAATACAAGCACACTGTGATTTCTGACTCAAAGCATCGGCAACCACATTGGCTTTTTCAGGATGATAGTGCACTTCTAAGTTATAGTCCTTGATGAGCTCTAGCCATCTTCTCTGCCTCATATTCAGATCTGATTGTGTGAATATATACTTAAGGCTCTTATGATCAGTGTATATGTGACACAGACTCCCCAGTAAGTAATGTCTCCATATTTTAGGGCATGCACTACGGCAGCTTATTCCAAATCATGGGTAGGGTAATGCTCTTCATGTCGCTTGAGCTGTCTAGAGGCATAAGCAATTACCTTTCCCTCCTGCATTAGTACACACCCCAATCCAATTCCTGATGCGTCACAATACACATCAAAGGGCTTCTCAACATCTGGCTGAGCTAAAACTGGAGCAGTGGTCAACAAGGATTTCAACTTTAGAAAAGTCTCATTACACTCAGGAGTCCATCTGAACTTGGTGTCTTTCTTCAGTAACTCTGTAATTGGTTTAGCTAGTTTGGAGAAGTTTGGGATAAACCGACGATAATATCCAGCTAATCCTAGAAAACTCCGCACTTTATGCACACTGGTTGGTGGCTTCCAATTCAAAACATCTTGCACCTTACTTGGATCAACTGCCACTCCCTCAGCTGATAAGATATGTCCAAGAAAAGGTACCTTATTCAACCAAAAATCACATTTACTCAACTTAGTATACAACTGATGCTCCCTAAGCCTTTCAAAACAATACGTAAGTGTTGAGCATGTTCTTCCTCATTCTTAGAGTAAATCAAAATATCATCAATAAATACCACCACAAACTTATCAAGTTCAGGCATGGATACAGAGTTCATGAGATACATGAAATGTGCTGGAGCATTTGTCAATCCAAATGACATAACCAGATACTCATATAGTCCATATCGGGTTGAGAATGCTATCTTAGGTATATCTTCAGGCTTGATCTTAATTTGGTGATATCCAGACCTCAAATCTATCTTGGAAAACACCTTAGCTCCTGCTAGCTGATCAAACAATAAGTCAGTCTGAGGAAGCTGATACTTGTTCTTTATGGTCACAGCATTGAGAGGTCTGTAATCTACACAGAGCCTCAAACTCTTGTCTTTCTTCTTCACAAAAAGAGTAGGACATCCCCAAGGAGATGAACTGGGCCTGATAAAACCCTTATCTAGCATATCTTGCAACTGCTTCTTCATTCTTCTAATTTCTTGGGTGACATTCTGTAAGGTCTTCTGGATATTGGTGCCGTGCCAGGGAATGATCTACTCAATGGTGAATTCAATAGCTCTATCCGGAGGCATTCCCTGTAGATCATTCGGAAACACGTCTGGATAGTCACACACCACTGGTATAGACTTGAGATCAACTGCCCCTATTTTGTTCACTGTCGCCTTATGATCAAGTTGAGAGTTCAACTGAACTTCCATAGCATTGCCTTCGCTATCTAATAAATGCAAGGTTCTATTTTCCACATCAATAAAAGCCTTATGTTGCTTCAACCAATTCATTCCAAGAATCAGATCAATACCCTGACTTTCCAGCACTATGGGATTGGCAAAGACTTTATGGTCTCCTAGGTTTATGGTGACACCCCAGGCTATATGACTGGCGGATTGGGTAGGACCCGGTGCATGAACTAAAAACTGTGCGAAAGAAGTACTTGTTTCTATCTGATGTTTCTCCACAAAAGTTTTACTAATAAAGGTATGGGAAGCACCCGAATCAAAAAATATAACAGCAGGGTGTTGGTTGACAGAGAACATACCAGCCATCACAGGTTCTCACTCTGGAATCTCCTCCACGTTCATGAAATGAACGCGTCCAGTACTGGTGTTCAAGAACCTCTTCTTCACGAACCTAGGGTTCGCATTCTGGCCTTGAGCTGGGGCGGATGGTGCGGCTCCTGCCTTGGAAAGACGACAATCCTTGGCAAAATGTCCCGGCCTGCCACAATTGTAGCATGGCTAATTGTTGGCTGGGGCATTGCCAGTATGAGCACTAGGGCCTTGAGTAGTGTCGGAGCGCTGGACATTGGTGGGGTTTTTAACCACCCACCGCTGAGACTGCTGCCTCTGTGGCACTTGATAATTAGGCCTTGCAGGCCCACGGAACACAACCCTCTTACGCTGCGGGGCTAGAGCACTACTAGAGCCTCCAGTAGGTGGGGCCTTCCACTTCAAGGACTCATCAAGTGCCAACATCTTGCTTTCAGTAGTGATAGCAATACTCACCGCTGCATTGTAGTCAGCAAAGGTACTGACTGACAACTTATCTTACATCCGAGGATTCAAACCCCTCAAATAACACCGGACCTTCTTGCGATCCGTGTTCACCTGATCCTGAGCATATTGAGCCAGATGCTCAAACTCACTAGTGTACTCAAGTACACTCTTGTCCTTCTGCCGCAATTGCAGGAACTCCTCTAGTTTCATGTCCATAATGCCCTCAGGGACAAAATGGGTGTGAAAAGCTTCCTTAAACTCCCTCCATGTCACTTCAGTACCGGCAGGGAGCTTGGCGAGGTAGCTCGCCCACTACATACCGGCAGGACCTTGGAGCTGCAATCCTGCGAACTCAGCCTTTTGCACCTCTGTGCAGTTTGGAACAGCCCGAAACTTCTGCTCAATGGTAATAAGCCACTCATCTGCCTCCAATGGATGCTCCGGCTTGGTGAAAATTGGCAGATGAGTTTCTGTGAAGTGGCTGTACCTCACAGCAAGGTCTGCCTCACGGCATCCTCGAAGCAAGGGCGCTGTGTTCTCCACCAGTCGAGTCAATAGGTTTGTGTGCTCCTGATTGGCATTCAGAACATATGCCAGCGCCTCGGCCATGCTCATGGGGCCACACGGAGGTTCAGGACTAGCACCGGACTGCTCTGAGTACTCGTTCACAGGTGGCGCCATTCCATAAAACGACAAAGCTTCCGTCAGTACTAAGTTTCTGACTGACGGAACTTCCTATCAAGGCTGATAAGTAGCACAACAAGAACAACAATCACACTGGATTGTAAAAGCATCAAAAACCACATCAAGCAGCTTGGATTATCATTACAACAATAGAAAATATAGCACACCAAAATACAACTTCTCCAAAATTTACAATACAACAAACCTTGGCACATTACGCCTCTCTAACAGGCGCCTACTGCCTATCATACAAGTGCCATTATTCAAACTTCCAAAACAAGCAAAAGTACAACACTTAAAAACTTCCAGGGTAAGGATACAACCCCAGATCTAGAGTATCCACTCCTAACTGACTCACCATCCTGATGATGATAAGCAGAGTTCTCTCCAACAAATGCGGTTGGTGACCCTGGCATTCCCATATTAACAGAAACTGAGGCATGGATAATATGGCTATGATCTTCACTACCATTATTTTCTGCCTCGATTGCCCAACCTGGATGCACTCCATCGAAGTTATTCTCCATATCAAAATTGATAAAATCATCTATATTCTCATGAGCAAACAAGTTAGGAATTTCTTCTCCGGGAAATTGGACTTCATCCCCTTCAACGGCAACGGCTTCAACATTCTGTTCCTCTGCCACGGGCAAGGGAGGTGGTAACTCTGGAGCTGGAGCTTCTTCTTGAGCTTCAATTCCCATGGGAATTACCATATTCTGATATTCTTCAACTTGTTGCTGAAGAGCCATAATCATATGCATTTGATCTAACCTCTCAGCTTCAAGTGTAGTAATTGTTGCACCTAACTCCCTTCTTGTTTCCATGGCAGCATGCTCACTCTGATTCACTCTATCATATGCATCTCTCAGCTGCTCCCCAAGATGCTCAATAACACTTATCTTGGCGGTGACATCTCTGGCATAAGCATTTTCTAGGGACGCTCAAAAATCTTGACTCACTTTTAGATCCGTTGCTAGGGTCTGCTCTCTGGCTTGGGCACTTACAAGTTCTTGTTGCTTCCTCCAATACTCAGCTTCATAATCTTGGTGGAGATTATACATTTGGAACTCATATATTGCGAAGATGCTGCAAGAACAGGATTATATTCATCACAGCCTTCAGTGACCAAAGCCTTCTCACGACGCCTCCAAACTCCATCATCTTGATGTGCAACGGGAAAATACTTTGCCCTAGTATTACTGACATCATACTTATTTTTCTCACAAATGGCTGTTAAAGCCTTGTGAGCAGCAGTTTCCACTGAGTCAGAATACTGAGCTCCTTTAACATATATAGAAAAAGGCTCCCACTCAGGATGAGCGGTGTAAGCAGGGATGTTGACCGTCATGGAACACTCATAGCTATACTCTATCACAAACTCCTTGCCAACATACTCTCGATATTCTGTATAGCCTAATTCCTGAAGTGTGTCCCACAACAACTTCAGAAAACCTTCCCTGTCAACAAAGTATCCATGGGTCCATCCTTCTTCATCAACCCAACTATTTGCACTGTCCATCTGTTCAAAAGAGCGGTAAGACTCTGATGTCACTCCCCAAAAGATACCCAAAAGCATCTAAGCATGCAATGCAACTAGGATGCAGACGTTTGCCTACGTTCCTTGCAAGACGAAGACAAACGTAGAGTTTTAAAACTGGTGGCATCGTACGTCTCTCATCCCAATATAGGGCTAATCGTATCTACTCGATTCGCGGTTATGTTAGCGTATCTGCAAAAAACCATTCATTACCATTCACTATAAAAATGGCATCCATGCGTTCAACACTGCATGGACAGCGCTTCATACGTTGACACGTATTCACTTTTCCCATACTCACCACCGTATGGTCGGCTTTTGCACGTCCCATATCATTGCCATATGGGATGCCCCTGAGTAGGCCGCTCCTCAGGGTAAAGCGACCGTGATTAATAAGATCACACGGCGGGAACTCCGCACTCCACATTAGGCGGCAGATGTCGACAAGCCAAAGGACAAGCCTAAGGACAGGTCACCTCCTCAAACAATCATTGGACGGGGCAACCTCACGCAAGCAAGCTTGCGCAACTCAGAGTCATAATATTATATGTATTTTAAATACGACTTACCTACTCACCTGAACGAAGGTGCGTCGTTACTAAATCGTAAGTTTAGCGGTATGAAATACCATAGTAACAGTTAGTCTTATTGCCACCTTACTAATCAAGACTAAGTTTTTATCAAGCTAGAGCCAAGGAAAGTTCTTCTAGACAATTCCTCTGTTGTTATCCCATGTATGCGCTCTGATACCAGCTGTGGCGGAACCATCCAGCTTAAACTGGCTCAAGTGCATCGGATCGTCATTTTACTGACAATCACAGCTTATGCACTTCAGACGGTATAAACATGGTAGTCCGTCAGATGTCCACAGGACATCTGAAACATCCACTTAACTCTGGCACAATTCACATACACAAAATTGCACCACATAGGAGCGCAACAGACAAACTCACAACACACTTAAATATACAAGGAGTAGAGTTATTACACACATAAGAAATCAACCTAAGTGCATGTCAAACTACAGAGTTCCAAAAGAAACAAAGGTAGGTCATAACAAGGACAGTTCTGACGCCATTACTTATTCTACAAAGATAAGACAAAGTTAAGAGAACATGTTAGGCTCATCAACATGCCTCTTCTTCTTCTGGAGTCCTTCCTTGCCTTACTGAAAATCTTCTGGCGGCTCTGCAATAGTTATAGTACCTTGAGTACAAAGGTACTCAACAAGTTTGACCTGTCTACATACACATATAAATACAGACACACAAGGGCATGCAAGGCTTTGAGGGTGTGGATAGGTAAAACTTTTGCATAAAAGCTTACTAACATACATCCTAAACTTTTAGAGTTTTAGCCATTATAGTGATTACCTAAAGACTAGATTAGCAACAGAAATAAATCACACACGTGGATCTTAAGCAAGCCTCAGGTTTCATAAGCATCATCATCTTTATCTTGTTACTATGATGTCTATCAGCGATCAAGCGGTATTCATACTGAGAAGTGCGGCGATCCGGACCAATTTTTATCCCTGCAGGGCAAAACCTAATCATATGCGTTGCGTGGTCCCCAGGGTGGTCCACACAAGGCACCCTTTCACTATGATCACCCCAAGACCTGAACTGCCCTCGCTCGAACCTAGGGACACCCCCCCACACTGGCCCCACGTCTGGCAGCACCCGACATGAGAGTTTACGGCCATGCCCCTGCCACCTACCATTGCGAGAAGAGCGAGCCACATTTCAAGTCTAGGAGCAACCACAGCTACATCAGCTTACCGGTTCAAATATCCGGCATATGACTAGTACGTTCAAAGCTTGATCACAAGTAAACAACAACAATTCCTAAAACGATCGAGGCGATGTGTCGGCTTGAGACTCCTTTCTCAACCTTCACCCTCGCACCCGGTCTCCAATTCATATCTAAACAACAAGTACAGGTGATAGGACAAAAGCCTGAGCTTACTAGTGCTATGATGGAACTGTGAGTAAACTAAGCATAACTAAGCTCCACTAAACCAGGGTAAACATCTAAGTTGTCCTAATCAAGGAAGGGTCATGCAATCAACAATTCACACAACTCCTAAAACGTAATGCATGCAATACAATAGTAATACGTGATGTAATACTTAAAATAGGGTTTAGATGCTCCGGTGCTTGCCTTGATCAACAGCAGTGTTAGTGTTAGCAGCAACAGGCTCGGGCTCTAGCTCCAACTTTACCTCTTCTGGCTCCTAGGGTCCTTCAGGTGGAAGCTCGACGAAGTCGACTCCTAAAGCTTCTCCTTTTAAACGTTATGATGCATGAGTTAGCACATGCAAGACCTAAGAACAAAGCTAGACTGCAAGCCTATACTGGAAAACCATTATTTCCTAATTATTTCTATTTTCCTAGAATTTTTAATAATTTTTTAAAGGCATTAAAGAATTATTCTAAACAATAAAAGGAATTATCCTATTTATTATTATTAATTTCTTATTATAAATCATTATTCAAAATTTTATTTATTACTTAATCTATTTACTTATTTAAATACCAAAAAGAAAGGTATTTAAATATATAATCTAATTGATAACGAGAATTAAACTATTTAAACCTATTTAAAACTAAATCTAAAAACTAAAAACTAAAAACCTAAACCACTTTACACAAAAACCCCTGGAAGAACCTACTATCTAACCCGCAGTCCTTACTCACTCTCTCTCTCTTACATGTGGGCCCGGCCCACTCTCCTCTCTCTTCTCCCTTCTCACGCTCGCACGCGCCCGGTCAGAAATGACCGAGGCCACGTCGGCGGTGCTGACCGCCCGGCGAAATCACCGGCGGCGATCCCCTGAGTGACGGCAACAGGACAAGCAACCACGCCCCGACCCCCGGACCTCACTCGCGAGCTCAACCCCCTAACCCTGACACTCGACGGCGGCTGCGGTGAGCAGCAGCGGCGGCGGCAACAACAGAAAACGGCGGCGGCGCTCGGGCTTGGCCCAGCTGTGGCTACCCATGCCGACAAGCGGCATAAACCGCCACAGGGCAACAAGGCGAACCCGCTGCGCCCCTAAACCTAAGCCCTACGCGGCCAGGGCACGGATCCCCGCGGCGGCGGCCCGAGCTCGGCGGAGCTCTAGAGCGGTGCCCGCATTCCGACCAACAGGGTCGCAACCCCGGGCCAGGAACACCACGGCGAGCTGCGCATGAGCAATGGACACACAACCACGCTATCTAACAACGACAAGGGCGACGCGAAGGTGGTCCTCACCGTGGAGGTGCTTGCGCGGCACGGCGGCGACTGGAGGTAGAAGATGACCTCGGTTCTATGGCTAGGGTGGATGGTTTCGGGCAAGAGCGGGTGGATTGCAGAGCTCACGAGCTAGGGAAGAACTGGCCGGAGATGGATCAACGGTGATGAAATAGGGCGGCGGTGCTGGCGGTGGTCGACGGTGGCGATGAGCAGAAGAGGAGATGAGGACGACCGGCTCGGCTTTTATTCAAGGAAACTCACCGCTTAAACACTTGCCACCTCCTGCTGCTCTCATCGGCATTGGACGATGGTCGCGACGGCGCGTGGCTCGGCCAGCCATCGGCGGCAAGCAGCTGCGTGGCAGCGGCTGGCCCGAGCTGCTCTGCCCGACTCTGAAAGTTCCTCTGAAACTCTGGATTCCAATCAAACCAGCGAGTTCAAGTCAAGTCCATTTTTCTTCAAATTTTGAATATAAACTTTCCAAACTCCAAATACAAAAGTTGCAGCTGAACCATAGGGCTTCAATTCCCTTATAAACATCCTGACCTGAATATCAAAGAATCAAAAGTTACAAAGCCGGGAACTTGGACCTATTTTTCTGAATTTCTGAATCTCTGTATCCTTTGAAATCTGTCATATTTAAGTCCAATTTACTCCCAACTTCACATGTAAACTTTAGGAGCTCCAAATACCAAACTTGTAGAGGAATGATAGGGCTACACTTTTCCTTATATGCATTGGCTCTAAAACTTCCTAGAACACAAGTTGTGTTGCACCGAATTTCGGCCAAAACATTGAACACTTCTCGAATTCAGTTAACACTTTCAAACCTGCCACATTTAGGCAAAGTTTTCTCCAAAAACCAAATGTAAACTTTTGAATCTTCAAAAACCAAAGTTGTAGGCCTAACATAGAGCTACATTTCTCTCAAAATATCCTTGGGCTAAATCCTTTTATTTTGAAACTTATAAGCCCTTGAATATTGACCAAAACCATCATCACATGTGGTTTAAACTTAACCAAATTCAAATGTTTAAATTTGAATTCTTCTCAAACTTGATCATTCCAAGCTTATGTGATTATTTGCTATCTTTTGGAGTTATTAACTCAAGTTTGACTCGGTCAACCTTTCCAGGGTGACAATTTACCAAAATGCCCCTAGGGCAAGCTTGTACTCATTTAAAAGCTCTTAAACTCTTGCTCTTTATATTTCTCCTCATGAGTGCCCTAATGATCCCTCTTAGTGTTCCATTAACACCTGTGGTGTTACATAGACTCAATATGTTTTTGTTGACTTTTTGTTATTGGATTTATATTGTATTTTTTATTCAAATTAGTTTGAGTTCAACTTGTTTGAATTTAAATTAATTTGAATATAGTTTGATCCTTAGAATAGTTCTTTTCACAAGAGTTTGATTTACCTCCCCGAACTTTTGTTTGGTTTGGTCTGCATCCTTCAGTTTTTCCCTGGTTTTCTTTGCAGCCTGGCCCAACTGCTCTTCCGGCCCAATTCGCCCACAGGCCCGCACCCCACCTCTCTCTCTCTTCTCTCGCTAATACCGTGACCCCCATATGTCGTATTCTTCTTCCTCGAGTCAGACTCACGGTCAAGCTCGAGTCTGATCGAGCTAGTCATGCCGCGTCGCCCTCCTTCATGGCACGCACTCCAAGGCAATCCGCATCGCCCTATTAAGGCTCCGCCCCGTACCCCAGAGCCCCTCTTGGAACCCTAGCGAACTCGCGCCGCCGCGAAAACCCAAGCCCGTGACTCTCATCTGCCACTGCCATCGATCTCCCTTGGCGCTGTTGGTGCTTGTTAAGTCAAGTTTATCCTGTGTCACCAACATGCTTGAAATAAAATAATTTAGCAATAATCTCTAGTATTTGGTTTCAAATAATGTAGTTCCACTTGTACATGGAGACTATTTGATGGCAGGAGACATGGGCCAAAAGAAGAAGGAAAAAGGGGCCAAGCCCAGGTCGCTCGACCTGGCCTGGTGCCCAATGAGGCCTAGTTCTAGCCATTTAGAAGAAACACAAGTCCACAGCATCTGAACCGTTGAATCAATGACGGTTACGTCCAATGGGTGAAAAGAGGATAAGGAGAAGCACATGGATTGATGGGCCCACATGGGAATCAAGAGCTACTCTGAGGATTCATACCCAGCTTCCACAGCTATCAGGGCCCACATTCCAGACACACAAAAGAAGATCACGACGAAACAAGCTTGGACCGGGTCGGCCGACCCAGTTTGGTGGCCGTTGCTGCCCTCCCTTCTCCCACGCATCTGCATCGCCTCAAGGAAGCAATCTGCACCGTGGACATCTTCAGTCGGTTCATCTGATGGTTGGGCGAAGTCCACAGGTCGGCCGACCCGGGGATGGGCCCACTCGGCCCACAACCGCCTCGTACCGGCCCTGAACCGCATCCCAGCACTATAAATAGATGCTCTTGGCTCCTGTACAACACAGACCAGAAGGAAGAGCTCCATTTGCTACAAGTTATAGTCTTAGTTAGTAGTGAAGTAGTCTTAGGAGTTGAGCTTCTACGAGTTTCTGAAGGAGTCTTAGTAAGCCTAGAGCTTAGTTGTCTTGTATCCTTTGCTTATTTGTAAGACTTTGAGCTTTAATGGAATTGCTATCTTGCTTGTGTTACTTGACTTATAGTCTTGTATATCTTGCACCTTAGTATAGTGGATACATGTTATGGCAATGGCTCAATGAATCGTAATGATTGCTCTTTACCTTTCCATACAATTGGTAAAGATGTATTTCATATTACAAACATGGTGTTTGGGGTATGGAATATCATTGTGGATACCCTACCCCACATATTCAGAGGTAGCCCCCGGGTGGTGACAGCCCCGCTGGGCCTTTGTAATCCTCATCGTTTGGGTTTGGGCGTTTGCAGGCCTTTGTGATAAACATCGTGACAGTACCCTTGGATGAGGGGATCCCACGACTCCTCGATTTGCCCTCTAACATGTGTCCCCTGCTGAGCTTGTATAGTGTACACTTATAATGTATGTAACTCATAAGTAAGAAGTATATAGAATCCCTGGTTCTCTGTTAGGATCTTCATATTAACTAGACTTATATATTGAGCAATGAAACCTTCTATGTGTTAACATATCCCTCTTTATACATTATTTACCCCTGCTCTAGTCTTGGTATGTTAATCGTGATATAATTAATGCATTGGAAAACACATCACTTTGCCATACGCTTTCCCTGAGGAAATAAGTACGATACTCTGGAATACTCTCTAGTGAAATGCTACAACGTACTTTTGTGCGCTTGCAAAATCTCTATTACGTTTAGATTTACATTAAGGCATCTCTAGTGTTATCACTAATCTAGTGGTGACGCTAAGAAATGCCAACAAGTATTTCTGGCACCGTTGCCGGGGAAAGCATTGGTCAAAGAATGTTGTTAACGTATGTATTAATTTTATGTCACAATTAAATACCATCATCTAGACAGGTATATCCTTGTTCTGTTTCTCTTTGTGTGAAAACAATTACATAGCATTGTCGATTCGCCGAAGAATTTCTTCAATAACCCAGAAGAGAGCACTCGGTGCTTCTCCATTTCTGTCGGTCGAAATCGAAGCACCCTTGCACCAATATGGTAATCGCAACCCTCAAGATCGACCCAACGTACATTGCAATGGTGCAAGCCAAGCCATTTAGCGGAAAGATTACGGAAGATGCAGTGGAACATCTTCGACATTTCTCAGCAATATGCAGTATGCTCCAGCTTAGGGGAATCAAGAAAAGATCCATCCGACTTAGCTTATTCCCATTTTCATTAGCGGAAAGGGCACTGCAGTAGTATTATATCCACCAGGTAATGATGGATTTTTGGCAGAGGTGCAGAAATCTATTCCTAGAAAAGAAGTGGAAAGCACCTTAGCAAGGAGGAAGTCCACGCACTACATCTGCCGAGAAAAAGGTGAACGATCCGAACTCTAGATTCAATGCCTTATCAGTCACCCTACAAAGCCATCTGCGCCTAAGTAAAATTATAGAGACCCAATCAGCACACTTGGCTGCTGCCATACAAAAAGCTAGTCAAGAGATTTCGGCTCCTAACCATGCAGGGGACATAGAAGAAGCTAGCCACGAGTCTGACGGACCCGAAATCAAAGTCATTTATGGAAGGAGGCCACAAAAACCACCGGTCACCAATAGTGAGCCACTCCTTCCCCTGCCCGTAAAACTAGCACGAGGTGCTAAGACTCCAGAAATGTCAAAGCAAGCATCACCTCGTCCAAGGAAGGGCAAGGTACCCGCATCATCTTCAAATGTGGGAGCCGAGTCGTCAAGATAAAATACACTTTGGAGACGTCCGCACTCGACGGACGAAAAACAACGAGTCCTCACCAGTAGGTACATTGGTATGTATCTCATGTCTACTTCACAAAGCACTATTTATTTTCCATTTTCATGCATATTTTGATTTACAACCAATTTTTGCAACTAAATTTCAAACTTTGGAGCTACTCTCCTGATTTCTCCTTGGATCCCTGGACACATCCACCCACGCACCCAGCATCCATCATGACATAAGAACCATGCACCACCCTGCCAAAGTTTGGCCCGACACGAGCCCTGGCATGGTCGGCCGACTGTGGCACGTCGGTCGACCCCAGCCAGCAACCTTTGCAGCGCACTCAAATATCATCAAAACCTACCATACACTAGCTTTGCGCCTTTCAATGCATGCATGCATGCAAAAGAGCTGATCACAGGTCGGCCGACCAGCTCATGTTGCCCGACATCCGCATGCGTCCTTTGCAAATATTTCAAGCTGCAATCAAATGCCAGAGGATCCAAAGATCACGTGGTAAAAGCTTGGCCAGTTTGCTCCCGCGGGAGGGTCAGCAGACCAGGGGCCGATTGGGGGTGGCCTCCAGCTATAAAATGCCAGGGCCGGCTGCTTGCTCACCTCGCCCCAACCCGAGCTGCTGAGTGCCCTCGGCGTTTCTCTTCTCCCTCCTGTTAATTCTCAAGTTCTTAGCTCCGTAGTTTAAAAATCAACAAAAATTGGAAACCCAAATAAAAATGGCTTTTGTTTCTACATAATCATAGTGTTTAGCACTTGAACATGTTGTGGTGGTTCACAAACCCCGCAAGAATGATTGTTGTGGTGTGTCATTACCCACAAGAACGATTGTTGTGGGGCAACCACACCCCGCAAGAATGACTAACCCTTGGACGACTAACTCGCTAACGCTAATCCTTTTGTCTTCCAAGTGGTGTTCTTTTCGCTCTCTGTGCATGAGTCATGAACATCATCCAAGGAGCTATGAAGCAGGTGAAGAAGTTGAAGGGATCAAGCTCGAGGCAGAGCCAACATTCCGGAAGTACGGAGTTGGTCTCCTCCATACGGAGATCATGGGCTCAGGCGGCGTCAGTCAACACTCCATGGAGATCTCCGAAGATCAGTACTACTACACAGGGGCTGGCGCCACATCTGCAGGTGGCGGTGATGGCGGCGGCAATGAAGGCGGAAACGGGGACAGCTCCAGCAGCAACAACAACGAAGAGGACCCCCCCCCTGGCGTTCATCTCCGACGACCAACTCGACATAGAGGAAGGCTTCAAACAAGAAGCGTATCACATTCTCCTGGGTCACGCTTTTGATCACACATGTGTGTTCACAAGCGAACTCATGGAGAAATCAGGTATGGCCACTGATTTTGAAACCGTTTGGGATGCTGTGGGTTGGTCGAAGTTTGCCCATATTCAGGAAGACGGGTGTCACCTGTTGACAATTCAATTCCTCGCTACTTTGAGAAAATCTGAGGAGGGATCACTTTTTCATTTTCTAAGGGAAGGGTATATAGCTAGTTAGGTAGTTCGTAGTTACATATATGTAATTAGTTAGTATTAATGTTAGTTAGTAGTTAGCTAGATATATATTAGTGGTAGTTAGTTAGTAGTTAGTTAGATATATATTATTGCTAGTTAGTTAGTATTTAGTTAGATATATATGTAGTAGTAGCATATATGTATATAGTTTTGACCTTTTTTTCTTACTAGCAAGAAACCTTTCACTTTATGTTTGGACTAAACAAAATTTGTTTCTATTATGGAGGTAGTGTGGAAAGAGATGAAAACTATGGATTTGTTGAGTTTGTTGGGATGCAAAGCGTGCCTTTGCTATTCAATGATAGACCAAGTTTTATTGAGTTGGTTGGTCGGGTTCGTGAGGAGTTACGTGGCCATGGAATTAATGATGACATTGAAGTGGAGGGTGTATTTTATCTATGTGCTCCATCCAACATTCTAAGGAGCCTCATCCCAATGGGGTGTCAGAATCAATAGGATAATTTTGTCAGATCAGCATTATAGGGTTAGTTGCAATGTTTGGACATTTTTGTGCATCCGGTGGTCATTGTTCCCACCCGTCCCCCTCATAGGCACATAGCTCACGTCCGAAAAGTGCCCGATGCTAGATCTGCTCCAATTGAAGTTCATATTTGTCTGCCTATTGGAGATGATCTTGCACCTCCTGGCAATGATGTCCCTTAGTCTAACAATGAGGAGATTCCGTTGTCACAAAATGAGAAGATTCCATTCTCACACAATCCCCCTAGTAAGTGTTGCATCAACATTTCATGTTATTCACTTGTCTCTTTTAAATTCCTCATCCGGTCTCATTGAATCCCACTTGCCTATTCAATTCCTTTCTTTCTACTTGTGTTGCAGCATTTATTCCTGATAATGTTGGTGGTCAATTTGGGGATGGATTTCGAGCTTCGAATAGTGTGGCAGTTGAACCTCAAGTAATGGATGTTCAGGATAGTGATGAACATGAAGTACTGAACGAGGAGGAGCCTTATGAGTTTGCTAGGGCATTTGATTCTGATGATGACTATCCAATTGGAGAGCTTTCATAGAGTGATTATGAGATGATGAGGCGTATTCTTCCTGGCCGTGACATAAGGGTCCATGCTTTCAGCGATGTTGGACTTTCAGATCAGGCATATGCTGAAGGACGGGATGATGATCTTCTAGATGCTCCTGAGGCAAGTTGGAGCATGACAATTGAGAAGGGTCAGGTTTTCAAGGACCTCCCAGCATTGAAGAGGTGGTTGCAACATTATGCAGTGATACGTAAAAGGCCATACAAGGTCCTTCATTCCTATGCAGAGTGGCAGTACACAATTGTGTGTGACAAGGAAGGTTGTCAATGGAGGGTTTGTGCAAGGAAACAAAAAGACACCGGTAAGTGGAAGATTACAAAGGTTATTAGCCCACACACCTGTGCTGCTGTAGAGCTCATAACAAAGCATCGACAGTTGACATCTACACTAATAGCAAAGTGGCTTATGGGAATATTGAAGCAAGCGCCGAACATGAAGGTGAAGACAATTATCCAAACAGTTAAGGAGGTGTATGATGGTTTCACGATTTCCTATGGTAAAACTTGGAGGACAAAACAGTGGGCGTGGAAGATGATATATGGGGATTGGGAGGATGGGTACGAGTAGTTGCCAGCGCTTTTTAATGCAATAAAGGTGGTGAATCCAGGCATGCATTATGAGTACATACCAAAGCCTAATGAAATGAAGGATGGCCGACACATTTTCTTTCGTGCTTTCTGGTGTTTCCCTCAGTGTAAGGAGGCCTTCAGGCATTGCCATCCTGTCTTCTTGATCGATGGCACTTTTCTTCTGGGCAAGTACAAAGGCATACTTCTTGTGGCCATATCAGTAGATGCAACACAACAAGGTGGTTCTATTGGCATTTGCTTTGGTTGAGACAGAGAACAAAGATAGTTCGGGGTGGTTCATGAGGTTAGTCCAGATAGATGTGGTTGGGCCTGGTAGGGAGATTGGTGTCATTTCTGATCAGCACCAGGGCATTCTTAGTGCAGTGCAGGAGCATGTAGACGGGTATCCACCATTGCATCATCGATGGTGTACTCATCACCTTGCAGAGAATCTTCTCCATAAGGATGGTGTAAAGGATTGTTTTGCACGTTTCGAGGCCGCTTGTCGTCAACTTGAGGACAAGTACTTTCGTGAGAAGTTGGAGGAGGTAAAAACAGCATCAAATGCTGAGGGTAGGCACTGGTTGATAACAGAATTGGAGAAATGAACAAGGGACCATGATGTGGGTGGATGGAGGTATGAGTTTCAATGCAGCAACATGGCCGAGTCATTCAATAAATTGTTGTTGGGCATAAGGGGGATGCCAGTGAATGCCATTGTGTCATTCACCTTCTATAGGCTTGTATTTTGGTTCAATAACAGACACATCGATGCACTACAAATGCAGGAGGCTGGTGTGAGATGGCCACCTAAACCAAAATTTTTTCTTGAGCAGGCAAAGGAAAGGGCTAACACACATGATCTTGAGTTGTTTGACAACGCAACGGGTACATATGAGGTCATACAAAGGGGTGGTACAACGTCCGATGGCGAGGTTCGAGAGCCTAGGAGGCACGTGGTAGTCCTCCAAGACCTTTCATGCACTTGTGGAGCACCAAGGCAATACCACTTCCCATGTTCTCATATGGTGGCTGCAGCAAGGCATCGCAACTATGACATTGAGAGCATGATACCTAGTGTGTTCACTGTTGATACCCTTGTGCGCACATGGAGTCCACGATTTGTGCCTTTTCGGGACCCTATTGAGTCGCCTGCATACAATGGCCCTAGGTACATTGCGGATCCAAGTTGCAAGTGGGACAAACGTGGTTCCCACAAGAGGTCGAGGCACAAGATGATCATGGATCAGATTCCTGGTAGAACAAGGTGGCGAACGCGAACCCCATTCCTTAATGAGCCCGAGCAATGGGAATGTGGCAAGTGTGGATGAATGGGCCACAATTCACGTAGTTGCAAGTGGCATAATAGTCAGGTTGAACTACATTCCATTGACTCAAATTTAATGTTAACTTTAGTTTTCTTTGCTTTATAGCTATTTCAATTGTTTTATATTGTGTACTAAATTTGCTTGTTATTTTTGTAGGATGGAGGCACCATTCCTGATCGATCCGTACTACGACGAGCACCACCGAGGACGACGCACCGCAGAGGGGGAGGTAAGTGTTCAAATAATTTGGTCATTCTTTTTATTTTTGTTTCATGTACTAATACATTTGCTTTCAATGTTTGCAGGAATTGCCGCTCTTGCGTCCTCGAACCCATGACAAGTTCTTGGACATGCGGTACGACGACAGGTACACTCCTCTTTTGTAGAGGGCTGGCCTAGACGTCGTATCGTACCAGGTTCGCCGCGGGTTCCCTGCCATCAACCCCACGGCGATCACAGCTTTGGTTGATAGGTAAACTCATGAACAATTGACATCTTTCTTCACCATTTATCAAAGTTTGTGGGGTACCTAACCATACGTGTTCCTTGTGCAGATGGAGGCCGGAGACTCATACTTTCCACCTACCTTGTTGTGAGATGACTGTGACACTTGAGGACACATAGAAGTTTCTCGGTCTCAGTGTTAGAGGCCGTCCAGTTACCGGTGACTGCAGGGCCAACGGTTGGAGGGGTCGAGTGGAGGTCTTTCTAGGGAGACAGCTTCCTGCAGCGGGACCGGCTACCCGCACCTCAGGAGTACCTATCCTTTGGCTCAGGCAGAACTTTGCTCAGTGTCTGGCCGATGCAAACGAGCAGACAGTTACCTACTTCTGTAGGGCTTGGATCCTTCACTTGTTTGGGTGTGTCCTCTTCCCTGGCACCACAGGTGACAGTGCCTCTTGGATGTACATCCATTGCTTGACGGACTGGGACGCGACAAGCGGGTACAACTGGGCCTTGGCTGGGTTGGGTTTCTTGTACCGCCACCTCTATGAGGCTTGTCGACACACTGCATAGCACGCTTCCATAGGTGGCTGTGTCTACCTTCTTCAGCTTTGGATGTGGTCTCATATACTGGTTGGCTGGCCTACTGTTCTTGCACCACACCCCTAGTGCGCCATGCAGGGCGTACGGCTTCGACCGACGGTAGCTTACCTCTTGGACCAGGTCACGGTTCCCTTTGCGAGGATGCAGTGGGTGTATGTCGAGTATGCTTACGAGCTGGACGCACTCACTCCCTCGATGGTCAGTCTCATTCATTACATTTCGTCATTGCAATTTCATGTACTTAATTTAACGATGTAGTCATTATTTTGCAGGTCATTTGGGAGCCGTACAACGACATATAGGTGGTCCAGCTTGGATTGAGCACCTTGTGCTTCACAGACGAAGACCTGTACCAGATGACATGCCCGCTGATCTGCTTCTACACCGTTGAGTACCACTTGGTGCATAGGGTTGCGCACCAGTTTGGCTTGAGCCAGGATTGGCCAGTACCTCCCTTCTCGACATCTGTGGACTTGCATAAGTAAGTGTAAAATGTCATCTACATTACAGTGTGTGATAACTATTTATTGAATTTTGTGCTATATGTACATTGCAGGATCGATCGTCAAAAGCAGAAAAAGACGACGGATTTCGAGACCTTGCACCGTGCCCACATCAACAGATGGGAGCTTTTGCACGAGAACGTGTGGGAAAACAACCAGCCGCACGCGAACTACAACTTCCGTGGGTACCTATCTTGGTACCTAGGTACGAGACGTGACATATTTACTTGATTTCGTATGCTTAATAGTATGATTTGTATGATTTCAATATATGATTTCCTATGCTTATTTCCATATATGATTTCCTATGCTTACTAGACTTATTTCAATATATGATTTCCTATGCTTATTTGAATATATGATTTCCTATGCTTATTTCCATATATGATTTCCTATGCTTACTAGACTTATTTCAATATATGATTTCCTATGCTTATTTAAATATATGCTTACTTCATTTATTCATTGGTCTTAGGTGTGACATGGGCCAGGCTGAAGGTGCAATGGACACAAGAGGACTACGCGGACATTGAATCTTCAGAAGATGAAGACACATCGTACGATCTTGCGACGTGGGCAGGCACGCTGGTGGAGGCTGCGCCAATCTTAGATTGAGTGGCATGGTCACCTAATATTTTAATCCAACAATATTAACATTTGTAGCACACATATGGCGACTAAGCATTTGTTGTCTATTTTGGCAGGGGAACACGCTTAAGCAATCGGTGCATGACATCGAGCGTTTTCCCAGGACAGGACTGGATGAGCCCACACGCAACTTTCTTGGAGTAAGTGTTCACATGTTCCTCTCATTGTTTAGTGAAATGCCGATACTAACTATTTATCTCCAGAGACTTGCACGTTGCCTACGTCATGCTACTACTCATTGTGGTTGTAGGACCTTGTCAGCGATGGACGTGCACGTGCCTGGACCACCACGTTCTGGCAGCACTTCAGGCCTCCGTGCTCCTATGCATGGAGAAGGTGGCTCCGGAGGACAGAACGCATCCCGTTCCACACGGGATACTTTCGACGACGTTGGTGGTGACAACGACGAGGACGATGCCGAGGAGATTGGCCCGTCTCAGCTCAAAGACGCTCCTTCCACGCAGGCTTCGCAGCCTCCAGCATGTAGGCGACGACTTCCCCCTGATCCTTACACTCCAGGCACCAACACTCTTTGTAAGGGCAAGGGTAAGAGTAGGAGGCAGTGAGGGACGCAGGAGCTGGTGTATGGTTACTTTGTATGGACCTTATGTGCTATGTGCTATGGACTATGGACTTTGTTATGACATTTGTGTGTATGGACATTATGGACTATGGACTTTGGTTATGATACGTTTGTATGGACATTATGGACTATGGATTGTGCTATATGTTAGTGGAATATGTTGGTATTGTGGACTATGGATTGTGATATATATTTGTGGTATGTGCTGGTATATTTGGTTGAGAGCATGTGTATATGATATTGTCATGTATTATTGTGTTTGTGAATGCTTCAAAAAGAGGGGAAGTTCTGCTGAAATTTTTCGTGGTTCTTTCGTGATAACATGCGTTTATGCACCATGACCTTTTCTGAAGATTCAATGAAAGCCAGAGCAATTCAATGCAGTGATGTGTTTCTTGCAATTACTCAGAACTGAGATGGTGTAGGCCATTCAATCTATGTGTTGTGTTTCTTGCAGTCACTCCAAAATGAGATGGTGTGGGCCATTGAATTCGCGTGTTGTAACACCCCGTCCTCCAACACCGCACAGCGCCGCCCTTCCGTAGGGGCTCGCCCGCTTACACATAGCACCCTACTTACACTTTCGTCCTCGCTTCGTGTAAAAGGGTTAACCCGAAGGTGCTATGGCTGGAGGACAAAGGCTTATAAGCTGGTTCCACCCTTGCTCAACTAGCAATGTGGTACTAAACATGTGCACCTGCACTCATGGGCCACAACTGGGCCATATCCAAATTGGGCCGGGTGTCACATACACCCCCCTCAAAGAACCCGACGTCCTCGTCGGTCCAGCTCACCCACACTTGGGCAAATGTCCCAGCAGACCGCCCCCTCTTAGCGCACGACCGTACGTCCAGGGCCCGACATATGCCATGCCGTGTGTCCCATCCCAGGCCCACACGCGCCATGCGCCATACGCCTGCACACTGCGCCCGTACGCGCAACCGCGAGGGTCGGCTCTGATACCACTTGTAACACCCCGTCCTCCAACACCGCACAGCGCCGCCCTTCCGTAGGGGCTCGCCCGCTTACACATAGCACCCTACTTACACTTTCGTCCTCGCTTCGTGTAAAAGGGTTAACCCGAAGGTGCTATGGCTGGAGGACAAAGGCTTATAAGCTGGTTCCACCATTGCTCAACTAGCAATGTGGTACTAAACATGTGCACCTGCACTCATGGGCCACAACTGGGCCATATCCAAATTGGGCCGGGTGTCACACGTGTTGTGTTTGTGGCAGTCACTCAGAACTTAGACGGTGTGGGTCATTCAATCCAACAGGTGTGTTGCTTGGAGTCCCCTGGTAGTAGTCCCCTTCCGCCTATATATACGCATTGCTGCTTACTTCAGAACTAGAGTTCTTGGGTAGTAAAAATGTCTGGAGGGTCATCTAGTGGGAAGGGTTTTGGTGCTGTGAGAGGAAAAGGGGGAAGGAAGGGACCTCCCATTGTGTGGGAGGGGTCTGTTGGTCCTCGATTCTTTGGGGAACCAGTGTATGAGTTTCTAGTTAAGAGCAAAAGTGATTTCAGCAAAGAATCACCTCTTAGAGGATATGATACCCGGAAGGAAGATTGGCCAAAATGCATGCATGGTGAGGATTGCTTAGTGCAGATGGAGACCGAGGGGGGAAAATGGAGGTCGTTGTTTCTTCAAATGCCCACAAGCATGGGTAATCTCTATTAATATTTGTTTTGTACATATGTCTATCTTCCTTTCCTGCACTCACTTACTTGGCTTATTTCTTGTAGTGTTCCAACGCTCCAGAAAACTATGGGTTCGCTAGGAGGGTTGACCCTTCTCCTATTCATCCGCATCAGAAGTACATCAGCTACTTGCAGAATCGTATATTCGATCTCGAAATGGAAGTGAGCCACCATAACAACGACGACGACGAAGATGATGGCGACGAGGACCATGATGATGGTTCACAGGAACCACTGTGCACCAATCCATATTGCAGCTGCCCTTGTCACAAGAACAAGGGAACTCCACCGCCAGCATCACTGCCACCGCCGCCATCAATGGGACAATACTATGGAGAAGGTGCAACCCAGTTTGCTATGTGGGGCCACTACTAGGAGTAACCAATGTTATCGATGTTCGCAATGTTGTTTGTTTCAATTACCTAAGACATGTTAGGTTTAGTTATGAAAGGACCTAGTTACCCTTATTCGGTAAAGGTCCTCACATGCCATTTATGCGTGTTTAATTTTGTATCTGCAGCAATTCGTTAGTCTTTAATTCATATTCCGAGCCAGTACATGTGTTAATCTGACGAACTCAACCGAATCAGTACGACTCGGTTCAGTGACAAGCCAACCTTCCTTACTTCGTATCAATTGTTCTCCAAATTTCATGTATAAATGCAGGTAGTGGTCAATACGAAAGTTGTAGAGGGAACCTAGGGCTACAACTCTTGTAAAGGAACCATGAGCATTTGAGCAGTGATTTGGAAGTTACAAGTCTATAATTTTGGCAAAAACTCAAATTTCAGACTTAGCCAATTCAGTTAAGCTGCAGCACAAATGGCACGACTTCAACTGACTCAAAATCAACTTTTCGTATATAATATTCGTCCAATACAAAAGTTGGAGAGGGTACAATAGGCTAAAACTTCTACAAAGGGTGTCACCAGTTTCGAACTACGGTTTCAAAATTATGGAGCCGAGAAGTTGGTCAAAAACAAAGGTTAATTCTCAGTTAACTGCTGAAAATTCAGGGCTTTTACCTGATTTTCACCAAGGTTTTGAATGACCAAAAAAAGTTTGCCTTGATCCACATTATCACCATTGTAAAGAGTGTACTTTGTACTCCAGCTTTCATATTGGTGAAATTTCAAGTGTTTAGGCAAAATAAATTGTTTGGACCTTCTCAAAAAGGATAAATAGAAATTGTTGCTTCACATGAAATGAGGATCAAGTGAGTTCATATTTGAATTTCCAATTTCTGTTTGACATTTTCATACTCATTTCAATTCATAAACATATTGTTGACACAATATTCAACTAGGTGGTGAAACATATTAAACATTTATACGACATTATGATTGTGCTTAATTTACACATAATGTTTGATAATGTTTGATATAAATACACATTAAGCATATGCCTCAGCTTGACCCCTCCAGCATATGCTCCTTGCACTCTACCTCCCACTGCTTCTGTTCCTCCAGCCATTCCTTGTCTTCCTGTTTGATCTCAGTGTCGATCCACTGCTCAAAATCGCAGAGCGGGGAAGGGGTCTGCAAATAAAAATACACATTTATAAACTGTCAAGCACCATATTAAACAATCATAATGTCGTACAAATTAAGCAATATCAAATTCTCACCATCAAGCCAATCAAAACTTGGCGACGTGTTGGCACAAATTCATAGTTCGCGCACATCCAGTATCTCTGTCTAAACGTTTCCTCTTCATCGGACTTGGCCACATCACCGCCACGTCAAAACGCCTGACGCCACGTACCCTAGATCTTGGCGCCGAGACGTTTTACGTCGGCGCCATGAGCCACGGCACCGAGCTCAGGTCCATTTTTACAAATCTTTCCGCTAGGGGTCTATTTGTAAAATTTTTTCATGAAAAGGGCTAAAAAACAAAAAAGTCGGCAACTACCAATGACTCAATGAGTGCCAGAGCACATCATATGTCATTGTTGCCACGCTTGCCACTTGCGAGCTCTGACTCCACAACGATGGACAACAATGAAGTGGGTCAATCTGACTCTAGCATGGTTTTGGGGGCTCTTTATATGTAGGGCACCCTTGATGCATTCTTGATAAAGTTGTTAAACCCAGTCATCCAATCTTCAAAATAATAATATGTCTGTGCTAGAGCTATAATTTCTATATACACACAGCCAGAGGTAGCAAATTTTTCTTTTGCGAAACACTAGTACAGGCGCATACCCTAGCTATCCCTATGATCAGCATTGAGAGACTGGACTGGCTGTTCTAATCTGAAGATTGATAAAGTCACTACAAGCATCTCATTGTCAATATAAACATCGACTAGCACTAACTACTTTTTGGAATAAATCTAGAAAAATGTGAACACCCGTGCCATGTTGAGAACATAAACTCGGGTGGGTAGGTTTTACCAAAAACACTAACCAAAGTAAGCTACACTCAGTTTCAATGTTTAAGCCGAGCATTAAGGTTCCAAATACGCACTGATAACGTGCTGATGTGATACTCTGTAAATTAGGTTAACAAGAATACATGTGTCGTTGTTTCTTACAGTGACACTTTTGTATGTCTTACTAATCTATCATTTTCTAGTAAAATATTGTTAGAGAAAAATATGTGTCTTATATGTTGTAGATAATTTATAAGCTGGGGATGACAGATTGTTGGATTATTAATCTGGTTATAATACGGGGCCACTTTCTCCAGGTTACGTATTATTAGCTGTGTTGTATAATCTGTGGTGCTAAACAAACATGACCTTAATATATCTTTCCATTAACAAGAAAAAATAACTTTTGCTTAATTCTCCGGTTTATCAAGTTGTTACCCAACCAGAACTGCATTTCTAAGTTTCTCAGAATACACTTTGAGGTAGTTATACTGTTCCTACAATATCAAACTATGCTCCTTTATTCCCAATGGAAATTCTTTGTGGACTTTGGAGCGTAATATTACCCAAAAATGCAGGCTGTAGCCTCGGTGGATCATAAGCTACTGTATTCCCCATGTCTCCTGTTCCTGATTGGCACTCACAAAATTTAAGTTTGCCTCATATTCAGTCCCAGCACTAGTAGTCTCTTTGGATACCAACATCATCCGAAAAATGTTATGGTATATAACAAAGATTGGCTAGGTCGAATAATGAAGTTAGATACGTACAAGTGGAATTGGTGTAGTATTTGTACATGCGTCCAGATATTTATATATGGGTCGGTTATAACAAAGATTGGTTAGGTCGAACAATGAAGGTGTGGACACAAGCAGAGTTGGTGTAGAATTTGTACATCCATCAAGAACTTTATATATGGATGGGTTATTCATAGAAAATGAGTTTCTCGGTATAACTTTTGGTATCGTATGTTTCATAAAAATTCCACTAGTCTACTGTTCATGTGACAATGTTGTTGCTCCAGATAACCGTGAACAGCGTTCTCCTCTCAACATCACTACGTGAGAACAGTAGATAGGTAACGGGCATAGATTGCCATTGGTAACGGGGAATGCACCCGTTACCCTTTTTGGGTTACTAATAATCGAACAAAGGTAACGGGCAAATCCCCGTTACTAATAAGACATATTTGTAACGGGCCTGTAACAACAACCGTTACCAATAGCAGTCACCAGCAACCAAAAATGGCTGCTTTTGTGGGCCCACTGTCAGACATTGTAACGGGCAAGTATGATGGACCGTTACAAATGCCTAAAGAAGTAACGGGCGTTATAGGATGCCCCGTTACAAAAAGGCGACCCAAAAGTCTCTTTCTGGGCCCACTGGTCAGATTTTGTAACGGTCTTGATTGGGAGGCCGTTACAAATATGTAATAGTGGTAACGGGTGTATATTAGTGCCCGTTACATGAGGGCGTTATCCATCACCCAACAGTCTATTCCAAGGCCCACATAGTCAGATATTGTAACGGGCTTATGTGGTGGCCCGTTACAAGTTTATGTTTTAGTAACGGGAACTTCGTAGTGCCCGTTACCTTTATTGATGTAGGTAACGGTCTATTGTAGTTGCCCGTTACAAGTAGGCGTTACCCATCACACCCATCTGTTTCTAATTTGTAATCGGCGTTGTTTAATGCCTGTTACCTTTATTGTGCCACCCCCACAAGCTCCAGCCAGTTTTCTGGCTGCATCCTGGAACCGGCCAGGATTTGGCAGCCACCAGTCTATCACATCACAAACATAGATTGATATACATATCACATATATACACTATTACACATCAAGATTGTGAATCAAGTTTCCAACATATATACACTATTACACATCAAGATTGTGAATCAAGTTTCCAAGTATCTCATCATACAGATGGAAGCTGAATCAAGTTTTCAAGTTTCTCATAATTCATCATACACATGCAACAAGTATCAAGTTTATGAACTCACACGGCAGCTGCTGGACCATTATGGAAGCGGCCTCTTGGGTCCACGATCTCCTCAAGAATGAACTCGCACAGCATCCCCTGGAGCATCCTTAGTGCTCCTTGATCTACCACAGCGATGGGAACTTTGTAATCCTGCATAATAAAATTATTATGAGAATACAAGTAAAAATCAGTTTCTAAAATCAAATGGAGACTATGAGCAGAGACAAGGCTGAGCAGGTATTCTTACAGAAGCCTTCTTCATGATGCTTATGTCAGAGAGTAGGTCCAACATGTTCATTGCAACATAGAATCCACACAGTAAGCTCCCCGATGGCTGCTGAGCGCACTGCATGAAGGGTACCATAATGACACAAGTTGAGGAAGTACAAAATACATATGAAGGGATCCAAAAAAAGTCTCGTTCTTACCAGGAAATCTGTCTTGTGCACCAGTTTAGGTTTGCTTTTTGACTTTGTTTTCACATTCTTAATGTGCTCTGAAAATGCCCTGCATGATCAGCAATATTGATTAGAAACATTAAGAGATGGAATTTTTGTAACAAAACCTTCTTACCAGTTCACAACTTCGACGACGTCCTTGAACTTTCGCTTTGGCCAAGTTTTAGCAGAATCTAAGTACCAAACAACATTCCACCTCATTGCAATGACCACTAGTACCCAGTGGCCACCGATGTTGTAGGCACCCACCACGAAGTCATGCTTCATAGCCTTTCTAATTGTGTTTGCTACATGTTTGGTTTGGAATTGAATCATTGTGGCCGAGAATATCTGTGGGTCCAAAAACCCAACACTGCACTTCATATCCTCTGCCTACTTCATCATTATCCTACAAATAAACTAATTGTTAGCATAAACTTTGTGGTAAAAATTATAGAATATATGTTTTAGTGTGAAAGAACTTACAATGTCCAGCACCTCAACAAACTAACATCCAGACCATCCAGGTTGAAAAGGTCATACAAGTCATTGAATCCAATTGTGAAGTCTAATTCACTATCATTGTCAAAGTATGATGCAGCCAACTTTGCCAGAATGCCATCACCACCTTTCGCACTTTGAGCCATGACATACTTATGCAAAGCTTCACAACTTGGCCCAGCAGCCTTTAAAGCCTCTTCTGACAACATAGGCTCACCAGGCTTGTATTTTATGTTCTATGTAGTCCAAACATTGGCAACCTTCTGCTGTGGCTGCTGCTGCTGAGGTGTATGTTGGGGGCCAAGTTGCTGCTGCTGCTGCTGTGGCTCCTGCTGCTGAGGCGGAGTTTTGCTTATTAGCTCCTGCTGCTGTTGCTGCTGCTGAAGCTGCTGCTGAGGCGGAGTTTTGCTGATGAGTTTCTGCCACTGCTGCTGATGTGGCTGCTTCTGCTGTTGCTGCTGCTGTGGCTGCTGCTGCTGCTGCTGCTGTGGCTACTGCTGCTGTTGCGGAGTCTGGCTCTGCTGCTTCTGCTGAGGCTGATGTGCTATCAAGGCATTTTCAGGCAGCTGGCTCTGTTGGTCCTTGTCTGCCTGCAGTAGCTGATCTTGTTGTTGCTGCTGTAGCCGAGCTGCTGCTGCTGCTCCATCTGAAGCTGTACCAGCTGATGTGGCTGCAGATGTGGGAGCTCTCGACCTAGGTGGTATAAGGATTCTCATCCTTGGCCACTGTATGCGTTACATGAGAGAATCACCTAGGGTTGTGAGCTCATCCCCTACTGGGATTGGCAGATTGATGTGCCTCGCATTGGCCCACACATAAGTAGGTTGCACCACAGCATACCCATACTCTACCGGTACTGTATGGCAAGTCTTTTGATCTGGATAGACAGTGGCTAATGCGAGCTCCATGTTATACCTGCTGCCATCCAAAAGACTGCACTTTGTGGGCTCTGTCAGCAGATCAATTGTGTCCGGCTCAAGTGATGGAGGCACACTGCTGTCATCCTCATTTTCATTTGCTCTTCTTCCTCGCAGCTACTCTTGTGTACTGCCTGGGGGTTACACAGACCATCCGGTATGTGCACACCTGCAACTCTTAGCAACTCCACAACTCTAGTGATTGCTTCACCAACTATCTCTTCCTTGTCCGCATCAGACCTCCTCTTCATCTTCTTCCTGTACATTGCAGCATACTCTTCGCCAAATCCTATACCCCAGCCTTGTGAACTGGACACGCCTCGGCCTCGACCTCGATGCTCTGGATTCTCAAGAGCCGCAGTCAGACCATCATGCTCCCTAACCCCAGTGAAAGAACCATCGCTAGCTTCAACTGCATATCTTTTCACCTTATCTACTACCTCCGCCACCAGAGGGGAACTGAATGTTATGTCCCCACTGGTATCGGTGGTCTTCTGTGACCTTGCCTGCAGATATGGCCTCGAACGGCCAGGAAATTGATTCCAAGGGTTCTCTTTTCCTTCTGCAGCTAGCTTTGCATCCTCCTCCTCCCAATCTTTCCTTTTACGAGCATAACCTTTTCTGCCCATCTTGTGTGGCTTAGTGTGCTTTGCTCTCTTATCTTTCATCTCCTGGCTCGTCTGCTCAAAAAATTCAGAATTGGTAGTCTCCACAAACCTCTCCTAGTCTTGTGGCTTCAAAAAGGGATGCTTCTCAAAGGGAAGCATGTCTTGCCTCACATAATCTGCTCTTAAATGAGACTTGAATCGTCTGTGCAAACTCCCAATGTCTTTCAAACCTGCCTTAATTGCCTTCTCTTGCTCAGCTGTGGACAGATTGGCTGGGTACTCTAGCTTTTCCTCTAAAACAGTGAACAGGCCAATCTTGTCCTCCATTAGGAGTTCCTCAAGCTTGATGTTGATTGACACCCTCTCCCGAGCAATTAGGCCACAGACCAATACAAATCTATCCCTCGCAGCATTTGGGATAGGCCAACCTTGGTCATCAAGTCCAGTTGCAGTCACCCTGTCGTCTGGCCATCTGGTTTGTGTCCTTGACCTGCGGGCTCGAGTACTACTCCCAGCAGTTTGTGATGAGTGAGCCTGTGTAGCAGGTTCACTGTTGGCATGAGCCTGTGCAGCAGGTTCACTGTTGGCATGAGCCTGTGTAGCAGGTTCACAGTTGGCATGTGCATCAGGTGCACTGTTGTCACTAGAGGAGCTCCTTGATGAGTGAGACATGTAGCTCCTTGTAGGCTGCATAAATTCAGAGAGATCCTAAGTTAAAACATCCTAGACAGTGATGCTACAGCACAGCTAGCACTAAATTGATATGCAAACAAAATTAAGTTTATCCAGCCTGATGATAGAGTGAACCATGTAGTGCCACCACGCCAGGAGTTACAGGGCACAAGCGATACGAAATAAAGCCGCCCATGCCACATGCCACTCTGGTGGATTTTACTTGGCAATGCTTACACAGTTCAAGCGATCATTAGGCTGGTAAACTAGAACAGATTGAAGCATATTCCTAATTTAAAACTTCCTAGACAGTAAATTGATAAGCACCAGATAGAGGCTTAATAGCTAAAACTAATGGAAACTGAAACTACTAGCTACTTGCAAACAAGCTACTATAAAGATTGCAATCATGACTTCATTAAACTTAAACTGCTGCTCTACTCACCTCAGAAATGAAGCTCTGATCTGAACCTGCACTTGGCCATTGGATAAATTCAGAGAGATCCTAAATTAAAACATCCTAGACAGTGATGCTACTGCACAGCTAGCACTAAATTGATATGCAAACAAAATTAAGTCTATCCAGCCTGATGATAGAGTGAACCATGTAGTGCCACCACGCCAGGAGTTACAGGGCACAAGCGATACAGAACAAAACCGCCCATGCCACATGCCACTCTTGTGGATTTTAGTTGGCAATGCTTACACAGTTCAAGCGATCATTAGGTTGGTAAACTAGAACAGATTGAAGCATAATCCTAATTTAAAACTTCCTAGACAGTAAATTGATAAGCACCAGATAGAGGCTTAATAGCTAAAACTAATGAAAATTGAAACTACTTGCACCAGATAGAGGCTTAATAGCTAAAACTAATGGAAACTAAAACTACTTGCACCAGATAGAGGCTTAATAGCTAAAACTAATGGAAACTGAAACTACTAGCTACTTGCAAACAAGCTAATATTAAAATTGCAATCATGACTTCATTAAACTTAAACTGCTGCTCTGCTCACCTCAGAAGTGAAGCTCTGATCTGAACCTGCACTTGGCCATTGGATAAATTCAGAGACATCCAAAATTAAAACATCCTAGACAGTGATGCTACTGCACAGCTAGCACTAAATTGATATGCAAACAAAATTAAGTCTATCCAGCCTGATGATAGAGTGAACTATGTAGTGCCACCACGCCGGGAGTTACAAGGCACAAGCGATATGGAATAAAGCCACCCATGCCACATGCCACTCTGGTGGATTTTAGTTGGCAATGCTTACACAGTTCAAGCGATCATTAGGCTGGTAAACTAGAATAGATTGAAGCATATTCCTAATTTAAAACTTCCTAGACAGTAAATTGATAAGCACCAGATAGAGGCTTAATAGCTAAAATTAATGGAAACTGAAACTACTAGCTACTTGCAAACAAGCTACTATAAAGATTTCTAAACTTAACCACTAAAGTTCACTAAAACAAGTCATAAAACTGAACTTAACCTCTTGTAGAAGGTAAACAAATTTAAGATCAACATATTTCTAAAGTTGTCATTGGGCATAGCTACTCTGCAGATCAATACCAATCAAACCCTAGGAACTGAGCAAATCCTAGGATCTAGGAACAATCAAACCCTAGGAACAAGATAATCCTAGGACCTAGGAAGAATCAAACCCCAGGAACAAGCAAATCCTAGCAATGCTTACACGGGAGCAGGGAGAAATAGATCCAAACTATCAGCAGAGCCAACCCTAGGAGGAACAGGATGGTCGCGGCGATGGGGAGGAGACCCTTGGAGCAGAGCCATACCTCTTGGAATCGGCGATGGGGAGACCGGCGGCGGTGTAGAGGATGGTGGCCTCCCTCTTCTGCGTCTTCCCCCTCTTCTCCTCCCTCTTCTCCTCCCTCTTCTCCCCCTTCCCCCTTCCACCAAGCGCGCGGAGGAATAGATCCGACGACGATGGCGAGTTAGGGGAGACCGGCGGCGGTGTAGAGGATGGTGGCCTCCCTCTTCTGCGTCTTCCCCCTCTTCTCCTCCCTCTTCTCCCCCTTCCCCCTTCCACCAAGCGCGCGGAGGAATAGATCTGGCGAGTTAGGGGAGACGACGGCGGTGGTGCAGCGGGGAGATGTCGCGGGTGGGGAGGGGCAGCAGTGGTGCGGTGGGGAGGGGCAGCAGTGGTGGGGAGACCCCGGCGGCGGCGGCGGCGGCGGGCGGAGGCGGCTAGGGTTTGGTGGGAGAGAGCGGAGGCGGACGTGGCTCGGGTTGTGGTGAGGTATACTGAGATAAAAAAAGGGGGGGCTATAGGTAACGGGCGTTGCGAAAAGCCCGTTACCTATATGAGTTAAAAAACAAAATAAAAATGCAAAAATGGGGTGGAGGGCGGCCTTCGAACCGCGGCAGCCTAGCCCAACACACAACAGAGATACCACTACACTACTCAAGCAAGTTCGGTATGTTTCATCATAGAAATTTACTTATACTGTTAACTTTTTATGTGCTATAGGTAACGGGCATTCCAAAAGACTGTTACCTATATGAGTTAAAAAAGCAAAAATGCAATAAAACGAAAATGCATAAAAGGGGTGGAGGGCGGCCTTCGAACCACGGCTGCCTATCCCAACACACAACAGCAATACCACTGCACTACTCAAGTAAGTTCGGATACGTTCATCATGGAATTTACTTATACTCTCTACTTTTTTATGTTTTCATGGCTATAAGTTTCAAGCCGGCCCCCTCGTCTTCCAACTTCCCTCTCACTCAGCAACTGTCCCATCGTCTTCCCGCCCTCGACTGCTCCGGCGGCGCCCTCCTCTCTTCATCGACAGCTCCGGCGACTGCGGCGGCGATGAGGCCATCCAGGCAATCTCTCCGAGCGCGGCTGCAAGCCCGGGATCCGGCGACCGGACATTTCGCCTCCGGTCCCCCCAAGGCGACGGCGGTGGCGATCGGACGTTTCACCTCATCCTCGTCAAGCGGTAGCGGCGGCGACCGCTCTCCACCTCCTCCTCCTCGTCACTCGTCAATCGGCATCCGCATCGCCGAGGGGCCCTCGAGTTCACTCGTCAACAGGAAGGGGAAGGGGAAGGCGGTGCCGGCGGCCAAGGGGAAGGAGAAGGAGATGGCGGCCAAGGGGAAGGAGAAGGTGGTGGCGGCCAAGGTGAAGGAGGAGGAGGAGGAGATGCCTCCGGTGAAGGAGAAGAAGAAGATGAAGTCTCTGGTGAGGGTTTTTTCATTGCATTTTCAGTTTACTGCTCATGAGGGTTTTTTCAGTTATGAATTTGTGTTATGAATTTATGAATTTGTGTTATGAATTGGAGATGAATTAGTGTTCATTTGTATGCATTAGTGTTTAAATTGCATTTTCAGTTTACTGCTGATTAGTGTTTTTTCATTGCATTTTCAGTTTACTGCTGATGAGGGTTTTTTTCAGTTTGTTTAAATCCAGTTTGTTCCAATTTGTGTTATGAATTTATGACTTTGTGTTATGAATTGCAGATGCATTAGTTATATTCTGTGACATTGTGAATTTGTTTAAATCTAGTTTGTTTAAATTGCAATTTGACTGAAACTTGAGTTGATCAACAATGTGTTGTTATATTCTGTGACATCATTTAAATTCAGTTTCATTTAAATTTAGTTTAAGTTCATTTAAATCCAGTTTGTTTTGACTGAAACTGTTTTGATCAGTTCCATTTAAACTCGGTTTTTGTACTGATCAATGTTTCAATTCATTTTTTGTACTGATCAAGGTTTTCAACTCCACTCTTGCAGCGTCGCATGAGTTTCTGGGATTTGCACAACGAGATGGTAGCATCCCAGATGAAGATCAGCGAGCTTACTGCTGAGCTTACGGAGGAAAAGGAAAGGAAGAAGCAGATTGCGCTCACGCTGATACAGGCGGCCAGCAATGCTACTACAAGGAAATTGTTGTAGGTCAAAACTAATTTAGTGGAAACAGTATTAGGATCAGACCAGCATCAGCAAGGAAATTGTTTTGTCTAAGAATGTTCTTGTGTTGTTATGTCCAAGAATGTTCTGTGTTGCTGGTGTTGTAGTCAGTAATCAAGTACAATGTCATATATATATGTCATGTGTTTTATATATGTCTATATTTATGTTCTGTGTATATTTCAGTGTTCTGTGTATAAATGTCATGTGTTGTTTTGTCCAAGAATGTTCTGTTTTGTTCATGTGTTGTGTTGCTGATGGCATGCCAGGTTCTGTTCTGGCTGTCATTTCTGTCCTTATTCATAACGGGCACTTTATAAACGCCCGTTACTAATATGTCATTAGTAACGGGCATTGTCTAAACGCCTGTTACTGTTAGCCAGTTTTCTGGCTGCATCCTGGAACCAGCCAGGATTCAACAATGAGGCTCAAATCTCATCACATGTTTCAAATTCAACAATAAGGCTCAGATTTGATAAAACACATACAAATTCAACAATAAGGCTCAAATTTGATCACACCTTTCAAATTCAACAATAAGGCTCAGATTTCATCAATACACATACAAATTCAACAATGAGGCTCAAATTTCATCACACCTTTCAAATTCAACAATAAGGCTCAGATTTCATCAATACACATACAAATTCAACAATGAGTCTCAAATTTCATCACACCTTTCAAATTCAACAATAATGCTGAGATTTGATCAATACATATACAAATTCAACAATGAGTCTCAAATTTGATCAATACACATACAAATTCAACACTAAGGCTCAAATTTCATCAATACACATATCAAAGTTGCTTTTTCCTTGCTTTTTGGACATGGATTGTTTCTCGATGGTCGGTTCTCAAGTATGGTGTTTTATCATTCGCCGAGAGTCAGGGCATGTATGAAGTGTCAAAGGTTGGAATTTCGTCAAACTGGTTGTATTCTTCCTCCTCAACAACATTTTGAACCCCAACAATCCTTTTTTTTCTAGGCATAACCACATACCAGTTCTTCTTTGCAAGGTCGGGTACATAGAACACTTGTTGAACATCTTTGGCGAAGACAAACGGTTCATCTTTGTAACCAAAGACCCGTAGATCAACACTAACAAATCCATATTTGTCCTTGGTCACGCCTTTCTTCCCATTGACCCATCGACACCGAAACAAGGCTACCTTGAATCCTACATAGTCAAGCTCCCAAATCTCCTCTATTTGCCCAAAATATGTGTCAGACTCTTCTTCGTTGTCGACGGCCTCTACACGCACACCACTGTTTTGATAGATGCTCTTGGCATCTTGGGCCATGGTGTAGAACGTGCATCCATTGATATCATATGCTTGGTATGTTGTAAAAGTGAACAATGGCCCTGCTGCTAGTTTTCTTATCAGATTATCGGTTATAGCAGTGCTGACGTTCTGGACATAATCTCAGAGCCAAGTGTTAAAGCCTTGCATGTGCTTCTTTGAAACCCAAGGCTCATTACGGTTAGGATTCCCTTCACGTAGCTGTCGCATGTGCTCATTGACATACGGTGTAACTACGTTGGTCTGTTGTAGCACGGTGAAATGAGCCTTGTTGAAGGAATCTTGATCTGGAGTGATTGACTTTTTGCCCAAGGTCCCAACACCTGCAAGCCTACCTTCATGCCATGAATGAGGAACACCAATGGGGTTTTTGGGGTCCATATAACCCATGGCCCACTCCACTGCTTAGATGGTACCATAGCCACGAACCATGGCTCCCTCCAGAAATGACTGATTATGTACCAATGATTTGAGGAAGCCATAGAACCTCTCATATGGAAACATTTGATGAAGGTAAGATGGGCCAAGGTAGAAGATCTCCTTCGCAAGATGTGCTGTTAGATGGACAATGAGATCAAAGAATGAGGGTAGGAAAGTAGCTTCAAGCATGCATAGGGTCTCGAAATCCCTTCTCTCTATCTTCAACAGTGCATCCTCATCAATCACCTTCTGTTCTATTGCATTGAAGAAAAAGCACAAGCTCATCACAGCCTCGCGAACCTGTACTGTCTTGATACCTCTAAGTGCAACAGGAAGAAGAGTTGTCATCAACACATGGCAATCATGAGATTTCATCAATTGGAAATTCATTTTCATGTCCTTCACCGACACTAGCCTTTTGAAGTTTGATGAGTAGCCTGAAGGTACTTTCAAACCATGCAAAAACTCACAGAATTCATGTCGCTCCATCTTTGACAATGTGGTTGCTGCTACGGGGAGGTTCGTCCCCGTGTCTGTTTCCTGTGCATAGAGCTCCGGCCTAATGCCCATATCTTTAAGATCCTCTCTTGCATTTTCATGATCTTTTCCTTTCCCCCTCTGTTGTAACAAAGTTCCACACAAGCTCTCACACACATTCTTCTTGACATGCATGTTGTCAATCGAATGACGCACATCCAACACCTCCCAATACTCTAGCTCCCATAGTATTGATTTCTTGTTCCATATCCCTTGCCCATCTTCTTCTTCACCATCTCCCTTCTTTCTTTTGCCAAGGATGGTCTTTTTTGGTAACTCCTCGATAGTTTTGATGCCTTGGACTTGCAAGTGGACTTACATTCCGGACACATGTGGAGGTGCCATTCGTTTTTCCTTTTGACCATCAAACTGACAATCCATGTCCCGGTATGGATGTTTCTTGGGGTGCAAACGACGGTCCCCATAATTACGAATTTCTTTGAGTTTCTTAGCCATAATGAGCATGTTTCATCTAAGCAGTGGGGGCAAGCTGCACCTTTTCTTTTACTCTGCCCAGAGAGGTTGCGATGAGCCGGGTTGTCGTTGATGGTGGTGAACAACATGGCGTGCAATGTAAACTCCTCACGCTGGAACTCATCCCAAACCTCCTTGACACCAGGCTTCCAAAGTGTCTTCAAGTCATCAACCAATGGCCTCAAGTAGACATCAATACGATCACCGGGTTGCTTTGGCCCAGAAACCAAGATTGACAGCATCAGGTATTTCCGTTTCTTGCATAGCCATGGTGGAAGGTTCAACACTGACAGTACGACAGGCCACGTGCTATGCGTTGAACTCTGGTTACCGAATGGGTTGACACCGTCTGTGCTCATAGCGAACCGAATGTTCCTGCAATCTTCAGCAAACCAATCATAGTGGGAATCAATGTTACCCCATTGTGCTGCATCTGCAGGGTGTCTAAGCTTGCCATCAGCCTTCTTTCGCCCTTCCCTATGCCAACGCAAGAGTTGGGCCTCCTTTCGTGTCGCAAACATGCGTTTCAGGCATGAAAAGGACGGGGAAATACCATGCCACCCTCACAGGACCCCCTCTGTTACTACCCTTCTTCTTGCCTCTGATCTTCACGGGCTCGCTCCCGTCATCAGCATTATCTCCGCCATCTTTTTTTCTCTTATACCGACTGAACCCACACATTAGGCAATTGTCAAGGTCCTCATATTCTCCACGGAACAACACACAGCTGTTGATACATGCATGGATTTTTTCAACCTCTAAACTAAGAGGACAGATTATCTTCTTTGCCTCGTAGACAGACTTGGCCACTTGGTTTCCATCTGGTAGCATGTCGTTTAGCAGATCCAATAAATTTTTGAAACTTTTGTCGGTCCAACCATGAGCTGCCTTAAGCTGCAGAAGTTTGAGATCACCAGAAAGGTGAGAGTACTTCCGACAACCAGGATAGAGGGGTATCTTTGAATCTTCCATGAACTGTTTCAGCTTTGCTAATTCAGAAGTTGTGTACACACCTTGAAACTCAACATCCCTCACCATCTGATCAACATTGTTCACATGAGGCAACAACTCATCATCATTGAAACCCGTAACTTCTTGGTCAGTCATATCCTCAGGTCGCATCACAACGGCTGGGATGCTTCATCTTCCTCAAAGTTATTTCCGCATTCTTCTTCCCCTGTAATAATGATAAATCAAGGAGTTAAGACATTCTGCTGCTTTACCCTATAACAATGAGAAATCAAGGAGTTAAGACATTCTGCACTTGTATCACCTTTGTTAAGGACTTCAGCATGGCGTCGCGCTTGACCTTCATTAAGGCATCCTGCTTCGCCTTCATTAAGGCCTTCCTCACCATGCCTGTTCCAACACGTGTAATTCTTTGTGAATCCACGTGTGATTAGATGATGGAAAATGTTGTCCCGTTGTCCGAACTTCTTCTGGTTGAGACAATCAAAACAGGGGCAATACATCGTAGGCACCCCCCGGTTTCTCATGTCCACCTCTGCTTGATCAAGAAAACCATTGACCCCACTTAGGAATGACTCCCAAACTCTGGGCTGTCTGTACATCCAAGCCCGATCAGCCGCCATCTACAAGTTCAATAAATAAATGTGTGTTACGAAATATATCATCAAAATCTAAAGACACTAAGCTAGACATATAAATTCAACAAAAGGGCTCAAATTTCATCAATACACATACAAATTCAACATAAAAGCTCAATTTCATCACTACACATATAAATTCAACAAAAGGGCTCAAATTCCATCAATACACATATATAAGTTCAACAAAAAAGGCTCAAATTTCATCAATACACATATATAAATTCAACAAAAAAGGCTCAAATTTCATCAATACACATACAAATTCAACAAAAGGGCTCAAATTTCATCACTACACATACAAATTCAACAAAAGGGCTCAAATTTCATCAATACAAATATATAATTTCAACAAAAAAGGCTCCCCTGTACAGGGGAAGGGGATGAGCTAGGTGGAGGTACGTGTAGGGACAAAATCCATACCACGCGCGAGGAGGAGAGGAGGGCGGTGAAGGCAGAGGTGCTGCCGGCCGGCGATCACCAGCGCCGACGACGACCGCCGCGCACACTAGCTAGTAGCTCGTGCTTCGGTCGATCGCGCGCGCGGCACCCAAGAAGCAGGGCGCTCGTGTGCTCGATCTCGGGGAGGAAAGACAGCGGCCGCAACGATGACAGGGAGGAAAGACGGCGGCCGGCGGAGGAGTGGACGCCCGCTGGCTGCTGCTCTCTGCCGATAGCAGCCAGCCGCGGGAGGCGACAGTGCCATGCAGCTGGCGGTGCTGCAATTATTGAGCTCCAATACTGGTAACGGGCGTTACATGGCCACATCACGGCCCGTTACCAGTAGCAACACATGTAACGGGCATTCAGAGCCCGTTACTTATATGCTCTTATCAGTAACGGGCCTTAAAATCCCGTTACTTATGTGTGCCTTATCAGTAACGGGCTTTAAGGGCCCATTACTTATATGTGCATTATTCGTAACGGGCGCACTTAACGACCGTTACTAAAACTAGTAGTAACGGTTATAAATGCAGCCCGTTACTATAGATCCCTCATTGGTAACGGGCTTTGTGGTGGCGAGGCTCGGCTCGGGCCAGCGAAGCTTATTGGTAACGGACATTGTTTAGTGCGCGTTACTGATGACAAGCCTTGTAACGGGCCTCATGGGTCCGTTACTAATGCTGCGTTACCTATTTGAGGTTTTCACGTAGTGCATGACATGGAAATAAGCAACAATAAAAATATTGTTGTTGAATCTGTTTAGACCATTCCGGGCCAGAAGATTGCAAATAGCCCAAGCAGCGACACGATATAATCGCACTGAGATGCATATCTAGTAAAATGCAACAAAATGCATGAACGGGATAATATTGCAATAGAACATAGCTAGTAAGGTGGTCCACACAAAGAGTGCGGCTAGATGTGTCGTTGCTGTCTTTTTAAAATTCATTATTATCTAAGACATCGTAAACTTACATTTGACCAAAATATAAGTGTGGAATTGGGCGGCATGTAGATCTTTCTTTCTTTTTCATCCACTTGTACAATACTGGGAGCCCCATCCGTTAATTGCTTCCCATTCTTAAAAATATTTCAGTGCCCTCCGACCATCCATATGCAGAGGTGATTAATATAGAAACTCTATATAAATGGAAATTAATGTAATATGTTAGCCTCCATCTCTCACACGAGAGTAATTTGAAAACCATCAATCTCACGAAACATACTTATGACCAAAGGATGTCATACATACTTTGAAGCTTATTGGAGCAGTATTAAATTTGGCCACTGGGTATAAGAGCTGCCTTAATGTTTCAAGGGTCAAGAAACAGAAAGGAGCACCTAAGCTAACTCAACACATACCATTGTGGACAGTTGAAAGAAGTATCGGCATTGTTAGGCCTTTACGGTTGCATGGCGGAATGAAGCTGCTTCTTTTTCCCAGTGTCTCTTATTCCCATGTATGGCCCATCACCAACTTCTGGGCTTCCCACTCACAATTTTATTACTGAAAATAAGATAGAATAAATGGGTGTGGCGAAGAGACTAGTATAAATAATGGAGCTAGCTACTCATCGATTCAGCTGGAGATGGACAAGTATAAATAATGGAGCTAGTCACTTATTCGTGTATTGAGGACTAGTATTTGGACATGTGTATAGCCTTTATTTACCTGATGGAAAGGATGGGTTGTTGGTGATGAATCAAATTTCTTGGTTTGTTCAATTAATGAGGCTTTGTCAGAACTAGAAGCGTGATAGTGCAACGAGACAACTTAGAAAGGTCGGCCGCTTCAATGAAGAGCGTGATACCATATGTCTTGTATACCGTATATTTCCTTGACTTGGTTGTGGTGTATGATGATGTTTGTGAGAGATCCCTACCTCACCTTATATACTCACGAGGTCGGCCTACAATGTACAAATTCAGATTTCTATACAGAGTACAATCCCCTATTTCCTTACATGTCGACTGGAGATTTCCTTGTATACATGAGATCCTTGAAGTAGCCAGAATGGCCCACCTTCTATCCAATTCGGTCCAAGACATTCTAGATATTCCCAGGGATCCTTGTCCATCAGACAAATGCATGTACCACGTGTGTAATCTATACAGTTATGTTGGTAGCATCTTCATCAACTTAGGTCTCACAGGAGGTTTGCCCATATGAAAATTGTATTGATTAGGACCTCCATTGGACGATGGGATGTAGTCCTCCCCTCGGAGTTGAGCTGGCGTGAGACCCATTTCTCAAAATAACTAAAGCAACCCACATTCTACATCTAAAAGGACTACGAGTAGTGGAACTAGTTGTTGCCCTTGATCTTCGACTCCGAGCTGAGGAAACCCAGGTGCATGTTTCTTCTTCTCATTTGACTTTTTTATGGAGTTGTCGTAGTGTGAGATTAATATTTTCTTCTTGTTTGCAACTGAAGTTATGTATAGGAGGATTTGTTTGTCGACAAAGCTAGTAGTATTTGTCATCGTCGTATTCAAGACTTCGGTCTTTGTATTTTATGTTGTGCTTTATGTCTCTCCTTTCGTCATTATTCAACTCGGCAGGTACATCAATAAGAACCAAAATAGTTGTACCGACCTTTAGTTCCGTGTGCACATTCCATTATTTTGTTATTTTCCAACTATACCATTAAACTGGTGGACATATAATTGGTTAACAAATTATCTGCTTGGAACCTAGGTGTTTGTCATAAAAACTGTCAAATCTAAAAGAGAAACAAGACTGACAGAGGAATTTGATGCATCTGACAACAAGGGAGATCTAGAATGTGATCTTCTGCCCTGGTTCTCTGGCTTGCTACTCAACCTTACGATCTGGACATAGCACTGCCATGCTTTCATCTTCCTAGCTAACTGCTGCCCATGGAGACATATAGTACACGGCTACTAATGTTGCATAAGAAGCTCTCGGTGCTAGGTGTCCCCATTCACTTGGACTGCAGCAGCCACACGAGGCGGATGCTTGCTATGCAAAGGAAAGGCTATCTACTTTGATGTCGCCCATTCCTAGGTGCTTAATTTCTGCCTATGTGTTTCTTTGATGCATTCCTTACACCTCCTAGTTTGAACGCTCAATGGTTTTATTTTGGAATAGAACTAGGAAGCGCTCTAGTGGACCTTAACTACATGGGTAGGTGGAGCCACATATATATTTGTATGCAACAGCACATGCATGGGTAAATCTATGCAGTTGGCAGTTTACTTTTTTGTAAGGAACAAACCATAACTATGATACATATGTGAACAACTAGAGGAACTTGAAGAAGTACAATCACACTGGGGATATATTGATACCTAGTGGAGAAAAATGAGTCTTGTGCATCCTAGTTGATGGGCAAATGGTCTATGGTCAAGGGGGCCATGCCTTCGAAGGTTCCCACAAGCCTTTGGACCGTACCTGTCGGAAGGGCTTCCAATATGGTCAAAATTGCGAGAGGACCTCGCATCCTCTTTTTCGTGCGCTAGATTCCAACACTCTAGCTAGTTTGGGCCTTCCTTCTCTGCTTGCTAGGGTTTAAACACTAGGTTGCACTCTCTTGCAGCCAGAAGCCCGCTATCGGAGGCAAGGTAGCGGAAGAAGCTGGAGCCATTCCGGCGGGAAGGGATGCAGTTGAAGACAAGGCAAAACGCAAGATTCTTGGCAAGGGCAGAGGCCCGTGTTTGGAGTTGGGGATCGATGGAACCCCAAACAATGTTAGTGAACATGATGAAGAGGACTATCTAGAGACACGACATTGGGTGACAAATGGAGTTGAAGTCGTAGGCAGCCAAAATTTAAAGCGATGAAGAGGTCAAAGTCATTGTCATCAAGCTCAAGTTAAGTAGGAGAAGCGAGAAGCAGAGGACAGGGAGGCAGCGAGATGAGAGGCTATCGCCCTCGATGCCCAGTCCTAGGAGGAGTGATACCTAAGGCATCAAGGTTTAATTCCAGCTCGAGACACCTTCAAGCGGAGTTTGACTACCTCTAGAGCCAGGGTACTCACCAGGGCTTCACATACATGTACACACGTACCTAGCCTGATCTACATCGAGAGGCTGCCAATGGGCGGTGGAGCACAATGGAGCCTAGTGGTCTACAACTCTAAGTCCCCGTCTTTTGTGCGAGATGCAATCTGTAGCTTGGATGCGGGTGCTTGCTGCACATTGACCCATATGACAAGAAGAATTACCCAAACGCCTCCTTGATGAGCATATCTAGTTGGTGGGAGGAGACAAGACAATTATGGGCAAGAGTTTAATTGTTTCCATAATCAGCCTCACTAAGGTCTGGTACACCACCCTGCCTCTAGGAAAAACCTACTCATGGGAGCACCTCTGGACTGACATGTTTGAGAACTTCCAGGGTAACTATGATGACCTTGTGATCTCAGGGGATCTATTCACTATGAAGTAGAGAAGGGATGACAAAGAGTTTCTTCTATATGATGAGCCAATCCAGTGGTTTGAGTGACCAAACAATCATTTACACTACTAAAGAGGGCATCCAACAAGGGCCACTCTAAGACATAATGTCCTGGAAGCCCATCACCACAATGTCGGATCCCATCACAACAGTTTGCGGGATTTCCATAAAGGGAGAGGAAGAAATAAGTGCTAGGACAATCCCCTTAAAGAAGGGGATATACAAAACCCATGGAGCAACCTAAAGTGCGGACTTGGGACCGGGAGGAGGGGAGGCGATGAAGGGATTTCCACCCCAAGTTCCGAAACATGGAGATCCATGTCCTGTAGGAGAGAGCAAAGGTAGGAGTAGTTGCGTGATGATCAAAAGAGGGAAGGGGAATAGAATCTGTTGGCACCCAGACCCACATACCCGCCCAAAGCAAAAGCAAGCAAGCAACGCCCAAGGCACCCTTGAACCTTATCGACTTTATTGTATCATCCATGAGCTCAAGGGTGGGCTTGCAAAAGACATCCTCATAAGGGGCAAGGCATTGAATCTCGTAGAAAGACAAATCATGCATTATGCGCCTTACTCACAAGGGCTTAGGCAACTCCCTCGTCTCCAGTGGCATACACCCACCATTAGGTGACACCAGCAGCCATCCCAATTTCATTCCAGGCACCTCGATGGCCCCCTTTACGCAAGAACAGAAACAAGAACCTATTGAGCGCCAGGTCCAGCATTTGGCAAGGAGATCACCGGATCGTTATGCCCATCCCCGTGTATGTACCAACCATAGAGTCCAAAAGTCAGAGGCGCGACTACGTACGGGAGGTACAACATGTCGCAAATAGCCATGTAGCTTTGCAGTCCCCTGGTCCAACATCCCAATCACGTTTGTGCCAAAAGGCCACCATGAAAAGTGGTATCCCCATGCCAATGCCAACATTGGTGGGGTAGAGGTGCACCACATCCTTGTCAACAGGGGAAGCTCCTTTGATCTACCGTTCGTGTCCAGCTTCGACCAGATGGGCCCCTGCCGATCACAGCTCTATCTGGGCGAAACCCTCTTAAGAGCTTTTGGATCAAGCTCATGGTGTATTTTCGCCCAAATGGAAGATATTTCCTTTGATGTGGAAAACATCAGACGCTTGCTGAACCGTTTCTATGTTGTTTCCCATCGTAGGTTCCTGTGCCTAAAAATTCATGGCCTGTAGGTTAATTATCAAGATGGTAGGCGACCAAGTGTTGGCTTGCCTGGTTGACCTGGGAGAGCTCTAAGGAAGTGTCCTGACACAAACTAGTGGAAGGAGCACCAATCAGCACTCGCTAATACCCTCGGGTGCGACTGGATGGAGAAGTGAAGAGTGTCGAACATTGAATGGAACGAGCAGGGTGCATGATCCAAATTGCGGCGGTTCATTTTGCAGGCCAAGAGGCTGATCTCCTCAATTTATAGAACAATAATGATGATGTGTTCACTTGGACCCCCTTGGACATTGGAATCATCAACCGAGCCATCGTTGAATACAATCTCAATGCCGATCTAAAGAAGTCTAGAAAGTAGGGAATACACAAGATGTCCACCGAGTACAAAGGAGGTGGCGTGGCGCAGCTCGAGGTTAAGAAGCTCCTGCAGGCCCAGGGCATCCAGGAAGCCATGCATACCAACTTGATGGCCAACCAGGTCCTCATTAAAATGAGCTACAAAAAGTTACTTCATCGATTCTACATCTATCTGCTGAGGTTTCAGGATGCCTACTCCGGAGCTCAGCAAATATCGATGGCCCAGGAGGATGAGCCCCGGACGATTTGGTCCAACACATTTTAGAGATTCCCAGGGATCCTGGTTCGTCAGAAAAATCCATATACTGTTGGTGTAATCTATACAGTTTTGTTGGTAGCGTCTTCACACAAGATTGCCCATATGAAAATTCCATTTATTAATTAGGATCTCTGCTGGGCGTTTGAATGCTGTCCTCCACTCGAACTTGAGTTGATGAGAGACCCATTTCTTGAAATAACTCAACCAACCCACGCAATGAAGCAACTTATGTGTGGATTCAGAGAAAGAAATGCTATGGGCAAGTTTGAAAGAGCGCTTCACAGTACCTGAAGGTTTAGAGGAGAGAGTGAAAAAATGGGCTCTAAAGACGATGGCTACTTCATTTCAATCTTGGAAAAAGAACTTGTACAGAAAATATGGCGAGAAGAACCTAACAACCAACTTCAACAATTATCCACAGCTCAAGGATCATTGGGATTCGTTCGTGCAGTACAGGCGGTCAGAGTTAGGTGAAAACAACTCACGTCAACCAAGGATCAATGCCGCGAAGAAAATATACTTCCACTCACTTGGACCAACCGGATACAAGAAGAAAATTCCAATCTGGGACAAGATGGAAGAAGATTTGCTTGCCAGAGGAATCACGCCGGTGACAATCAATTGGCTAGAGCGATCAAGGCATTAGTATTATACTCATGGGGGCACTCTAGATCTCAATGATGGGTCGCTTATGTACAACGATGAGATAAAAGAGGCGGCCACTGGTATCCTTGTATACTTAAAGAGAAAGCCGATGGAAGATTTGTTCCTGACAGAGAAAACGACGAGCTAACAAGGGCTCTGGGGAATCCCGAACATCCCGGATGAGCTAGAGGTGTCGATGTCGTCCCGTGGAAGGTTGCATTCTATACGGACAGTGACACCTACAAAAGTCGTAAGCGCACCAAGGCCGCACAGGAGAGAAGAGTTGAGAACATGGAAAGAGATGTTCAGCAGACAAAGGTCGACATCGCAGATGAAGTGTCTAGAAAAATACAGACATTGCTGAACCAGGGCAGTCGGTGCCGGGAGGAATAATTCTACCCACCGGAGTTGGTGGTTCAGTTGGTGCTAGCCCGCCCTCCCAACGTCGAAGCAGTGCTGCTTCCACGGAGCTCCCACCTACCGATGCCGGGGATGACAGTGCAAGCTATCCAGTGGACGAAATCACTCTGCGTATGCCATGTGAGCTACATATACCATGCAGGAACTTATCCACTAAGGTGGCTTACGGTATGGCTTATCCGGTGGAGCAAGGGCAGACCATTCATGGGGCAGAAATGCCAACTGGCTACTGCAAGGTGGGGGTGGAGCAAATTTGTGAAGGATATGATGACTTGGAGCTCGACATCGAAGGTGGCGACGGAGAAAGGACGTTAGCGGATGCTGCCCACGACGGTATCATTCTATGGAAGAAGCGTTACGTCAAATTTGCCAGTCAAGGGCCAGCATCTACTCCACCCAAGGATCCCCCACAACCACCGTCACCTTCAAGAAGGGACGAGGATGAGCAAGAGCTGCCACCTCTAGGTAGGGATGATGCCGGCTCACACATGTCTCCTCCTCCACCAGCACGGTATTCCCCAAAGTGCCAAGTTGCGCCCTCACGGTGGACTACTGGTCAGATAAAGCTACATCAAACGATCGAAAAAGAGCCTACCAAAGAAGAAAAGATGGCCGCCATAAAGAAGAAGTTACCTTACGACCAAACTGACGAGGAAACTGCTTTGGTGGTCAAAGCCTAGGTCAAAGAACATTTCAATCCAGATGAGCCAGAGAAGTCGGTAAAAATAGATCCGAAAGCGAAGAACTTTTTCAGATCAATGAGTGCGGCGAATCAAAAGAGATTCTTAGTATCTGACTACGACCGCCAGCTTGCAAAGATTTATCAGCAACAAGTCAGGGAAGGCTCTGGTAATAAGAAGGCCGCTGGTCAATAGAAACAAGCCAGCAGTGGAGCCTCGGGCAAGAAGGCGGCCACTCCTAAGAAGAAACAAGTCGGTCAGAGCTCAGCTAGGAGGACGGACGCGGCTGCCTAGACACAAGTGCAACAGGATGTTGACGATGATGCATTTGCTCGGATGGTCGCGGATACGGGCCTCTCACCATCACAAATTTTAGAGGGCGAACTTCCTAAGGCAACGGTGACACGTTGGGAATTTCATTGCCGAGAACCAATGGTGTCCCCATTTTCTTTGAAGTTACTTACCACTCAAGCGTACCGATTCCATACGTGGTACATGAAGATGTCCAAACAGGGTAGAGAGATGCTCAATGTTTTTATACAAGACCGTGATTACTTCCGTGGGCCGGATCTCTTAATTTTGGATTTCAAGGATGTGTATATGCTGTACCATCAAGATGCCATAGACCTCTCTGTGATGAGCTGCTGGGCTGTGTAAGTTTGTTTCATTGATCTATTCTCGCAATACTTTCCGTGTTAATTATAATTTGCAACAGTAACAATCTATTTTTGTCATGTAGGATGGAGATCCATACATGCCGCGAAAAATCGTATGATGATGTCGGCTTCATGGATCCATTGATGGTAAATGCCGTACTTGTACACAACATATACTTGTACTTGGAGAGATAAAGAAGCAAGAATTATATTCTTCTGCCTTACAATTTCAAGTGAGTACTTTTTTATATATATGTATAACTTTAAGAATTTGTTCTCAATACTTGTGCATGTATTTGTATATATATCTACAGATTTCACTAGATACTCCTTGTGTTTCTCATACACAACGGTCGTATTTTTGTCTTGGACTCAATGCAGAAACCACAAGAGGAATATCAACCAGTTTTTGACCTGATTGACATGGCATGGACGCGTTTCCGTGCACATGTTCGAGGAAATTTCAAAGAAAAATTGGATGTGAAGACGAACTTTTTGGTATGTGGCTGGAGTACCCGCATATCTCGTCATATCACACTAATATATAGCTATCATGGCTAACTTTATTCTTCTCCACTTTTAGTGTGCCAGACAGGAACAAGGGACGAATCTATGCGGATACTACGTCTGCCAGTGGATCCACACCTTTATTTCTCCAAAAAAAACCGACTAACGAAGAACTCATGGTACAAAATCAAACAATTCATACTTGTATATGACTTGTTCTTTAATGTGTATGATCTAGTGTTATTTCATGGATAATTAGATTAAAATGTTCTCATTTGTGATTAATGCAGAGGTTGTTTTACCATGAAGAGCTCCCAATGAGAGAAAAAGCAAAAGTTATTGTGGACTAACTATTTGGATTCATTATGGACCAAGTTATATATCCAAATGGAGAGTACCACCATGATGGACGTGATCTTGCTCAATATCGCTCCCTTTCCGCCCCTTCTTCCAGTTCTGCTCGTCAATTGTAAACAACTTGTGCATATGTAATATATATATAACTTCTGCATATATAGCTATGATAACTTCTGTTATATATGTATATAGCTGTGATAATTTCAATTACGTGAAAGATTGTGTAAGACATATGACGTGTATGTACACACGTAGACGAATTGCATCTAATAAACAAAAACATCAAATATTTAAAAAAAAAGAAGAAAACACCCTTTGGTACATGGGAGGGCCCTTTGTTATGAGACTCATAGGTACCGGTTCTGCACCCGGTACTAGAGACCGAGGCCTTTAGTCTCGGTTGCTCGGTACCGGTTGCAGAACCGGTACCTATGAGGGTTATGATCCGGTATCGATGGGGGTTTTTCTAGTAGTGTGACATATTGATGCAGCCTGATCATGAATAAAATGACTATTTGTAACATCCCGGATTTTTCCGGAATGTTCCTTGATTGCAAAAATGTGGATTTCAAAATTTTTCGTGCAATATTGTGGAATCACCTAGAATGTCTTCTTGTGAGTCTCCCTAAATTCCTAGGAAATTAAAATTAACCTTTAATTTATGCTTAGGGAAATTAAATGCTAGAGTGAGTTGGTTCTTTTTGGTTTATGTGTTTGCTTGTGTGGAATTTGTATTTGAATTTAAACCATTCAAATACAAATTCAAACCCTAACTAACTAAACCCATCCCTGGACCTAATTCCCTAAATCGCTCGGCCCATCTCTTCTTCCCTTTCTTCCGGTCCGGCCCGATCTCCCACTTCCATCTCCTTTCCTCGAAGCCGGCCCACACAGCCCACTCCCTTCCCTTTGTTTCCCCACGCGCGATCGAGCCCAGCCCAGCAGACCAGCCCAGCAACGCCCGCCGCCCGTCCCCACGCTCGGACGCGCCCTCACCCTGCTTCCGCACCAGCCCAACCCTCCGGCCCATCAAGCCGCCAAGGCCCAGCTCGCGCGCGGACGCTCGCCCCGCTCTCTCTCTCTCGCTGCCGCGTGGACCCAAGCCGCCCGCCCTGTTCTTCTTCTCCCGCACGCCTCTCTTCGCGACGCCACGCTCCGCTCCTCCCTTTTCCGCCGCGCGCGCGCACCAGCCCTGCTCTGCCTCCGCGAATCGCGCTACGCGCGCAACCGCTTCGGCCCCACCACGTGCGCTTGCCCCCGCTCCCTTGGCCGCCAAGCTCCAGGCCCCTTCCTCCTCGCCCACGCAACCTTCGCCTACTTAATCCCCATCCCCATCTCTTCTCCGATCCAAATCCGCTCGGGCCGAAGCCCTATTCCAATGAACCACCGCCCAATTGGAGCTGCTCGTGGAAGAGAAGGAAGCCGTCCCAGTGGAGGCCGCCCGGAGCTGAACCGAGACGCCACCCGCGAGGACGCTGTTCGTGTGAAGCCGCCGCGCCGCCGTGTCGCTGCTACACCGCCACCGCGCCAAGGAAGAGGAGCCGACGATGAGCACCGCAAGCCGCACCGCGAGCCAAGCCCTCTCTTCCCCAAGTCGATCGCGCGCTCTTCTTCCTAAACCCGTGA
>CM014276.1:24912976-24927727 GCA_004135705.1 Alloteropsis semialata | reverse complement strand
CGCGCGGCATGGGTGGACGCGGCGCTCGGGCGAACGCGGCGCGCGGCGCTCGCGAGTTCGCGTGCGACGGCGGCTTCGATGCTTGGAAAGAAGAGGAACAGGGGAGCGACTGGGCTGGGCTGCGGGTAAGCTGCAACACGAGCTGGGCCAACGGATGGATTGGGCCGAGGTGGCCGAAGGTTACTGGGCCGGTGGGGAGAAAAGGGCGGGGTTAGCAGGCTGGGTCGAGAGGGTTAGGAAGTTTAAGCCTGGGAAGGGTTTAGTTAGGTTAGAGTTTGAATTTGTATTTGAACGGTTTGAATTCAAATACGAATTCCACTCAAGCACACACTTAAAACCAAAAAGAACCAAATCACTCTAGCATTCAATTTTTCCTAAGCATAAATTAAAGGTAAATTTTAATTTCCTAGGAATTTAGGGAGATTCACAAGAAGACATTCTAGGTGATTTCACAACAAAGCAAGCAAAATTTTGAAATCCACATTTTTGCAAACAAAGGAACATTCCGGAAAATCCGGGATGTTACAGACTCCCCCCTCAGAAGAATCTCGTCCTCGAGATTAGGGCTGCACTGGGTTGACAGGGGTTCTTCTGCTTCTTCAAGTTGTCCTGATTGCTTTGCGATGCTTCCAACATAATTGAAATTACTTTTCCAAATTGGCGTATAACACCTTAATCCAACTTCCGACTGTTCTGAGTTATCTTTTGAAATCCAATATATATATACTTTACCAAACAACATTGATCAGTTGATCTGGCGAATCTTATCCGTCTTAGTGTTGGCCTGATATACCTTAGGTCTTAGTTGCTTATCCTTACTAAGGTATCACATCCCATTAGGAAGATCCTCGAATCATTTGAATTCTTCTTTCCGCGAATATCCATATTTTCCTCTCGTATCTTCAATCTTCCAGATTCTGCTTGTCCTGATTAAAGGTGAGGTCACGAGAGAGTTCCTTTTCTTATTTTAGTAGGCATATCCACGGTTATTTGTTCGAAGTAAATCCATAATCTCCCATTTCAAGTCTTTTAGCTTTGGACAGCTATTTCTTAAGCTATCTAGCCAATTCCAATTAAGGAGGTATATCTTGATTCCGTGTAAATTATGTTCCTCCTTTCAGCTTCTAGTTCCAAGTGGATCTTACGAAGTTTGACTTGTTTACCCAATTCCATGGGTTGATTCAGCTTCTCGAGAACCTATTTTTTTTTTGTCCATAAATCCACACCAACTTTTCATTCCTTTATTCAATCCATATGTTGGTTATAGCACTCTTAGAGGTATTCTTGTATTAGTGCTTGTGTCATCCGAAGTATTCATTCCTTCCTCTATTTACTCATATTCATGTTATGAGTAGTTACTCTTTATCCATAGCTGACCAGAGTCTTCCAATGGGTCGTCCGTATTTCCTTAGTATGGAAAAGATCAATTCCTCTTTCCAATTACCACACTGAGCAGTTCGGGTATTCCAAATATCCGCATAGATCTTCTTAGTTGTACATTCCACTTGATAACATCCTTTATAGCAGACTCAAGATAGTCAATGCTCCCTTATGTGAATACTACCATTGCTTTTCCATACTTTCCAGTAGGATCTCATTCCATATGATCATGGTTTATTACAGGCATTTGTCGTTCCATGGTGTCATTCGGGTGTTAGACAAATCCATTTGCTTCTTATTCTGATGATATTCAATTCAATGACTATCCTGGAAAAGGTCTTAGCTTCCCCTAACTTCATCGATCTTAAAATACGAAGAGTTGATCTAGAGAAGGTCTTGGTGTCACTTCTTAACTTCATCTGATCCTTTAAATCCAATAGGGTAATCACCGGTAGTCTTGTGTAGACACCAACTGTGAGTTAGCATCCAAAAGTTAGTAACTAATGTCCATGGTATTGATAGTTCTTCGTCAAGTGAGCTGTAGCCCTCTCTTATTCTCACATTACCTTATAGCTTGTCTCTTGTGTGGTTTTGTAGGTTTGTAGGTCTGATCCAACTTATCCATAGTTCAGGGAGTCTATCTTCTAACTTGACAAGTCCATTAGTCATCCCCGGTAGAGAATCTTTGCTATTGTAACTTGCTCCGTTGTTAACATCGCTCTTTAACTCCATGTCTTATTCCAATGACCTAGATATCTCCTTGCAGATTCCAAAGGTACTTGTATACATATGAAGTTTCTTTTGGGCTTTTGGCGTGGTTCTTCTTCAGAAGGTCTTGTCGGTTGTTCTTCAGTCTTCGTCTTCATCCAAGCCTAAAGGTTCAGGATAGGGGTTTGTGTAGAGTAGATTGGAAGCAAGCGTACTCGACAAAAAGTCTCATGGTATTGGATCCTTCCAGAGAGAGTACGTTCTCTTCGTCCATATATCTGAGTACAATTATTCTCGATCAACTTTGGTGATTCCATAGTACTCAATAAGACTTAACCAATGTCGTGCTTCCGGCAAGGTTTCCCTATAGCTGGGGTTATGTTAGGTTCTGTCCTCCTAGCATTCTCTTCAAGGTGGTGATCCTTTTCCAATATTTTCAAGATAGCTTATCCAAAAATTCTTATTCTCCAACAGAAATCTTGAGGTTCTCTTCCTTCCATGGTTGATAGAAAGATCACTAGCTTGTAAACTCATGGCGGCACACCTGTGGGGTTCGCTTAGCTCTCCCCCCTCAAAGTATCCACTAGAGTTCACTTGGGGGCTAGTATTCTTTGGCAACACATAGTGGTGGTCTTTTCTAAGTGGGTACTGTTCTAACTAGCTGCACATGGAGTTGAGATACAAACACAGAAAACAACTCTATCCTACACTCAATGAGAACAAGCAATAAAAACAAGGAAACAACACAAGAACCAATCACTCAAACATGCATTACATTATAACCTAAGTGCTATCTTAAGGCCAACTCCAAATGCCTTAGAGATCTCGCACACTAAGCGATTCTACTATATCGATGGATTTTCCAAAAAGGTGGTCTTCTACTACAAGCTGGTGAGACAGACTCAAGCGCTTCACTTCATTATGACATCTTCAAGCTTGCACATCTGGAAAGTTTCAACTAAGTTCGAGAAGTTGTCTTACCTTTCTTTCTTCAACTACTTCATCTTTTCTTGATTGCCTGAATCTTATCAGTCCAAAAGTACAATGGGAAATCTAGGAAATCCAGTCCTTATGTCTTCTTGGCAACCTTATCATATGGATCCTTGGTAGTCATTCCTTTCAGAGATATGATCTTCCATGCTCATTGTTATCAATCGGATGTGGCTTCGACGAGTTCTTCCTTCAAGTGTGTCCTCCTTCGGTGAGTAGTTTCTTACTCGAGAGTTTGATCTTCTGGCCCTTATCGGCAAAATGAACTGAAGTCAGTTAATCTTGCACTATAGGTACTCTCGTTCTGACTTCCGTGGTTCAATCTTCTTTTAGTCCACCTATCCAGCTTTCATTGATGACGTGAAGAGTACTGCCTCTGGTTTGCATCAAACACTTGTCGAAACAAGTTGAAAACTTCCGTAAGTTGATCCGGAGAGGTGTAACTGATACTTCTTCATGCTTCACTTTTGCCAGAGGCGATGGGGGATTAAGTCAGTGAGTCAGTCAGGAAGAAAATCAAGGAAAGTAGGGTATTAAGTAGTTCAAGGAATATTTATGAAGTAGTGCAAGGATGTATATATCAAAATAGACTCAAGTCAGGGCTTCCTAGCTATTGTCCAGTCTATGGTTGCGTGCTACGGTCAAGTACGGCTCTGATACCAACTGAAACGACCCGGATTTTCAGAAACGAGAATCCGAATCCCTGTACCATTGTGATAGTCCCAGAATCAACAGCTATCACGTACAGAACTCATTTCAGCTGGATATCACATCCATACAACGAAAACAATCATCAGAGTTAGCTTTACAACAAGGATACAACGGAAAGCGTACTGATACATGCCCCTTGGGCTAAACGACAATATGAAAGCCAACGCAACGGTAACTAGGCTTCACACCATCTTCATCTTCAGAGCGCCACTTCCACAGGCAACACTTGAGCATAGCACTGCAACCTTCTCACCAACTTCAACGGAGTTGGTCGTGCACTTCGGATCTTCACCTGTTTATTCACAAACTACCCCCAAGGATTGGGACAGGTCCACGTCACCATCCGTAATGCAAGCTTTAAGGTGGCCTAAATCTAGTATAAGGAATATCAAGGATAGGCTTAAGGTTATTCCTATGCAAGCAGCAGCATCTCCATCCCAAAACCATTCTCACAACACCACGAGCGATCCTGGCGCACCAGGTACCCGTCACCAATATCTTCCACTCATCACTCTCTAGGCGATGTGAAAGCTCCCACCCTTCACATCTCAACTGCCCGAGGCAGGCCCTACTCTAGAGGGGAGGTAGAAATCCCTAAAACAATGGCGGAAATAACAGTTTCACACAGGAATCGTCCATTGTCCGCGGACGGCGGCTATATATATAGATTAGACTCTGCAGAGCTTGTACTCCTGGACCCACTCGGGCTGCGAGACGGTGTACGGCCGCCTCGAGACGCAGCCCACAGCACAGACCCTAGCCAGTGAACGGTACCCTCCTGCTTTTCCCGGCTTAGGATACACTGAAGACGCAACTCGGTGTCCGAGAACTGTGATGGCCTCCCCCGCGGTGGCCAAGTCCCGGGGTATGAGCCTCCTTCGGGGGAACAAAGGTCACCGCCTTTTCCCCCACACACTTCCGCTAACTCCTTACAGTCCGGGTACCGCACTTAACTAGGCTGGCTGGAACACCCCCAGTAGATGTAAGTGGTGAGCACGGAAAGTCCTGAGGAAAGTCATAACCAACTCGGTTTTTGGTGCCGGGGTGAGCGTCACCGTCAAATAGCGTATCCACCTCCAGTGGTCCGCTCGCGCACCCATTACAGGTATTGCCGCCAAACTCCTCAAGTAGCACAAGAACTCGTACCCGCCACAGGTACACCACAGGATGCGCCTAAGTTCGCACCCCAAGCCCTCGATACGAGATCGAGTTAAGCTGCTCACCCCCGCAAAGTTCCCAAAACCCCTTACTCCTTTCCCGGGTTTTTGCCCCACACACGCCAAGAATCCTATCACATCCATCCCATACACATGCAAGCATAGCAAGTTCATAGCATCAAAGTGTATCGGGTTTATCAAGGATAACGATAAGTGAATAAGGCCATGCAATAGGTCATTATCATCATCATGCGAGAAAGTAAAGCACTAGCATACTAGTAGCAATGCCTAATAGGATTCAAAGTAGGATGGGCGTGGACACCTGTGACTTTGCGTTCCAAACTCATCTTGACGTAGTCGTACAAGTCTTCACTTGCTGATGTCCAAGTTGACGAAGTCCACGAAGTCTTCTAGATCTTCCTCAAATCCTAGCACACGTTTGCATAAATAAACAACGGCATCTAATGCGAATAAACTCCAAATAAGAAGCAATAAGAACCAAATAACACCAAACCTCACACTAACGGGTAGTTCATGATTTTAGAAGGAATACCTAAATTGGTTTCAATTTATTCTAAGCTACGGTTGATTTTATACTATTTTCCTTTAATAAACCCTTTCTAGATTTGCGCAAAAGAAAAAGAAAACAACTGACATGTGGCCACACCAGAATGCGTCACATGCCAGGCCCGGGTTAGCCGTGCTAACATCGTCATGATGTCATCACGTGGGATTAGCCTTGGACACCGGTAGTGGGCCCTACCGACGTCGGGGTGGACCAAGTCAACAACCAGGGTTGATATGGTCAACGGCTCAAGGTTCAGTTAGCGGTCAAGCTGGTTAGCGGCCAAGTTAGCGGGTCCCACACATCAATGTACGGGTCCCATTGGTCAGGTGGACAGGCTGGTCCGGTCAGTGGGGTTCACATGTCATCATGTGGGCCCCACAGTGTTAGTGGTTGAGAAGCAGTTAGTGGGCCCGGCTTGTCATAAGACGAGGCCAAGGTGTTAGTGGGCCAAGACGGACTATTAGCGGGTCGTTACTGGGCCAACGAGATTCAAGGGATATGGGTCAGGTAGCGAGGCATCTCGTCTAGCAGGCAGCAAGCCCAGATTCGATGCAACGAGTTGCACACAAGTCCGGGTGGTCTCTGGTATGGTTCGAGGTTAGACCGGGAGCAGACTAGGCAGAGATTGGCCGAAGCGGTTATGGACCAAGAAAGGTCACGGCTTAGGTTCAAGGTCAAGGCAAGAGCGACGAAAGGTGTCGTTCATGCGCTCGGGATTAAACGGCAAGGGGGGCAGTTTAGGCCGATGCGCTTTTTTTGTTGAGGACGAGTCCCTGGAACCATCTTGGTTACCTGGCAATGAAAACATGCATACATGTTATAAGTTAAGAAGATGAACATTACATTAAATAACTACAATGACCATGTACTCAAAAAAGTTGCTGGGTGGGCTATGAATACATCTGACCTCAGTATTGACCTCATTTATAAGGTCGTCATCATCATCAACACTGTCAGATTGGTTATCATTTTCAGAGGTAGGATGATAATCGATGTCAGATTCTGATGTGTCAGACTCTACGCTTTTCCCTTTGCCCTTTTTTTCCCAAGCATCCCTAACAGTCTGTGCTGCCACAGAGACACCTAATGAGCTAAAAACATCCTGGATGTCCTTAACTCTCTTGTCCCTCTCCAGCTCATACTGTGTTTTTTTCATGTCCTCTTATACTTATTACGATGGAACGAAGAAAGTGCAGAAACTGGATTCAGTTTCTGTAAAAAAAAAGTTAAAGCGAGTCATTTATCCCATCACAATGTTCAGCAGGAAACAAAGTATATGGTCAGCAGGAAACAAAGTATATGGTCAACTGAACATGTGTTGGAATTCATAGTGCTCTACTGAACATACACAGCATCAAAAGAACTAAAACACCGCTATGAAGAGAAACATTCATTTGGAACAGACTAAAAGCAGGGGGGATGGAAGCTAGGCAGATAAACTAGAGAATAACAAGGTTCTTTCTCCATCTGAAATTTGGAATGGAGCAATTACTAAAGATTTTTTCATTTGAACTCAGGCGACGAGCCCGGTCAACCGCTCGGTGGCTCCGCCAGTGTCTCTCTCCCTCCTCCACCACCCAAAGCAAGTACTAAAGAATGGAAGGGAGTACCTTGCTTATGGCGGCGGCGGCGTCGTCGTTGGAGGCGGCCCAGTAGTCGCCGGAGTTCGAGACGGCGAGGGAGGCAGACAGGCGGGATGAGCAGCTCCGGCCTCCGGTGTGCGCTTGGCGGCGGCGCTAGGTTGAGGGGAGGTCGGACGAGGCCATGGCGAGGAGGTTGAGGGGAGGGCAGCTCGGCACGACTGGCAGAATGGACGGATCTGGCGAGTAGAGCGGCTCGGCGGCGCGGTGGCCTTGGTGGACTTGGTGGATTTGGGGACTCGGCGGCGCGGCGCGGGGGATTTGGGGGATTTGGGGGACTTGGTGGCCGAGCGGGATTTTGCGGGGAGGGCGGGGCGCCTGAGGTCGGTCCCATTTGTCGGTGGCCTGAGGGCGCGCGGGATAGTTGGACAAGGAGGCCAAAATTTGGTCTGGCACATGGGCCCGCCATGTCAGTGACACATTGTTTGTATTAGCAACTAAATTGGGATTTTGGGTTCTTAAATTACATCAAATGGAAAAAATGTCTGAAACAAAGCTGTTTAATGCAATGAGATCTACAATCTTGATAATGGTGAATTTGGCATTAGACTTTGTTTGCACAGTTTTAATTTTGAATTTGAAACTTTTCGAACTTAATTCATAATTTAGGTGTACTTAAAAAATTCAAATGAAAAACTCATGAATAGGAAAATGTCTCAACTCAACAATATCTCCACACTTTATTAAGGTCATTTTTTCATCCGACGAAGTTATATAAACCTTGTTCACAAATTTTAGTTATCACTCTCTTAGTTATAGTGTTTAGTTATCACTCTCACAAATTTGTGAACAAGGTTTATATAACTTCGTCAGATGGAAAAATGACCTTAATAAAGTGTGGAGATATTGTTGAGTTGAGATATTTTCGTATTCATGAGTTTTTCATTTGAAGAAATTTGGGGCTTCAAATTATAGTGTTTAGTTGGCATTTTTTTGACATTGAAATGATGAATTGTCCATACTTTTTCATATAATGCTATGGCCACAATGACCTCTATGCATTGACAGATCATGATTTTACAAATTTTTAGAAAAAAAAATCATCAAATTTGGACTATGTATGTGGGAGATAAACTCGTTTGAACCTTTTACCATGGATTAAAAAGAGAAACCCAGTTGTACAATGAACTCATAACCAGAATGGCTAAGTACCATGCAGGGCCCACTTGTCATTCAAACATTGTGGCCGACATAACAATCAGACCTCCCGCCCACTCCCGCCCAACCTTGCTGCCTCGCCGGTGACAGCACACCGCCGCCCCTCCCGCCCACCAGCCTCGCCCTGCTGGATCTGCGCCGGCCCAAGCTCCAGGCCACCGCCGCCCCTCGCGACCCAAGCTGCAGGTGGTGGCTCGGCACGGGCCACCGCGGTGGTGCCTCTGCGGGCAGGCCTGGTGGAGCCTTTGCGGCCTGCCCTGCTGGATCTGCGACGGCCCCACCTGCTGCTCACCAGGTGGTAGCTCGCCGGCCACTAGTGCAGCAGGGTCACCGGGCAACCCTGCTGGAGGCTCGCCAGCCACCCGCAGCAGCTGCCTCTCGGGCCATTGTACAAGGTGAGTTTTTTTTTGAAACTTTGCACAACCTGATGGATAGAACCTGGATTTGTAACAAGGTGATGGTTTTGTAACATTGTGGCACCTCACTTTATCTAGGTAGATGGATAGAAGCTGGATTTATAACAACTTACCATTTGATGCGGCCTATATTGCTGGTGTTGACCAATTCATGCAACATGTGAGAAATAGATTTCATGCAGATGAGAAAATCAAGTGCCCATGCCGTCAATGCCTGAACCTAAAAGAAAAAAGTCAAGCTGATGTAGAGGAGGATATCCACATCAATGGTTTTAGCAGGTGCTATACAAGTTGGATTCACCATGGAGAGGGAGATGATGACAGACAAGATGATGATGGCACACATGGTGTTGGTACTGAAGATATGTTATTGGATGAAAATGACCAGCCCCCACTTGATGATGAAGGTCTAGCTCAAGATGTCATAGAAGATAGTGCACGTGGAGTTGCAGGGTTGGTTCAAGATTTGTACACCGCAGCAAGTCATGGCTTTGGTGGTAACTTATACAAACAGATCCTGGAGGAGGCAAAGCGTGAGCTTTATCCAGGTTGCACCGAGGAGTCTAGGTTAAGTTTCATTATTAAACTACTGCATATAAAAGTGTACAATCGGATAACAAATTCGGGGTTCGATGCATTCCTTGAGTTGCTATCGAATTCTTTGAAAAATGTGCCTGGTCTCCCTAAGTCCTACAGCGAAGTGAAAGCTCTACTCCGGAAGCTTGGTTTTGGTTATGAGAAAATTGATGTGTGCAAGTATGACTGTGCCTTGTTTTGGGATGTCCATGCAAAGGATCAACATTGCCCAGTTTGTGGCTACACAAGATGGAAAGTAAACAAGGAGGGCAGAAAGAAAGTTCCTCACAAGGTCCTGCGTTACTTTCCAATAATTCCTCGCTTTCAAAGGTTCTTTATGTCAAAGCAGCGTGCACAGTATGCAAGATGGCACAAGGAAAAGAGGGTACCAGTTGAGAATGAAATGAGACATCCTGCTGATGGAGAAGCTTGGAAAGAATTTGATGATACTTTCAAGTCTTTTGCAGATGATCCCCGCAGTTTGAGGTTAGCCATTGCTACTGATGGATTTAACCCATTTGGTCAGATGACCAATTCATACAGCATCTGGCCAGTGATATTGGTTCCATTCAATTGGCCACCATGGATGTGTATGGACCAATCAAATTATTTGCTTGCTTTACTAATTCCAGGAAAAAGATCACCTGGCAAAGATTTCCATGTGTTCATGCAGCCTTTGGTAAAAGACTTGCTTACTCTTTGGGGCGGTGTCCGTACTTATGATGCATATGAAGGCAAAGATTTCGATCTGCGTGCAGCGATTATATGGTCCATCAATGACTACCCTGCTTTAGGTACCATGTCAGGCAGAACCACTAGGGGTTACTTCGCATGTGTGCATTGTGATGAGAATCCATGCTCCGAATGTCTTAGAAACAAAATTGGTTTCATAGACCATAGACGTTATCTCCCTAATGACCATGATTGGAGGAAAAACAAATCTTTCAATGGCAGGCATGAAAAAAGAGGGCAGCCCAGGAAATATAGTGCAGACGAGGTCATGGCAAGGTTGGATGAAGTTTGCTATGTTCCAGGCAAGAATCCAGATAAGCAGAAATCAAGGAAACGCCGCCGTGAAGGAGAACCAGTTTGGCATGTGAAGGCTAGCTTGTATGATTTGCCATACTGGTCAAAACTGAAGCTACAATACAACCTTGATGTTATGCACATAGAGAAAAACATATGTGAAAGCATTTTGCACACTCTTCTTAATACTCCAAATAAGACGAAGGACACAATCGCTGCTAGACTAGATTTGGAAGACAGAGGAATAAGAAAAGAGCTTCATTTGCTGGAAGACTCAAATAAGCCCAGAGCTTGTTATGTTCTACAACCTGAAGCAAAGAAGAAGTTCTTGCAGTTTGTGAACAATGTTAAATTTCCAGATGGTTATGCTTCCAATATATCAAGATGTGTCAATATGGAGGGAGGAGGATCAATGCATGGGCTGAAAACACATGACTGTCATATAATGCTGCAACGTATTTTACCAGCGGGCCTTCGTGGTTTGGTGCGCAAAGATGTGTATGAAGTACTTGCTGAATTGGGTACATTTTTCAGACAACTTTGCTCGAAAACACTAAAGGTTGATGCACTACACCAGATGAAGAACGATATTGTAATCATCCTTTGCAAGCTGGAGAAAATTTATCCTCCTGCATTCTTCGATGTTATGGTTCACCTAGCAGTACACTTACCTGATGAGGCACTCCTTAGGGGACCGGTTCAGTATGGATGGATGTATCCCATTGAGAGAAGATTGGGCACCTTTAAGCGTTTCGTCCGCAATCAAGCAAGACCTGAAGGCTCTATTGCAGAGGCATACACTGCATATGAGTGTATGACCCATTGCTCAACATATTTTAGTGACATTATTAATAGGTTCACTAGGCCTGAAAGAAACTTAGATGGTGACCAGGACATCTCACCCAATGGTTTCTGTATTTTTAGTCATTGTATTAACCTGCTTGGTGCTTCCAAACTTCATTATGAAGATAAAGACTATGACTCCATGGTTTGGTTTGTTCTAAATAACTGCGAAGAGGTTGATGAATACAAAGAGTGAGTAATTGCAGCAAGTTTAGACAACTATTTTCAATATTAGTGTTACAATAAACTGATTAACTTCTACCTATATTATTGCAGCAAGTTTAGGGAAGAATTAGAACAACAAGGGGTGAACGATATTGAAAAAGTGATGTCAACACACTTCGCTGCATGGTTCGAGAATCATGTGTGTGCAACTTTAACAACATGACTGAATAATTTATGATTCAATACATTTTCAAACTCACTAATTCTCTTCCTATTCAACCTGCAGATTACCAAATTGAAATGCGAAGGCTCAACAGATGTTGATGAAGACATATACTCACTCGCATGTCGGCCGATTAGGCGTGTGCGTTCATACACAGCCTGTATAATCAATGGGGTACGGTACCACACTTTGGCTCGTGAGGAACACAGGAAGACACAAAACTCCACCATCAAATGTGCAGGTACTCACAATGATGACACTATTGACTTCTATGGGACAATCAAAGACATTATCGAGTTGACTTACGCAAAGAACAGCAGAGGGCATAGAACTGTTATCTTATTACGGTGTGAATGGTATAATCTTGAGGGAAGGACATACCAGATGAAAGATGATGGTTACTTCAAGAGCATTAACATCCAAGGCCGATGGTATAAGAATGATCCTTTCATTGTAGCCACGGAAGCTTCACAAGTATTTTTCTTGGAAGATACGAAGTTAGGTCCATGTTGGCGAGTGGTACAAGAATTTGGCCACCGACATATATTTGACATTGAAGAGTCCGACGAAAAGCAACCAATTCATGAACAAATACAAATGAGATGTCAGGAGGCATACCAAGAGGAGAGTACTTCATTGGGACATGGTACATTGGGAGACATAGATCCTGATATGGATTTGCTGAACATGGACAATGAACCAGGCAGCCCTATTAGTAGAGACCTTGTCGAGAGCATCCGTCGTCGACACCAACATACATCTCAAGGTGAAGAAATAGACAACGAAGATGAAGATGAAACCTTCCTTGAGTACCATAGTCCAGATGAAGGCAACATGTCAGAAGAATACAGTGATGATGACTAACTGTTGCATTTCTACAGCTATTTGTGAACCATGAACTTGTACCAGTGCTGATGATTAACTTTTGCATTTCTGGAGCTATTTGTGAACTATGAACTTGTATCAGTGGATCTGTTACATTTGAATTATGCTATTGCAATTTGTAAGATGATATATGCAATGCTTCTATTTCAATGGATTGATTTACGATGCAAGTTGGCTATACTGATGCCCAGAATTCATGATATAATGGATGTTTTTAATGACCGCATGACAATGTCATGGAATGCCCAGAAATTGTCATAGTATATTTATTTCTGTCCTAAAATGTATTTCTGGGTTTTTATGACCCCAAGGCAATGTCATGGAATGTACATAATTTGTCACAAAATGTATTGGCTGGAAGTATTCTATTTCTTTGCTTTTTATTTCTTGCTTGCCTGAATGCAAGCCCATCCAATATTGGCACATAATGTTTCACACATGAATAAAATGCATTGCTTGAAAAATAAAACCAGATTGCATTGCTTGAAAAAGCACCAGATTGTTCATACATTACAAAAGCCAAGACCAAATGCACCAGATTGCATTGTTCATACTACACTACAACCATAACCTACAAAGACTAAAATACATTATGCAGTCAAATTTACTTCAGTGTCTGACAGCAACATACATCAACACACAGCCAAGACCAACTGCTAAAACAAACATCAAAAGGTTGAACTTCCACATCAGATTGTCCACCTTGGCCTCAATCTTCAGTTCACCAGCCTGCATATTCATGACCATTCTCCCAGATGATGCATCTGCTACCTCTTCAGCTTCATCACCAATGTCCACTGCTAGGGGGAATTTGTGGATTGCAACAATGCCAAGCTCCTCCAGCTTATCCAAATACTGCCTTTGGAATTTATAGAACCCGCAAAGCTTAGGAAACTACAACAATAAAAAAAATTCCATTAACCATAGCTGGATAAACAGGGATGAAGAACTTCTCAACTCAAATCATACAAGTGGATACTCACCGAGTTTCGTGGACATTTGAAGAACACACGCAGGTAGTTCTCGGTCGTGTCCTTCCCTGACCGCCTCTCTATCACCCGCGCCATCCCACAGTCAGGGCATGGGATCAAGGGGAGCCCGGTTTCCTTACCAAGGGGATACGACTCCAGCTCCCACCTCGAGCTTGCCTCCAGATGGCGCTCAACCATCCCGGACGCTGCACTACCCCTCGATCGACACTTGGACATGGCGTCGTCGTCGCCGGAGTCACCTGAGCAGTCGCCTGGAAGCGTCCAGCGCCGTCAGCTAGGGAGAGGGGGACCCGCACGCGGAGCTCAGCACGGCCACCGTGCTCCGGCCGCCCGCACGCCGCACTCAGCCCACCAGCCCGCCGAGATCCGCCGCCCGGCCTGGCCTCCCTCCGAGATCCGCTGCCCGCCGCGCCAGCCGCTGGCCGCACCGCCTAAATGCTGCCGCGCCGTCGATGGGGGAGAGGCGGACCTACCTCCGCCGTGCTCGCCCAGAGGGGGAGCCGCCGCTCCGTGCTACGCCACCAGCTCGCCGGTCGTCCCTCGCCGCCGTCTGCTCCGCCAGCGCCGTGCTCGTCGCCCTCCGCTCGGCAAGCGCCGTGCTTGCCCTCCGATTCAGTGGGGGTCGGGGAGATGGGGAAAGTGCAACTGGTCAACAGAGAGGGAGTAGGGTCCACCTGCAGGGGGTATATTGACGCTGGGAACGGTCATTTTTAAGGAACTTCTTGTGACGCCGCGTAACCGTCAAATAAACACAGATCATAGCGTCATAAAAATAGGACCGTCAACTGGCTTCCTGCGTATGACAATTTGTGACGAACTGGGTACCTTTATGTGACACAATAAGTGCTGTCGTCACAAATAGTTCTGGGTCTCATAAGTTTGTGACGGCACTAAAAATTTCGTCATATAAAGTTACATTATATGACAAAAATTGTCCCTGTCATGAGCCGTTTTGTCACAGAAAGTAAGATTTCTTGTAGTGTACGAGGGAAACAAAGGTAACTTCTAGCCCAGACACCACGTCTATGCTATTAATTACTACTTTAGTCTTGTTCCTAGACCAAAGTATTCACTAAGCATTCATAAATGATTAATGAACGATGAACCCGCAAGCAACTATAGAAGAGAACTTACTTAATCAAGAGAACTTAATACCATAAGAGATCACGAACACTTACTAGAAGAAGGAAGCATCCGTCGAGGTACAAGGTCGGAGAAGAGTGCCGACAGTCCCGGCACTTCCCCCGGACTACCCCTCACTCTCTCCCTATTCTCTAGATACTACACTGGAGTAGAGCTTCACCTTGGAGTGG
>CM014276.1:24899730-24911976 GCA_004135705.1 Alloteropsis semialata | reverse complement strand
CGAGTGCTCCGTCAAGCACAATGGACTCTCTAGCAATCAAGCGCTAGATGAGTTAGAATAGTTCGAATATTTGAGATCGGATACTTGGTCAAGCAGTATCTCGGAATCACCTCAATAGACATTGTAAATCTGAATATTAAGGCTTTGGATAGCCACTGATGTGTAACACGAAAGGTCAGTTAGCAAACAATATAATAAAAATAAAGATGCCCGATCTGAGTATGTGTTCGGGTATGCGATGGAGCCCCCGAGTATATACTTCGATAGAAAAAAGCTGTCTATACACTCGTAATAAATTTAAGTCTCATTGCGTCTAACTGGAGTAGATAATTTCGTCGCTCAGTTTCAATTTAGGCGTTTGTAATTTCACTAAGAACGAGATGTTCGACAATCTCTTTGATGCCCTTATGTGTTAAACATAGCCGCCCGTCATCGAATTTAAGCAAAATTATTGCTAGCTCCATATTTATCACGAATGTATAGATCAAAATATTGAATAGAATAATTGAGAAAAAATATTAAAACATGACTTAGCTGTTTTGATGCCCTGTTGGAGAATCAGCATCACGCGTCATCATGTTCGAGCTACGAAGCTCCCGGGAGTCACGTCCGGGCGGATGAGGTCTTGAACGGGGTTGACAATGAAGTCAGCCTGTTGGAGAATGACAAAGTCGGCGACACAACATCGGCGAAGCTGACGAAGTGTAAGCCCGCGTATGGATGAACGCCTGTTGTCTTTAGCTCCGTTGGGCTTCTTGCAGCATGCACATGTATGACGAAGAGCATAGATGTGGTTTGGTGTTGGCGTGCGAATGTGTCTGTCGGGCCGCCATGTACATAGTCGGGCTGTTGTTCCCAAGTGGAAGTATACTGGTCGGGGAAAAATCAGATCGGGCTATTTGTACATCTCGCGTATTTTCCAATCTTCTATGGCGTATCATGCTTTGCCATACAATTTAGCGTTGTTGTATGTGTATGCATGGAAGTGCCTGCTTGCTGCCGTCATTGTTCCTGGCCATTAATCCATCTATACATGAGCATATACTTATTTGGTAATGGAAGGAACACGTGTTATCTGATTGGAATAAATAAAGGAATTGGAATTGGAAAAGGAAACCATATACTTCCCTTGTACATAGACATGATTGGAGACGACGCGGCCACGTAGCTGATTAGTTTTTTACTTGGGTGACCGAAGAATACGGAGGCCCTGGGCTATGCTTGTGCTAGGATCGCGGTGCTTGATATCCTTGTCGCCCAGCCGGTGCTGTGCCGTCGAAGCCGAGTTTGTCGATCGTAGCTGGTACTGCCTCGTGTGCTGGGTCGTCACTTTGGCTAATTTGCTTCATCGACAAGATGTGTTTCTGACCAGCGTTCGCTTGAGTTGGCAAATAGTCTTGGCCCTTTGCTCGCTTGAATCGGCGAGTCGACGGATGCTGATAATTTTGGTATGATCAATCTTCACGCAAGGGCCCCTACCTGGCGCGCCTCTGTCGAGGTTGTACTCGGCAGATACTTGGTTCCTAGGGCACCCTGCTTCCTGCAAAGAACGATCATAGTAGGTGAATAGAGATAAATAGAGACAAGAGATTTTATACTGGTTCGGGCCCTCGAGATCGAGTAATAACCCTACGTCCAGTTGCTGCTTGTATTATTTTCGGCGAGTACAGAGAGTACAATATGGTGTATGGAGTATCGGGTGTTGGATTGGATACCCCCTACGTACAGGATCCCCCACTATTTATGTTCAGGGAGACTTGCATTACAAGACAAAACAGACCTAAACCTATCAGGACTCTATCTCCTGTCTTCGGGCTTTCCTTCCTTGAATAGGCCGCCGTGTCCTGCTCGGAGTCTCTCGTCTGGAGTCGGTGATCGGTAATCCTCGTAGTCGGGTACCCTGGTATTATGGCCACAACAAGTAGGTAATTGAGTTTATTACTAAGCATGTTATTCATAGATTCGGCATTCCACAAACTTTAACTATAGAACAAGGCACATCTTTTATTTCTAAAGAAGTGCAAGCTTTTGCTGATATGTATAAGATCAAATTGCTCAATTCATCTCCATACAATGCTCAGGCCAATGGTCAGGCCGAGTCTACTAACAAGACTTTGATTAAGTTAATAAAGAAGAAGATAGAGGAACATCCCCGAAGGTGGCATGAAGTTTTGTCTGAAGCTTTATGGGCTCATCGCATATCTAGACATGGTGCCACCAAAGTGACTCCTTTTGAGCTTGTTTATGGTCAAGAGGCCGTTTTGTCCGTTGAGGTAAATCTGGACACTTATAGACTTGCTAGACAAAATAAGCTTTCGGTTGGTGAATATTATGACTTGATGATGGATAACATTGATGAAGTGACCGATAAGCGTTTACAAGCTCTCAAAGAAATCGAAAAGGACAAGATCCGAGTTGCTAGAGCATACAACAAGAAGGTTAAAGAGAAGACTTTTCAGGTTGGTGATCTAGTATGGAAGATAATATTGCCACTTGGTACTAAAGATAATAAGTTCGGCAAGTGGTCTCCATGTTCAGAAGGTCCATATCAAGTATTCAAGATCAATGGCGGGAATTCCTATATGGTGGAGACGCTGCAAGGAGGACGTTTGTCTAAGGCATTGAATGGGAGGTACTTGAAAAAGTACTATCCAAGTGTTCGGCAACAGGCATAAAGTGGCACACGGCCGATATTTGGATATCGCCCTTAGAAAATTATAATGGCCGATGAATTCTGTTAAAACATCGCCCTTAGGTGATGATTTTGGTACTAATATGTTTTATGGTACGCAAGCTTTACCAAAAAACAGGGGGCATATGTTGACAACCAAAATTGGCACTTTGACCAGAAGGATTGCAGGAGTCGGCGCATGGAGCAGACAGAAGATGGCGCAAGGAGCAGGCCAAGCCCAGACCGGTCTGACCGGTTTGGGGGACCGGTCAGACCGGTCAGACCGGTTTACCCTGTAATCGACTAGGTTTAGGATTCCGAGATTGTAACGAGTTGTAACTTGGTTTCCTTGCGGGACAAGACCTACCCTCCCTATAAATATAAGGGGATTCGGCCGATTGAGGATACACCCAATCGATTCAATCAAATCTACTATTTTTGCCTTTACTTTCTTGTACCTTTCAAACCCTAGTTTTTCCAACCTCTACTTGCTGTTCTTCCTGCGTCTCCGCGACGTTTGAAGGCGTTCTAGGTGGCCTGCCGACCCTAGGACACCCCTGTGCGCGTTCTCCCTGACGGATCCTTCCGGGAGGCGTGTTTAGGGTTTGCTCCTGTTCTTCCTGGTGGAACCGGTCTGACCGGTGTGTTGACACAAAATTCGGTCAATACAGGAGAGCGCTAGATCGCGCGGGTCGTGAACGGACCGAATCGCTGTAGGGCTGCCTTGACCGGTCAGATCGGTCAGGGACAAAGGTCAAACCGGTCAGGGACAAAGGTCAGACCGGTGCCTAGGGTTTCGCCGGATCGATCGCTTCGAGGAGATAACTATCACACTTACGTGGTGAAGGACGACGAGGTTTACGAGCAAACCAGCAAAGAGATAACCAACGCACTTACGTAGCGAAGAACGACTAGTTTACGAGCAAACTAGCAAAGGCCGTCGAAGCTCTCGCCCGGGAGGGACCCCGTCAGGGCGTGAACGTCGTTGGACGTGCCCTAGGTTGACCAATAAGCCTTAGGACGTCATCTATGGTCGTGGAGATCAGTAGACGAATAGCATGAAGAGGTTGGAAGAGAGATTTAGGGTTTAGAGGTTAAAAAGTAGATGCATTGTTGTTTGATTCGATTGGGATATCCTCAATCGGCCGTGGCCCTTTATATTTATAAGGAGGGGAGGTCTTACCCCTGGTGGAGTCTAAACTCATACAAATTTTGTGTCAAAATACAACTCCTACTCGGACTCTACAGACTACACCGGTCTGACCTATCAGGGCACCGGTCTGACCGGTCCGCCTGGGGTGCAGGACTTCCCGAAGCCGTATCTCCCTCATCCGAAGTCCAAATCTGGCGTTCTTCATATGAATCTTGATCTACTCGACGAGCCTAATCCAACGTTGAAGTTTAATTTGCCTTTTAAAGACTTTGATCCCACCGGTCTGACCGGTTGGGGATACTGGTCAGACCGGTTCCCCTTAGAACAGAGCTAAATCTTGCCGGAACCATAACTCTCTCATCCGGACTCCAAATTGGACGTTCCACATATGCATTTTGATCTTCTTGATGAGAGCTATCCAATGGTTAAGTCCTATTCACATTTTGAGCACCTTTCCTTCACCGGTCTGACCGGTGGAGTGACCGGTCTGCACTGCCAGATCGGCTACAGAACCACTAACCGGTCAGATTGGTCGACTAGGTCGGTCCGACCAGTGTCTTTTGTCATATCAGCAAGATCTGCCACTTTTGAGTGTCAACATATGCCCCTGTTTCTTGGTAAAGCTTGCGTACCAAGAAATACTTATCAGCACCAAAACTGCACAAAAGCAATGTCGAACACAAGCGCGTTTAAACAAGTTTCACCTTTTAAGGACGATAGCATCTATCGGCCATATTACTTGATTTCTGCCCACTTTAATAAGTTCAGCTTATTGCTGCTACCTATACATCACTTGTGAGAGACAAGCCTAAGTATATACCACCTCGGCTGTAGATATTTGAGATGATATCAAAAATCCCTCTCACAACCCAAAATGACCATAGATGCACTATATGACCGAATTGACATCAACAAGTGGTCTATGCAGCTCCTCCAATGAAGTAAGTAGTTTAATAACTTTGCATGGCATCTATATGTCACTATGATCATAAACAAGGCTAGGCAAAAGCACAATGCAAGACAACAATGCAAACGGTCCAAAAGAGAAACATGACACAATTCTTTCTTATGTCAAAGACCTGATTACTATTGAAGTCATCATTGGTGACCTTGAAGTTCTTGCTCTTTCAATGCATCTTAGATTATGCAAATATCCTTCAGCAATCTTTCTCCAACTACTAACATTGGCCTTAGCAAATTCTGAAACTCAATAGCCAAAGTAGTAGCCATGCACCGGTCAGACCAGTCCCAGAAACGGTCAGACCGGTTAGCCTAGGATATGCAGCCCTCATTAACAAACATCAGCTTTTTCTCATGAGAATGTGTTTTGGACACCAGGGCCTGATGCTTATTGTTTCAGAGTGCTAATCCCAAATTTTCATGTCTAGATATATCAATGTTATAAAGTTGAGATTATCTTCTAGACATCTATCAAGAAAATATCTAGTGACTCATATAAATGTAAATATTTGCTGCACCTCCAGCAATGAATCACCAAATATCTCAGCATTATTTACAACCATGGATCACAAAACTTCTAGCCTGAATATAAAAACTTCATATTCGGCCTGCTCTTCGAGTCTTAATACTTCAATCGGCATTTGATGAAATATGGACAGCACTAATGTTCTGGAACATTTTGCAAGCCTGATTTAGTAAATAGAAACTCCATGGTGGTAAATTGAACACTTTGTCAATATCTTGCCCCCCGAGCACTTAAGGTACCAATAAGGTTAAAAGTGATCTCTCATCGGGAAGCTATCACTTTAGGATGATGATCAAAGAGATGCATCGGCCATATATACTATCAAGGATGATAATTCAATATCATCCATAATGAATTCATCCATAAGAATATGTATAACCGAAATAAAGTGTAGAGATATATATAAATTCAAGAATTAAAACCATCTCCAAGAACTGAATATTTTGGCTTTTTTTAAAAATAATAGCAATACCTATCGCAAGTAATCAATGTGCATAATAATTTGGTGATAGCCATCCATGATATAAAGATCCATGTGGTACCCAAGGATCAAAATAGGAGTGTGAGGGATAACCAAACATATCTAAGGATGAATTCCAAGGCATAGACATATGTGGCATTTGCAAAGCAAATGGACGATGTAATGACCAATAATTCTGATAATCTGGTGCAAACCTTAGTTTTGAAGGTATTTTCTCAAACCTTCTCTTCTTCTTCAATGGTGTAACTCCTTCTTTTGCTTGAACATCATCCTTATCTTGAGTTTGAATGCTTCCTTTAGGAACCCATGCCATGTTCTTCTCTTTTAGCAATTGAGCACCAAGTTTTTGTAACTCCTTCTTCTGCCAATGAGATAAACCAAGTGGGTGACTTGGCTTTGCTTTAGTTTTGGACAGCAATGCTTTCTTCTTGATCTTTGGTGCTCTCAATTCATTTTGTTCAGATTCGGCACTTGGAGGATCAACGATGAATTTTCCTTTTTCTTTGCCATCAGTAGCCGAAGTGCCTTCAACATTAATCGGCTTTTCAGAAGTTGAATTTAGATCTGAATTTTTATCTTTGCGTCCATCCTTTTTCACTCGATAAATCTGCTCGACAACATTTTCCTTGCTTTGAACTTTAGACCGATCCTTATGCTCAAAACGGTCATTCTCATAGAATGAGAACCAAGGATTATACCAAAACCATGGTTTGTGATCAGATACACTTGAATATGTACTCCATGGTACATGCATCGACGGAATAAATGATGAAGACCAATGTGATGACCGTTGATGCTTCTTTGCTCTTGGTGATGAAGAGCTCCTCCTTTGATGACCTTCTAACCGATTTTGCTTTTGCTAGGCTATTTTCTGATATTTATGTAACAATTCATCAAAGCTTAGCTTCTTCTTCACCGCCTTGCTCTTTGATGCAACACTCTGGGCTCTATCAGAATTTCTGGCACTACCGGTCAGACCGGTTGGAGCACCGGTTAGACCAGTTCCTTCAGAACCAGCCACTTTGAGATCATCGTGCCCCCCAGCCGAGCTTGATTGTTGCTCAGCTATATTGTTTGAAACATGCTCATCATTGGGGACAATTTGATCAACTGAACTAGCCGATGATTTTTCAATTGTCGGCTTTTCTATGTCTAGTGTCAAATCCGAATTTGGATTCAATCTACCATCCCTTTTGACACGATAGACTTGCCTAATCACCTTACGCTTATTTTTGTGCGTGGACCGATTCTTTTGATCAAAACGGTTATTATCAACATAAGGCTACCTTACACTTGATGGTTCTCTTGGAGCTGCATACTCTACATGACATGGTCTAAAATATGAAGGAATATGTGTCCAAGGATTATTCCACTCCCATGATGAATAAGGACTAAAACAAGTGGGATGTGGAGCATATGGAACTGGCATTGATGATTCAAAAGGAGAATATGATGCTGCTGAATGAAAGTTTTTCCTTTGCCAATTCTAATTCCCAGAATTATGTTTAGGAGGTGATCTTGATGATTTAACATCATTTGACTGATTAGCACGCTTGGCCTCATTTTCTCTTTGGTATTTAGCCAGAAGTTCATCAAAAGTGAGCTTCGACTTTTTACCATTGCGCTTGACACGATCTTTACCTCCATTCACTACAGAAGGTTCAGACTTTGGCATTGCTGAATCTTTCAGACCAGGACTGGTCTGACCGGTCTGACCTGTTGATCCACACCGGTCAGGCCTGTGTGCCCAACCGGTCTGACCTGTGCACTCAGCACAACGGGAGTGACAGGTTCTTGGTTTGATGGAGAAAAATCCGTTTGCCCCCCAGTAACTTCTGGGATTTTGATTGGCTCATCGTCCTCAATAATTGTCGATCTTGCAAGTCATAGACGATGTCCTTTTCATCACTTGGGAGCTTTGGATCTTCCTCTCTGGCAATATCTTCATCATTACATGAACTGGCCGATATTGGCCAATTTAGTAACTTTTTGCAACTAAGATCAATTGGATTCAACTGGTCACTCTCTGAAATTCCAGCAAATCTCAATCGTCCTGCATTAATGGCCGATTGGATGATTTGGCAAAAATATTGCAATGGCTAGTGCTATGACCAAATGAATTATGCCACTTACAATATTCTTGCTCTTTTATTCCAGAAGTGATGGCATGACTTTGTGATCAAACAACTTAATAAAATTATGCTCAAGCAAGATATCAAATAAGTCATCACACAAAGTCAAATCAAAAGTATACTTTGTCTTCTTTAGTTGATTCTTTTGTGGAGAAGGTTTCAAGGCTAAGCAAACGAACGGTTCAGATTTATCATCGATCCATTCGGCTATACCTTTACTTGTGCTTCTCTTACCCGATGTTTTGGAATTAATCACTACATTATCACTGGGCTTCACAATATTTATCAACTTTGGTTTCTTGCTTTTAAATCCAGAATGACCACAAGCAAACCATGAAGACAAAAATTTTGGCAATGATGATGTAGAAAATTTAAATGCCAAAGTATTTTTATGATCAGCCTTTCTAATCTTCACAATGCATTGGCTGATAGAATCTAAAGGCATACTATTGCTAGCAAGTAAATTACCATCCTCAATCGATCTTTTAGAATTATGTATGATAGAATCACTAATGGATGAACTAACTGAAAAAACATGATCTGATTGGGAATTACTTGCAAAGCATACCTTATCAGATATATTGGAGAGGCGAGGAACCTTGATGTGAATGATATCGTACTTCCCTTGATGGCAGCCCATAGCCATGTTCTCCATGGACCGGTCAGACCGGATCGAGGAACCGGTCAGACCGGTGCCTTCAGGATTGCTGGAAATCACCTTGCGTTGACATGCCAATGCCTCCTCCTCATTTCTTTTGTCATGGTCTTCAACAATTTGATGTATTAAACTTTTCTCAGCCAGAACTTGTCGTTCAATGATATGATAATCACTAGAAAACTGTACGACACCTTCGGCTTTAGTGAAATCAAGTGTGGCTATTTTCTTATAATTGGCCTGATTTTGTACAGCCAAGCTTATTTCTTTTGGTTGAACAGATTCAGATCGTTCAGTTGCTGTAATAACTGAACTATTGCTCAAATCTGAATCATTCTTCTTTCCCTTATTGATTGCCCATTGAGAAAAGTAATTCTGTCTAGATTGTCTAAGAAGCATATCCAGTTCCTAGCGATACTCCTCAGAGAGGTCCTCGTATTTGACTTCTTCATCTAGAAAATCGGATGCTTTCAAAGACAGCGCGTCCCGATTTTGCAATTACCACATGTTTCTGCACATGTGGAGGTAAACGCATGCTTGCTGAATTTCCATTAATTTGGCTATGGTTATGAATAACACTTGGAGCCAAATTATGATTATTAGCATTTGCATATGGTGCTGAAAAAGTAGATGCATAATCCACTCTAGTAACTTGTTGTACAGCACATGGTAATTGAGAATAACTGGTCGGATAACTAAAATTGGCATGGCCAATTTCCTCATTCACCGGCATGTATCGTGGTGAAACCAAATATTGTGAATTTGCTGCCGATGAATTAAAAGATGAAACACCTTGCTGAATATTACTAGAATTATTAAGACATGGTGCTTCATAAAAATTGGCCGAACTCACAATGTTAGTTTGGCCTTGATAATCATTAACCGGCATTTGAACTTGTTCCGCTGCTGGTGTATGAGAATAATGTTGCATGTTGCTAGTAACATTAAAATCTAAAGTATGCATATTATTTAACACTGGCTTTTGCAAATAATTTTCAAAATTATAATTTGCATAATAAAAATCATCTGAATAATTACTAGCCGATGCAATATGCCTACTAGTATCATATCTAGCAACATCAACATGAGGATTTGTGGTACTTGCAAAATAATTATTAGAAAAACCTAACATATTTGCAACTTGTACCTCGGGCTCATTGTAGTAATATTGCTGTGGAGTGTACGAATAACCCGCCATGTCAAGTCTTGATGCTTCTGATCTTGTAGTAAATAAATCCAGATATTCTTGATAATCCAAGCAATCAATGACCAATAAAATCCTTGCTACTTTGCCCTTCTTTGATTCTCAGAATATGTAGCAGCAAGCAAGTGCAATGCAATCGGCTTGAGCAGCCTGATGCAATATCACAAGTGTAGTTATAATCGGTCTCGAAAAGACCAAATGCAACAATGGTTGTGAACCAAAGTATTAGATCAATTAGGTAATTGGCTAGGTTAGAAAAATTTGGATGTTGAGATATCCAGAATATTCTTCCTCAGCGGAGTCGCCAAAAATATGTTGACGCAGAATTAGGCCAACACACGAGAGCGATAGATCGCGCGGTACGTATCACGAGCTGCCCGCAGCTCCTCTACGCAGACTGGTCAGGGAAACCGGTCAGACCGGTTCCTGCAGGGAAGAGCAGGAGCGAACCCTAAACACGTCTCCCGGAAGGATCCATCTGGGAGAACGTGATTAGGGATGCCCTAGGGTCGGTAGGCCACCTAGGACGCCTTCAAACGTCGCGGAGACGCAGGAAGAACAGCATATGGGGTTGGAAAAGCTAGGGTTGAAGGGTACAAAAAGTAAAGGTAAATAGTAGATTTGATAGATTCGATTGGGTTACCCTCAATCGGCCAGATCCCCTTATATTTATAGGGAGGATAGGTCTTGTCCCGCAAGGAAACCAAGTTACAACTCGTTACAATCTCGAAATCCTAAACCTAGTTGGTTACAGGGTAAACCCGTCTGACCGGTTTCCCAAACCGGTCAGACTGGTCTGGGCGTGGCTTCGCCTCTTACATCATCTTCTGTCTTGATTCTTGCACCGGGTCCTGCAATCCTTCTAGTCATTGATGAAGTGCCAATTTTGGTTGTCAACACGGTGCCTCTGACCGGTCTGACCGGTCTGTGCAGGGAGGCTGCGAGCAGCTCGTTTGCGTGCTGCGCGATCTAGCGCTCTCGTGTGTTGTCCTAATTCTGCGTCAACAGGCACGAAGATCAAATATCTAGTTTTCTATTTTTCCTTCAATAAAAACAAGCAAGGAGACCGAAATGCATGAAATCCACAAGTTTTCAAGCTAGAGGAGCAAATACAACTTGCTTAGCCTACACGTTGTCAGGCTCAGCTTCTATAAGTTGTATTCATCATTAATATATTGAAACACTACTGAAACTGTGTAGGCATGTCCTGCACGAGAAGACGGGAAGCTCTAATATGCCAACGCAGGAAACGAGAAGCTCATTTATGCCTTCCGTGTGTGCGCCAGCATGGGGCCGAGGGCCTGTACCCCTTTTTTTGGCGACCGTGCCTTAGCATGTATTTCATTAAGAAGAAAGCAGTTTACAAACAGTTCTTGATATGGCCAAATAGGGCTTGACCAAACCAAGAGCACAAAGGAATAAAAACAGAGAAATATTGAAAAACTACAACCAAACTCACAACCACACAACACCCAGACAAAAGAAGAAGCATGAAGGGGGGAGGGGGAACCATCTAGCTCGGCCAACCCTAACTGGCGACCCAACAACTAAACCTGCAAAGGGATACACCATCACCAAGGATACCTACAAAATGGTGGAGAAGCCACCACCGAACAGCAAGACCACAGCGGCAAAGCATCCGCTAGAGTAGTAGAACGGTGGCAAAGCATCCACCTCAACGAACGGTGGCAAAGCATCCACCCCACGACCATAACCTGGGTGGCGAAGCCTCCACCCAGAGCAAGCACCAGTAGCACCACAGCGGCAAAGCATTCGCCCGAACATGGTGGCAAAGCATCCACCCACAGCACGACCAAGACAGCAAAGCATCCGTCAGACAGCAAAGCATCCATCACACAGTAGGAACCAAGGCAACCAGAGCGATGGTGGGCAAAATGAAACGAAGGCAGGTTCAGAGACCACCGCCGCCATGCCGCGACCTGACACTTGAGCATGAAGGATGGAGGGATCCCCACTGCAGCCACCAGAACTTCCAAGACAACGCCTTCAAGAAGGGAGCAGCGCAGCCGGCGCCGCCATTGTCCGACCAAAATGATCAAGATATTCACCCGGAAAGTTCGCCGGAGGGGAGGGAAGAGGGGGAGATGGGTGATGCCTTCAACAAGGTAGCCGGCGCCCGAAGGCGTCGACGTCGCCAGCTCGCAAGTGAGCACGTGGCTTTCGCCTTAATCCCCGGTCCCTCCCTAGACATGCAACCCCCGCCGGCAGAAGTGGGCTTGAAGCAGGGAGCCCTGAAGAAGATGAGCGAGAGGCAGAGGGGCGTCCCTGAGCACGGCCCAGACCCACACCTGCCCCACCCCCACCAGGACCGTGGGCGCCGCGGTGGGATGCCAGGCACGGCCGCCAGGGGCGGCGCCGCACCTAGGCCGCGGCCCCAACGCGACGGCATGGTAGTGTCGGAGGAGGGGGGACCTCAACCTGGACCCGCAGAACCAGCCACGGG
>CM014276.1:24846035-24898730 GCA_004135705.1 Alloteropsis semialata | reverse complement strand
TTACATACTACTTTTTTATTTTTTATTTTTATCAATACTTCAACATAATGTACCTTTTTCTATTTGTGATTTATTTTCAATTAGTAATTACTCTATACACTTTTTCATCCACATTCACACTAATTACATTTTGTATCGCACCTCTAGCCCTTTATATATTATATTTAACATAAAAATCAATATTTTTCATTACTTCATCACATATCTTTACCTATTTCTAAAGAGAGGATTGCTTCTTCATTTTTTTTGTCCATCCTGACAGGTGGGTCCCACCTATTGCGACGAACTGTAAGTACGGTTCTAACTGTCGATATTGGTTTTATAATTGGATTAGAATTCTAACTGAACCCATCAATCTTTATCTCATACCTCTCTATCTCTATCTATATATATATATATCTTTACCCATTTCTAAAGAAAGGAACATTTCAACAGTTTGTCATATACGTCTCACGATCGGATTAGATATGCTTCGTCTTGTCCCCTGATCGGATTAGGAGTAGTCCATTGTATACCACAATCAGATTATGAAAAACAAGTTAATTACTTTAACTTGCTTAGAAAAACGATAATGGTCTTCATCTGTAGCAACACACGGGCAAAGTTGCTAGTACATGTATAATTGGTCTACATGGTGACAATCATGATGCATATATACCTTAACATATTATTTCTATGTTAACAATGATAAATTACTGTAATTTAGAATCATATATCAGTTTACTTTTAAACTTTTCAGTAGAATACATATGAAGATAATTAGATTAAGATTTAGGTGTTTAGTTTAGGTTATTTTTAATAACAGCATAGGTGGGTAACTTAGATACAAATTTGAATGTTATTTTAAGTTATCCTTTATAATGATATGCATGTTATTGGGTTAATTAAATTATTTTTATACTGGTATAGCTCGATAATTTTGATACATTTTAAGGATTTATTTTAGAATACTTTTATAATGATAGTGTGGGTAACTTTTAAAAAATATAATAGACCAATGACTATGGTTATTAGAGTTTATATGATTGATGTTTTTGATTTTTTGTGAGAATTTCTAGGATTTGTCTTTTTTTCTAGCATGTCTCGTGAGAACTAATGCAGAGTCTTCAATTAAAAAAATTAAGGCTATATTTTTACCAATCTATTATGAGCTATGTCTCCATTTGTTTAAATATTCAAACACAATACCTACATAGATATATACTTATTATTTTTATCCAATTGTGACAGATTTTTATTAATAATTACTCTATAATATTTTCATATACAATTATAATCTCTAATTTTTCACTTTGCATCACATGTATGCCTTGAATTTATTTAATGAACCTAAGTTTGAAATATAATTTTAGCGTAGAATTCTATATTGTCGTCACTTCCCGTATATATTTATAAATGATAACACACATTATGCGTATATGTCTTAATGACTATATAATATACCAATAGTGTATGAAATACACGATTTAGAATTTTATATTGGTGTATATTTTTAGTTACGGTGATTTGAATTTCAATACAGGATTACCTCATATTATTTTTAATAATGGCATAAGTGGGTAATATAGATGCAAAGTTAAGGGGCTACTTTAAGTTATTTTTTAGGTATTCGTAGTGGGTAATTTAGTTCTAAATTTATGAGGTTATTTTAAATATTGTTTATAATGGCATAGTGGGTAATTTTGATGAAAAATTTATATAATGGCAGATGTGGGTAATTTTGATATAGATTTAGGGGGTTACTTTAAATTATTTTCATAATAGCATAGGTGGGTAATGTTTTAGAAAATATAATAGATCTAATTGCTATGATGATTTTTCAATTGATGTCCAGATGTTTTGCCTTTTTGTGAGAATTTCTAGAATTTCTTTCTTTTTCTAGAGTGTCCACCCAGGATCCTAGGTAGCTTCATCTGGAGACTTCAAAAGGAGCCTCCAATTAGTAATAGTAAGATAGCTTGGATTCAGCCATGCTGTTGGGTCCTCTTAGGAGTGAAAGAACAGCTATGTTATTGGCATTTCTCGTGCGCAAAATAAACAAATGCAGATCCAATCAAATTATAAAGACTCGACCAGGGGGAGAGATGCCCCCTGATTTTGCCTTAAGAAGATTGTGTCGCGAAGTGTTCAGAATTTCGGCCGAAATTCACCGGTTTTCGGCGAATTTCGGTTCCACCGGCCGGGATCGGTAAATAGTCCTAGGTAATACCAAAGATTTTGTGGCTAGAAAATTAAGTTTTGTCGAAATTTCAAACCTACCGACCAAGAAAACTGGTTTATTGGTTTTACCGGTCCCCTCCGATTTTTTTTTGCTTTCCAATAAGTTGAACACTCCGCGACTCGGGCCGGCTCAGTGAACCGCTTCTCTGGCGTGTCCAGCTGATCAGTTGCACCGTGAGAGCGTTGGCGATCCAATCAAATTATCAAATATTAAAATTACTGGTTTTCGCGACAGGCTATCTCATTGTCTCATTGCACATCCAACTTTGTCTGCAAGCCCGAGGAACAGTTTCGTGCAAGCAGAGGAGGAGCTTGCTTCGATGCTGGGTTTTGGGGCGTGTTGCGAAGCTTCTTCTCTAGACAGACAACATGGTGCCCCTCAGAGTCCCTGATTCCAAGTTAGCATCATGTGGTCCAGCGAACACGTTAGTGACACGACTAGCTCATGGTAAAAGATGAGTCCATGTCGCTGTTTGTATCATTCGCGGATCTTCTGCAGAAATGTAGTAGAATTGATTTTGTCACTTCATACACACTGACAAAGAAATGCGTCGACGATGACGCGGTGTCAGTTGGAACCAATTGGAAATTTCTCTTGGATTCATATCCAAGTAAAAGATCTGTAGATAATTCCGATGTCATGTTGTGGAACTGAAAAAACAAAAGAAGAGTCGTCATCTCAGTCAAGGATGCTCTGCTTTTGTGTTGCCATTTGACCTAACTCTATATACAGTCTCGGCGTCTTCCCCCCTCGAGCGCAAAGAATCAGACGAATACACAAGCTAAAATCTTAGCAGAGAGCCAGAGACCTCGTGGCATCAGCAATGGCTGGAGGAGATGAGCTGAAGCTGCTTGGCTTTTGGGGCAGCCCGTTCGTTCTGCGAGCGAGACTGGCTCTCAGCTTCAAGGGTCTGAGCTACAAGTACGTGGAGGAGGACCTCAAGAACAAGAGCGAGCTCCTTCTCAAGTCCAACCCGGTGCACAAGAAGGTGCCCGTGCTCCTCCACAATGGCAAGCCCATCTGCGAGACCCAGGTCATCGTGCAGTACCTCGACGAGGTCTATGGTGCCAACAGTCCCTCTCTCCTCCCCGTCGACCCATACGACCGTGCCATGGCTCGTTTCTGGGCAGCTTACATCGACGACAAGGTAAAATCCATCCTGTGAATTAAAATCCCATGCTCTGTATATTTTCACTGACAAGGTAACTTACTTTGATATACTCACCTGTGCATGCAAGTGCAGCTGTTGAGCTCGTTCATGATGATGAGCATGGGGAAGACGGAGGAGGAGAGGGCGGAGGGGAGGAAGCAAGCGTCCGCCGCAGCGGAGACCCTGGAGGAGGCACTGAGAGAGAGCTCAAAGGGGGGATCGTTCTTCGGAGGCGATAGCGTTGGATACGTTGACATCGTGCTCGGAGGCTTCGTCGCGTGGCTGCACCTGATCGATCGCTCGACTGGGTCGAAGCAGTTCGATGCCGGGAAGACCCCGCTCCTGGCAGCGTGGCTGGAGCAGTTTGGGTCGTTGGACGCGGCCAAAGCTGTCATGCCGGACTTGGAGAAGCTGGTTGGGCTCAGCAAGATGAGGCAAGGCAAGGCCTTGTAAACGGCCAAGGGAACTCAAGTCGCTGAGCGCGCGTGGGCGGCGTTTGAGTTCGTGATTGCTGTTCGAGAGATTACCTATTGCTTAGTCTAGCTTTTGTGGAAGGTTTAGTATCACAACTCCATTCTACTGTACATACTATTTCTCTGGTTAATTATTATCTGTGGTTCTCTTGATTAACCAATTGTATTCTTTCGTATAAACATGTCTGATGGGATAATACATCTGAGTTTACCTGACGTCTTTGGGATTTACATTGAGATGGCATTAAATTCTACTCCAGAGGACGGCCCCCCCACGCGCTTTTTTAGGAGCAGGCCTTGTAGTAATTATCTCCTTACTTTTCTATTTAACCTTTTTTTTGTTTTTTCTTTGTGTTCAGCGGTTGATCTGACATGCTCTCCACCCGCTTTCCAATGAGCGGACCCATGTAGTAATTATCTCCTTTTTCTGTTTAACTTTTTTTCCTTGTTTTCTGTTTTTTTCTTTTTTTATTTTTTGTTCTTTGTTTTTCTCAGATTTTTTTAAAAAAATTTTGTCTCATGATTTTTCAAATTTTATATATAACTTTTTTGTTTAACTTTTTTTTCTCTTTTTTTATTTTTTTATATATAACTTTTGTTTCTCTAAATATTTGTTCACTTTGTGTCCAGTTTTTTTTATTTTTTCTTCTCTAGACAATTTTTATTGGAGTCAGCTCCACACGGCTGGACTGATGCTTGCTGACAAATGGTAAGAGGACCGTACTTCTATATATGGCGCACCTTAGAAAAGATTCCGGAAATAGAATGATAATGGTGAAGTATGAGGTTGTTGGGGAATCGAGCGGTGGGAGCGTTCTCACTAGGCACAACCATGGCAAAAGAAATATGGCATGCAAGACGTGGGCCAGTACCAACTTACCAGCCAAAATCTCGTCGACTTAGACCAACTCTATCAGGCCCTCTAAATAAACCTCTATTCTGGCTTTAGTAGATGATGATAAAGAAATGAACTCAACCAGACCCTCTATTTTCGCCCCTAAAATAGAGAGCTCTCCAAATCCCTTCCCACACCCCCTAGGCCGAAGAGATCTTTATGGGGCCCTTCATTTTAAAAATAAAAACTAACAAGTGGGCTAATAAAAAGTAGAAGGTTATTTAGAGGGTATTGCTGGAGTTGGACAAAAATCAAGTCCCTAGAAAATAGAGGCAACCTCTACTAAAAAATATAGGGCTTGTTTAGATGGTATTGCTGGAGTTCATCTTCAACCAACGTCTATTTATGCCTAACGTGAGACCCCATGTGTGATAAGGCACTGGCCCATCTTCCGAGAGGTAGAGGGTATATTCGATTGGTGGAGAACTCGACGTTGACGATCCGGCTTCAAATCAGACATGATTCAAACCTTGCAACCGTTACACCACTGCTCCGTTGGTTATCAACCAAGCACAACTTGATTGACCTCGCCGAGAAGACTTTCCCTGCAAGCGAATCGAAGAACACAAGCAAGAGAATGATAAACACGCAATCTGAAATTGCAGATCTATATAAAGCGAATATGAGAGGGGTTCAAAAACTCAGTTCAAAAGGACTAATCGCCACAGACGAGGAGATCAAGAAAAGGGGTCCTGGATCACTGTAAACGGACTTGTCGCCACAGTTATAATGAATCTATCACAGTTTCGACTTCAAAAACTTGACTAAACAAAATCCAAGTCTAATGTAACGACGTCTACTAAGTTTTATACCCTAAAGGGGTGAGCTAGGGTTGGGGGCGACTAGGGGGCGCCCACAACTTAGGTTTAAGGCCCAACACGATACAAAGACCTGATATGGCCCAAAAAGGTGACACAACACCTTGTCATGGTCCCACAGTATGATCCACGAATGTTCTGGAGCTAGGACCAGAACTAAAACGACGGCGTCGTCGTCTCTTTTCCAACACATCAAAGAACGCCTTCGATGTCGTATGGAGGAGATATCGCTGAAACCGTGTAGGGGTGTCAGTTTAATCCAAACCGAACGTGGCGGCTGAGTTGGGGACGAATTGTAATTTAGGGAAGACAATGACACGTGTTTGTTCAGCATGGTGATGTCCTCATCAATGTGGCCCTCACCGCAGGCCTGGTTTTATCTTTAAGGCATCTACTCGACCTCCCTAAATTACTCCATTCCTCTTCCTGGTCTCCTCGCATTTCTCCAGCCCACCAGGCCACTCCCTCCGCCTTTCTAGCATCGTCTCCGACGCTAGCAAGGACCACCCTTCTATCTCCCCTCTCGCTCCCTCTCACCCTCCCGCCGAGCCATCTTTAGGTCCGAGCTCTCTCGCGTCCTTTGCTACCCCTCTCAGCTCCGGCGATGGTGCCATCATCGGGACTACCGCCCATAACCCATCGCCATAGCTACCACTCTAATGAGCCTCCCTAGCCGCCAGCCCTCCCAACCGCACTCCTCCACCACCATGGCGGGAGACCAAACCCTAACCCTAACCCTAATCCTAATTGGAGGTTGTTGGAGTTGGTTCATCGATGGAGAAGACGATATGCCAGCTATTGTAGGAGGTTGTCTAACCCTAACCGGAGGTTGCTAGAGTTGGTTTGCCGATGGAGAAGACGACGTGCCGACCGGAGAAGGAGGTCACCGGAGATGATGCTTGCGCCAGGTCTTCTCTTTTCTTTCTTCCATTTGTTACTTCCTTCTCTATTTCTTTTCCTTTTCTTTTTTTTTGTCTTCTACGATAATCTCCCTTGTATAATCCGAACAAGGAGAGTTCCTCCATTAAGCTAAAAGGGAAAGCCCTCTTAATCTAGATTTTGAGATCGAAGTGATTCTCTTTCATTCTCTAGGATAGACCTCAAATTAGAAGAATATACAATTTTTCAGCTTTGAGCCTCTTAGTTCATTTCAAAGAATAACTTTACAGAACCGCCAGACAATCACTTCTCTCTGAAAAATTGTATGACAAATCTTCTATTGAATTCCCTAGAGAATTAGCTCTACGAGGTGTGCCAAATAAAGCCTTAATTTGCCAAAATGAATCAGAGAAATCCCTGGCCAAAATGGGCCGTGCTTTCATGGTGTGGTTCTTGTCCTCACCCAGTCACCCTTTTTTTCCCATCGTTTATTGTGTGCATGGTCCTGCAACCTAAAAACCCACCTACCCTGGACCACCAACCCAGAAACAATTGGGCACGTTTGGAACCCTTGCCCGTTCTCCTTGCCTGGCGAGGACAGGCTAAACTAGCTGAGCAAAGTAAAGCAATGAAACATCCTAATGTTTGGTTTCCTTGCTGGTACAGTACAGCAAGCTCAAGCAAGCGGCCAGAAATTTCGATTGGTGTGCTAGAAAGATCGATGTCCAGCAGCGGCTCTCTGTTTGGTGAGCTGTTGAGCTTGCGTGGCCATCCGTCGTTGGATCCTACATAAGCACGGCGCTAGCAACGAGGCTCGCCAGTGTGGGAGAGCAGAATTGGCTCGCCACGCTGGGCAAGCAAATCCTTGCCAAGGCGAGCTAGATTACCAGGCAAAGCAATATTTTTTCTAGCTACCAAATGGGTAGCCTCGCCGGGCAAGGCTATACAGTGTTGAGCAAAGGTACCAAACGTACCTTATGTCTCTACCTATTTCTAAAGCACGGAGAGTTTCAGCCGTCCGTCGCTATTTTACACAAACACCTCTATGTTTTTTAAAAATCAATCCGCAATCCTACGAAAACCAGCAACAGGAATTTCAGCGTCTCACCATTTTTCAGAAAACCCCCTAAACTTTCAGCAAAACAACCCACGGCCCTATAGAACCAGCAACATTAGTTTTTCAAATGAACCTTATACTTTCTCAAAATTAATCCGCCGTCCAATAAATCTGAATTGTCTTACACTTATGCCCTTTTTGTGTTTAGAAGCTCACATCTTTCACGTTTCAGCTATGTTTTTAGTGAATTTTGTGCCCATTAACCTTAACGAGTGAGCGATATCTATTAGTATGCATTTAATATTTTTATTTTGACGAATGTAATGTTTTTAGTTGTATTTATTAGATTACTTCTATGTTTAATATATAGATATCGGTTCAGAAAATATGGAGATATCCGTGTGACATCATATACTGGTCAAATCCATGAATAGGTAGTCAAGTTTATATGTATATTAAGGTGAATGCTAGAAGGCATGCCTACCTATAAGCCAGTTTGTTAGGCTCAAAAGCTTTTGGACCGCCCCGTGCTTAAATTTTTGGACCGAGTGTTTTTTTGCCTATTTATTATTTAGTGCATCTTTCATTGACTTATTATTTTGCACATCTTCCTAATAAAATAAAATTTCTATACAATATTTCTTACAAGTCGTTTACGTGGCACCCGTAGCAACGTACGGGTATATTTGCTAGTATTAATACAGATTAATTTACATAAATAATAATTATGTAAGCTATTTGTAACAAAAAATATACAAAATTAATGAACACAATTATATAAAAATTGATTAACAGAAATTATATAGGAAAAATTATAAAAGAAAAGTTTTGGTAAAAAATCAAACAAAAAAACTCGAAAGGATGAAAAGATGGAACAAAAAAATTTTGCGACAAAATTTTAAGAAAGAGAGTTAAAAAAAATCTCTTAAAGATCTATAGTCTAACTGAGATGGTAAAAAAGCTGAGTACATGTGAGATCCTAGGTTTGAATTATACGCACCGCCCTGGCGCATATACGTGTGAAATCTGAAAAGCTCGGTAGTGTTTCTTTGGTCAAGGATGATTAGACGTCTCTAGCAGTGTCGGTTGTCGTTCTTGTGGAAACATAATACAGTAGCATCCTTTGGCATAAAAGACAGCACCATCAGCTGACTTGTGCCGCAGTGCGCCAGTGCTTACACACTAACAAAACTACGTCAACGATGACGTCATTTCTCTTTGAAAAGGAAGTTGGAACCCGTGGCAAATTTCTATGTCGTCAGAAGTGAGCTCATGAGAACAAAAATAAAATTGATTGCTGGCATGGATAGTGCTCATAATTTCTTGGATCCTCATCCAAGCAAAAGGCTTCTGGATACTTCCAATAGTCATAAGGATAAACGTTTGACGCAACAAATCAAATCAAAAGAGTTTGCCGGCCAGCAGAGGATGATGTGTCTGAGCGTGGTGATCTGGGCTTGAGTCTATATATAGACGGCCGGCCGGGCACTCCCTCCTCGCTCACCAAGAACAAGAACCCAACGAAAACACAGTCCAGCTACAATCTTAGAGGAGACCTCGAGGCACCAGCAATGGCCGGAGGCGACGACCTGAAGCTGCTCGGCATGTGGGCGAGCCCGTTCGTGCTGCGGGTGAAGCTCGCCCTCAGCCTCAAGGGCCTGAGCTACGAGTACGTCGAGGAGGATCTCAGGACCAAGAGCGAGCTCCTCCTCAAGTCCAACCCCGTCCACAAGAAGGTGCCCGTGCTCATCCACGACGGGAAGCCCGTCTGCGAGTCCTCCGTCATCCTGCAATACATCGACGAGGCCTTCGCCGGCGCCGGCCCGTCCCTCCTCCCCGCCGACCCCTACGAGCGCGCCATCGCTCGCTTCTGGGCTGCCTACATCGATGACAAGGTACGGATCACCTCAAAAACAAGCATTCCGATCGATTGAATCATTCCTCTTGGCTGTAATAAGATGGTTTCGTTGACTGACGACGTACGTGAACGCGTGCTATGGATCGGACCTGCAGTTGCTGGCCGCTTGGAACCAGGCGTCGAGGGGCAAGACGGAGGAAGAGAGGGCTGAGGGAAAGAAGCAATCGCTCGTCGCGGCGGAGATCCTGGAGGGAGCCCTCAGGGATTGCAGCAAGGGGAAGCCCTTCTTCGGCGGCGACAGCGTCGGCTACGTCGACGTCGTGCTCGGCGGCCTCCTCGGGTGGGTGCGCGCGTCAGAGGAGCTGGAGGGCGTCATGTCCTTCGACCCCGAACGGACTCCGCTCCTGGCCTCGTGGGCGGAGCGATTCTGGTCGCTGGAAGCTGTCCAGCCAGCCATGCCCGAAGTGAGCAAGCTGGTCGAGTTCGGCAAGATGTTGAAGGCCCGTCAAGCCGCCGCCGCCGGCGGAGGCAACTGAAGGGACGTCTTGAGCTCTGTTTCTGCTGCTTTTCGGTAGGAAAAATAAGGCAGTTGTTGCCGTGTTGGTCAGTTTCTTTGCAGCCGTTGTGCAATCAGTGTTGCCGTGGATGTGCCTTGTGAGTTTTTAGTTACACAGGTATCTATACTATAAAGAAAGAGAATAACTTTTGGAGACAATTCTCACTCAAAAGCTACCCACCTTACCTCTCACAAATTCCTTTGATGGGCCCACAATGCAGTCCAAAAAGTTTGACAGGAGGGGGGGGAGAGGGAAAACTTGATTGTTAGAAAATAGCTGCGGCAAAATATTTTAATTTTTTCTCACCACGCTTTTTAGTTACCCACCCGTGTACCCACCATTCAAAATTCCAATCCCGCCCCATTTTCGGGTATTTGTTTCCTTATTGCCTGGCTGCTAATTGCCTTATTTGATTCAAAATTTAAAGAGGTCGCACGCCAGGACCCCATCACGTCAAATAATTTCAAAATTTCAATTGCCTACCTTTTTTGATGCCGCATGCCAGGACTCCATCAGCAAATGCCGCCATCAGCAAATTGCCTGCCTTTTTTTGGTGCCAGGTTTCGAAATTTTAAAATGCCCAGGACTCCATATTATTTCTTTCCTTTTTGTTTGACACCATCGCCGTGGACACCACCAATTTATTTCCTTTTTATTTGACGCCAGATTTTGTTTCACGCCAGGACACTATCTGCCTTTTTTGATGCCAGGTTTCTTTCCTTTTTGTTTGACACCAGGACACCATCGCCGTGGACACCCCTCACAAATTCCTTTTTGTTTGACACCAGGTTTTGTTTGACGCCAGGACACCATCCTGCCATCAATTTTTGACGCCAGGTTCCATGTTCCGTAGGAATTTGATGCCAGGAATCGCTTCCGCATGCCCCAAATTTCTCCGAGGTCAGTGATGCTCGGTGCCTTCAAACTCGTGCCTCCAAATTTCTCTGTCTCTGCTCTGAATCCATACGGAACCAATGACAGGGATCGCGGCCGGTTTGTGAACCAAAGACATGGATCGCGGCCAGGTAAACATTACGAGTTGTCGTGACTTTGTTTGGGGAATCACAAAATGTGGCGGCTAATTTCGTTTCTTTGTTAGATGGACAACAATCGGAATCCCCTTGGTGACATTACAAACACGGCAAATCCGCGGACGGGAAATAATCGTAAGAGAAAGGGTTCGACTACGTCGCAGCTGCCAGTTTCATGTGATGCAGAAATTACCACGCCTCGTGGTACGTCTATTGCTTTATGTTATCAGATGCGTAATAATAAATTAGATGTTCTGAACGTTTATTATTCTTGAGTCATTGTGCATTTTGCCAGTACACAATGAAAGCTAAAGAACCCAGGAAGGCCAGGTTAGTGCTGTCTCAATTTCTGTTTGACATAAATGTTTGCCCAGCAAAATGCCATGATCGTTGTGTTTCAGGTGCCGTGTCAAATGGGATGAAGAGAACTTGAACGACATCGAGTCAAACAAACCAGAAAGGGAGAAGATAAGCGAACCCAAGACACCTTACCACCCTATGATTGATGGAGAAGAAGGTATGTAATCTGGGTGTGCACAGCGAATCTAGATTCCTGCTTTTCTGTGATACAGTCACCGTTGTCTCAAATAGCACAAATCTGATTGTGCACTCTGATGTGCAGGGCCTGTTTCACCAGTAAAATATGTTTTGTATTACTTAAAACATATGTGATATAAGTTATTGCTAATTTATCACAGGAAGAAATTCAGCAGGCAAGGAAGCATTTGGATAAAAAAGGTTAGTGCATTTGCATATTAGAGTCGATTCTCGCAGCTATTTAAGTAAATCAAGTTAATATGCTTCCTTGCCCTGTCTGTTTTTTATCAAGCAAGTTAATATGGTTCTACTTGTTGTTTGGAAGACCTCGAACCACGGTGAAGGACATATTGATGAAACTACAACAATACAAATGACGGTTCAATGAGATAAAAAGGATGTTGGGTGAAACTAATATGCAGGAAGTGAAGACGGGTTCAAATGAGATTTTGCAGCATATGGTGTCTCAATCTTTTCCAGCTAATTTTTAAGAAGTGAAGATGTGCTGAAATGAGATGTTCCAGCCACAGATTAAGGCAGGAAGGGTGTTGGGATAATTTCTTTTTTTGTCAGTCTTTGGTTTTCCTTCAACTTGATCAGGTAAAATCATAAATTCTCTAACTCTACAATTTTATATAGTACCTGTGTTTTCATCATCTGCAGGTGTCGTCTAGCCATGCATTTTGACTTGCTGCTTCCATGCTCTGGTTTAATTTTTCCTTGTGACCATTCTATGGAATGTTCGTGAACATCATCTTTTTGTAAGGTGTGATGATTCTCACTTTGGAAATATTTTAGAAAGCTTAAATTTCAAATGTATTTGGTGGGAGGAGTGGCACAGTCAATTGTGACCAGCAGAGCACCAGGGATGTGCTGCTCTAATTTCTTAATTAAATTATGAAGTGAATTCGTCCTGAAACTTCCACTAAAAAGGCCTTTTTTGGTTGCAATCTGATATGTTCAAATGCCTTTTGAGAAGCTAAATGATTGCATGACCTACATTTCTTTGAAAGTGAGTATTGCTACCAGGTTTGTTTTCAAAAGTGATTGACCCTATCCTGATTTCCTTTTTTAATCAGGTCAGTGATTAGTTAGTTGATTTCCTTCCTTATTGTCCTTGGTGCCTGCTGATAATAGGCCTTTCCTTCCACTACCTGATTTCTGCTGGTTGATTATCCATGGTCTCTGGATAGGTGAATTAAGCCGACGACAGAATTCATATGTTTTCTGTAGGAAGGTGAGGTGGAAGAAATAATCTACATTGCACTTTGCTATAGCATCTCTACTACATGTATATATTCTTGCATGAAGAATTTGGAAAACTGTATCTCTTGTTTGCACTGCATTATATATCATTTTGTTACCATTGCTTGGTGATTATTCTGGCCATAACTTGCATTGCTATTTAAAATATTTGGATATTATGTTGGAAGCCAGATGCCCATTTGGTTTTGCATATTAATTGAGAATTCTCATTTATCTTTTGCCATTTTCAGGGTCATATTGTAGATTGGAAGACCAGAATGCACATTCATATGGATTTGATTATCAGGAGGCTAGGAGGCTTGAATGACTTTCTCATCCAATTTAGGATGTTAGTTGCAGGTCAAAGGTTCCAAGATGAGGCTCCTTTTTCTACTGTGAGCTACACGCCACTTTGCTTATTTTTCGAAATTATACATGACTAATGATTCATGCACAAAGACTAGCTAGGACCAGCTGTTGTGAAACTGTGATGCAAACTGACACTATATATGAGCATGGTCCCGGTTTGCATTCCTTGCCCTTGGAGCGGGGTTGGGTAGGTCGCCAATGTTTTACTAATTAAGGAGTAGATGTGGAAATGTACTGGGGTGAAAATATGTGATGCTATGGCCTACATGTGGATTGAGTTTGTTGCAGTAGAAATACACAAATATTTTGAGGCAATACATTTCTTATTTCTCTTCCAGTATTATCTTGTCTTATCTAATACAGTTTGTTGGTGATTAACAAATACTCAAACAATAGTTGCATTTTCTTTTTGATATATGCTACTACTTACATGTTGCCATTGTTCCGTAAAGCGTAATTAGTCATTGTGTTCCGCTTGGAGATGTTACAAACACCATCAATCATGCTTTTTTTAGTCATTGTGGCCTGCTCTGTGTAAAATCTTATTCTTAAATTTTGTGATGTGTTTCTTATTTCATTCTGCAGTTCTATCTAAGGGAGAGGGAGGGTGACTGGGTGAATTAGTTGCTTCAGTGATCCTTCAGCACTTTCTGTTTTTTTTGTCCCATGAGTCCTGCAACCTGCTTCCTTCGCTTTGTCGCTGAGACCTTGAGCATGGCGATGATGGAGCTGCCCTAATCCCAGGTGTTCAGGCTCTTGATCTTGATCGCGCATTGAAGGAAATGCGGGACTTGGATAATGTAAGTATCCACTGCTTTGATTTAAGATTCATTTTGAATGTACATCTAGGACATATCTAGGACATCTGCAGGTCCTCATGGAGTATCTTTTCAAAACTTTTGATGCATTCCCCTTTGACACTGTTGATCATTGTTCAAACGTTGATATTAATTCTTTTCTTATTCCAAGTGCTTAGATGCTTAGGTGGTGCCCATGGTCTCTCAGGCTGGCGAGTAGAGGGTTACTTTTTGTGCTTGGTACACAATGGGAGGGCTTAACATGAAGTTATTTTTCCCCCAAAATTGTTTAAGCGGTTCATCCATATTGTTTTTGTTTAGTTATGCTTTGAAGAACTAGCTGGCAAAAAAGATGACTGATGCCCAAACATATTTGTGTGTTAGCAATTTCATGGTCTCTCAATATCTAGATTATATTCTCATTGTTTGATGCTTTTGTTTTTGCTTCTATCTATTCGATCTAAACCCAAGGATTCATTTTTTTTACAGCTCACCTAGGGATTCATGTGAGTGACATTGAAACTAACTATTTGCGTACCTTCTGTGACTTTCAGGTAGGACAATTAGTGATGCATGGTGGCATTTGTCGAAGTTTAGCTTTGTCTTTCATGGAGCTCTGGAAATACGAAATAGTGAAGCTCTAGACACACGTTGTTCACTTCTTGATTAATAAAATTCTCTCTAAGGTTATTTAGACTGATTTCAAATTACAAATCTTAGAGCTCTACTGCTTTGTTTAGTTGGTGTAGGAGATTATATTCAAGGTAAATATCAATATCAGTAACCTCTTTCCAATGGTGAACGTCCGTTTGAGTTTTTAAAAACAAATAATGTTTGTGTACCATTTGCTTGTTCATGCTTTTGCTGGATTGTGTGCACATATTCTTGTTTTTAGTTTGCGGCAACATGGAGCCCAGCATCAGGTTTAGCTTGTTTTATATCACTATAGTGTTTTCCCTGTTTTGGATATGCCGCATGTACATATCTGCTATAAATATAAATTATCTTATTTTTTAAATATAAAAACTCTTGTTTACTAGGTTTTTAAAAACATGTGCCACACGACCACTATGACAAAACAAAAGCAATAAGAAATAATTTAGGCCCTGTTTAGTTTACATGGCACTATTATTAAATTTTACATTATATCAGTATCACCATCGGTACTGACCTGGATGAATGAAATTTGGTCTCAAATAAAAATAAATTATGAATAGATATTGATTCACCTGTCCATCCATGTTCATGGGAATAACATTAAAATACATAAAATCTGATATTTGTTTATGTATTGATTAGCATCTTTTGATCTCAAAGTGCTCACAGTGACCTAGCTGTATGTACTGAGGTGAAGATTCCAGTTATTTATATTCCACCTTTTGATATGTTTAGAATGCACTGTTATCATGGTAGAGTTTTGGACTCGGTAGCATTGCTAAATGGTTTGGAGATTTAGCATTGCTATTTAAAAGGTTTGGATATTATGTTTAAAGCTGCCCCATTCAGTTTTGCATATTGATTGAAAAAACCCGTTTATCTTATTGTGTTTTCCAGATCCTTATGTAGATTGGAAGATCAGATTGCACATCCATATGGATTTGGCTTGACTGACATGGAGAGATCCATGCGTATGGAGTTAGGAGAGTAGAGAGAGAGATATTAATTGTGGGGAGTGGGAGAGAACAAATCACATGTGGATCAACTGAGAAAAGTGATGGAGGGAGCGAGAGAGACATCACAAGTGAACTGAGTTGGAGCTTGAGAGATATCATTGGTGGATCGAGTTAGGAGCAAGAAGAAAAGATATAAATGTTCCACATGTTCCATGTTTATCTCCACTGCAATATTGGACTTGTTATGAAAATATAAATGCACTATATATTATAAGTTTTTAAAACGTGCCTGTGGCACGTACATATCCACTAGTTTTATGTAAAAAAAATAGGTAAGGACTCCCTTGCGGCTGCGGTAAATAAAGGCTCCGTGGAAATGTCTAAATTCCAAAAGAAAATGAAAGTTAAGGATATATTTTACCCTAAAATGATATCTTCATGTTCTTTTTATATATTTGTTATTTATTGCAATGGCTATAAAAATAGGTTCAAGTAAGAAACTGCCTATTGGTTTGCATAAGAATTCCTATTTTAGTTTACAAAAAAAGTGCACCTTAGAATAACAAAGGGTTATTTGTGTTCGGTGGACGGATGGTGGTGCACCAGCAGCGGTGCTCGATTCGCCACGGTCAGGCGCGAGCCATCAAGCGCCTTTGGGCACGGGGATATGCCCAAACGAATTATCGAATTAAAAAAATAAGTTGCATAGAAAGAAGAAGTTACTGAGTACAACCATACCCTTCCTAAAATTAGAAGAATAAATTAATATGGGTATGGTCCCATCATTTTTTGCTGGCCCCATCTATTTGGTGATTTCCCTATATTCCTATACCTTCTATTTTTCAACCATTGGATCTCGTAGATGGATAGTTTTTATTTTCTTCAAACCACTCGTAAAAACTCTCCTACACGTTACTTCTTTTAGCTCTGTCGTCTTCATCACCAATATATATAGCCCTCCTGTTTCTTCAAGTGAATGCAGAAAATGAAAAGGACCCTGTACTCGTTCCATGCCCATCGTCTTTGTGGAATATTTGGGCTGGGATCCCATATGCATGACTAGTCTTGTCAAGGCGATTGGTAACACCATTTCGTTTGTTATTCGTCCCTCCCGTGTTAATCATTATCATCAAGTGGGCAGCAGGATAGGCCCAGCGCACAGGCAAGGTTCTCCTGCGCGCTGTGAATAAATAATTGGCATATATTTTCAGTTCAGGTCCACTCCAATGTTAGAGCATCTCTAACAGTATCTCTTTCTTTTTTTCTCTCTTTTTTCTGGCTACAAAGGAATCTTCTTTTACAATTGAATGATATTAGGGAGAGATGCTGCAGCAGATTCGATCCCTTTCTCTTTCTATCTTATCACATGTGACCCACGTGTCAATGTCACGACAATTTATTTCTCTTTTTTCTTTTTCTCTTTCTCTCTTCCTCTCGACTCTCTGCTGCCATTGGCCACGGCGGCGGTCATCCTGCCACAACCAGGTCCGAGACGGCGGCTGGTGCGGCCCCAGTCCGCGGCCGTGCTAGAGGCGATGCGGCGAGGCCGCGGCTATGCCAGGGCGGCGGCCGGTGCGGTCGTGCCGAGGCAGCGGCCGATGCGGCGTCCTGGCCATGGCCGGGACCGGTGGCGCGCGGCCAGCTCTTGGCCAAGGCCGGGCATGCACGGATAGCCGGCGCGCGGATGACTCCGGCGGCAATGGCGTGCAGCCATTGAGTCGCACATGGAGGTCTTGTTCGCGGGCGTGAGCTCGCCGGCGTGGGGTAGGGTGGCGGAAGCCTTCCTCGCATTAGCAGCATCGCGGGCTGGCGGCGGCCCTGCTCGCTGCTATGGCCGGGGCTCCGGTGTGCGGCTTGCTCGCGGCCCTGGCCAGGGCAATGGCGCGCGGCTAGCTCGCCCGTTGCCGGGGGATGGCCTCCTCGTGGCCATGGCCGAGGGCGGCGAGCGGGAGCCCGGCCCGTGGTGCCCTGGCCCGATGTTGGGCAGCGGCGGTGGTCACACGCTCGGCCCCTGTTGGGCAGCGACAGTGCAGAGCCGGCCACATGAGGCCTTGAAGCGCTACGGCAGGGGCGGCCGCGCAGGGCTCGACGACGACAAGTAGAGTCGTCGGTGGCGACATGGCAGGGTGTCGGCGTCGTGAGGCCAGGCGGTGACGAACAGGGCAACGGACCGGCGACACGAGGCAAGAGATTGATGTGGGACCAAAGAAAACTGTGAAGGCCTTGTTCGGTTGGAGGGGGTTTGAGGGGGATTGAGAGGACTTAAATCCCCAACAAGTCAAAATCTCTCTCAACCCCCCTCAATCCCCCTCAAATTCATGGGGATTCTAATTAACCAAACAAACCCAAAAGGGGAAGGAAAAGGGAGAGGGTGGAATCCCCTTTCTAAAGGGGAGAGGAGAAGAGATTAAGGGGATGGAGAAAAAATATAGGGAAATAGGATTGTGAAAGGGGATATGTTGGAGAATGATTTTTGCCTCTCAATTTCCTTTAACCAGAAATAAAGGAAAAGTGGATTCGTTTTCTCGATTTGTTGGAGATGGTCTTGGCTCTTTCTTCTTCATGGCTATTTGCGCTAAAATTGGGGATGAGGCCCTCACACTCTTTTGGACAGATCATTGGATCCATGGACAGAAGATAGAAGACCTTGCACCCCGGGTTTTTGGCTTGGTTCACAAGAGTTCTGGAAGCTTTTATTATTGATTGATTCAGGGAGCTGTAAACGTGGGAGTCCTTACTTTTTCTGAAAATCTGGGACCTTGTATTCTAGTTTTGCAACCAAGAGTGCAAGACAAACATATTGTAGGTTCAATGCTTCAGGCACCTACACTACCAAGTCCCCATATATGGGGTTTTTTCCAAGGTTTCTATTGATTTCAATACCTGGAAGTGTACCCAGAAATCTTGGGGCCCCAACAAATGTCGCTTCTTCATGTGGTTAGTTAGGCATAACATGTGTTGGACAGCGGATCGGACCGGCTAGCTTGACGGGGCTGCAACACCCTCCAAGATGTCTACTATGTGAGCAGGAGGAAGAGACACTCATCTATTGGTTGCTTTTGTCTTTGTGAGACAATACTAGTTTGAGCTGCCTCAAAAGTCGGCCTGCAGATTCTAGCTCCTCAACTATATGATATAGGCTTTCAAGATTGGTGGTCTCGGTCAGTGTAACTATTTCTGATTTGGTGAAGCAGGGCTTTAATTCCTTGGTTATTCATGGTGCTTCTCAGTGTGTTTTTATGGGATTTCACTTAATTTCTTTGGCCTTCTTGTCGGTGAACTCTCGCTTGGGGCTCACTAAGACAGAAACGGGCCATCAACAAAAAACCTTGAAGAAGAACAAGACCGACCAAATGGGCCCTCAGAGAGGCCATGCGCCGCCTGGCAGACGTAGGGGTGGAAAACAAGCTCGGGCTCGTGAGCTCAGCTCAGGCTCGGCTCGGGCTCGCCTAGCTCGGCTCGGCTTGATTGCCAAACGAGCCGAGCCTGAGCCACCATTTTAGCTCGTAAGCGAGTCAAGCAGCTCGCGAGCCAAAAAAAGCTCGGAGGCAAAGTCAGGGCTGTGTTCAGATGGCCTGGTCGAGTGATGGCCCATTAGACTAATAGCCCAACTCAGCCCATAAATCACTGTTAAAACTAGAAGGTGAAAACCCTAACCTCGAGTAAATCCCCATCGTGACTTCCTGCTACTCTTCGAGACTTCAACATCGTCGCGGTGGCCGGCGGCCGTGCGACCGTGAGAGCCTCAAGTGCCGAGGAGATGATATGCAAAATTTATTATCTTATTATTATTTATCATTATCAAACCAAACATTTGCATTTCTATAATTGTAAGACCTTATTGTTTTAAGACCTTAATGTGGTCTGATCATGCTCTTGGGCCTTGCTCGTGGATGTCATGTAATGCCTGTCATGTTTTTAAATTAATATCTGCATGCTGCTTTGAATTACCTGCTACATGATAAATTATTGATGATCATATAGTTGATAGTTCCCTGTCCTGCACTCCTTTTGTTGCCGGGCTCGCAAGCCAGCTCGAGCTGGCTCGAGCTCGTCAACGAGCCGAGCCGAGCCTCAAGTTTGGCTCGTTTCTTTAACCAAGCCGAGCCGAGCCAAGCCACCTTTGTGCCGAGCTTTCACAAGCCGAGCCGAGCTCGGCTCGGTTCGGCTCGTTTCCAACCCTAGGCAGACGGTCAGGACTAATGGTCGCAGCACGGTTACTGCTGTTCTACACCTCCACTCTTCCAGGTACAACACATCACCTCATAGCATTTGGAATTGTTCTTCCTTAGAGTATCGATTCACTCAAGTTCTGTGCTATACACCAGGAAGAAAGGTATTTCTCCTATTGATCGGTTTGGGGTCGTCCGGTTGGCCCAAAGCACCGTCAGTAGCTCATTGGCATTTCTCCTATTGGTTGGTTTGGGGTCGTTCGGTTGGCCCAAAGCACCGTTGGTTGCTCATTGATCCACCTGGAGCCATGTTTCTTTAGTTTGTTGTTGATGGTGATTTTGTTTGGGTCCCCAAACCAGGCCATGATGTCCCTAACGAATCTGAGCATCGTTCCCTTGTTGGCCTTGACCGGGGGCGTCACCTCGGGCCATTTGGAAATTTATTGACAGCTAGAAAGGGCCATTTGTAGCCACCAACTACTTTTGGAAATAGCGTGAGGAGATCGAGCCTCAAGACCGTAAATGGCCATGAGAGGGGGGATAATGTGCAACAGCTAAGTTGGCTGATGCAGCAGCAAATGCACCTGCTTTGCCTGGACCTAGCACGCCTTGCAACAACGAACGAGCTCGATGGCATCCTAGAGGGTTGCTGGCCAGTAGAAGCCCTACCAAAAGGCCTTCCCAACCAGTATGCGGTACGAGAAGAGTGGCTCATGCATTCTCCCTTGGGGGCATAGTACAAAAAACTGAGCCGGTCACCGGTTCAACCGAAAAACCCATGAACCAGTGATCCCACTGACTCAGCCCGGTTAAAAGATTGGCTGGGTTGAAATCAACGTCAAACTGGGCTGGAATCAGCCCAACAGACGACCTGAAGAAAAAACCAGTGTCATAAGCGTTACTGGGTTGAAATCGGTGTCAGACTAGGCTGGAATCGGCCCAACAGACGGCCTGGAGGTAATATTCATTGAAAAGGAGGAGAACAAATGGTGGAAAAGGGGTTCGAACCGTGAACAATAGGTTAAGTCCCACTGTCCGTTACCTTTGGACCACCGATTCATGTGTGAATGTGCTGTTTTTACAGTGAAGGTATAGTATTATCGAACCCGGTTCAACCAGCTGACTCACCAGTTGCCTGGTCCCGCGGCGAATGCACCTGCTATGCTTGGAGGATGATGTCATCTCCTCTGAGGGAAGGCCAGACACCAAAAGAAACCCTACCACATGGAAGGGAAGCTGCCTCCGAAGACAGTCAACACCTAGCTACCTGCCTGCTGGGCGCCGAGTCCCCATAAAAAAGCCATCTACTATCTGGCGCACTACATGGGCAGGGATAAGACACAGCGACAGGACGTAGCTGTGCCAAGGGAGAAGGACTGTCCCATAACATAGTTTGAGACATGGAGCCCAAGGACACGGAGTACATCAACCGGCGAGCGATTGGCAGCCTCGAGGAGCGCATCCCGCCTGTTTCTTCCCCGCGATGGAAGGGTGTGGCACCGACACCGACAGGACAGCAACGCTCGACATGGGTGAAGGAAGGCCCTACTAGGGGCACCCTGGGATGGGACACCGACAGGACAGCAACGCTCGACATGGGTGAAGGAAGGCCCTACTAGGGGCACCCTGGGATGACATAAGGGAAAATGTGTGTCGAGCGGATTCTGTTCACACCCCGCCATCCATGGCAGATCCTTTTCACACCTAAGGCGGTAATTGTCTTTGTAACCTATAAAATGCCCATGTCTGCATCCAAGCAGGAGGAGTCAGGTCCTTCCGAGTTGGAACCTAAAGTTAAAAAACACACAGGACGTTGGGTTTTACACCTCCGAGCAGCCTAAACTTATATAAGTCTACCTCTCATACTGTCTTAGGTGGCTCGCTCACATCGTTTATACCCTTCTTCCACAAGGGTGAGTTCAAGCGTGCATTTCCGCCGAACCTCTAAACGGGAGTCCCTCCTGATCCCTACTTTAGGTGTTATCACACCGACACTTCTTGTTGTAACCATAAAAGATATGTGGCTATGGGATGAAGCTAGTGCCAAAGGCATGAAGATGCTACATAACCCGCTACTAGAATGGGTAGCTTAAGGTCAGATCTCGTTTTTCAGGTAGTCCTTTCTACAAAGTCGGAGATTAGTGTGTGGGTGTGTGGCTCTTGTACGGGTTCTTTACCCCCCTCTACCATCTTTTAATATAAAAATATGCACGATGTTCAATAAAAAAATTAGTAACACTAGTGTCACATTTTTGTAGTATAAATGCCCACTGTATGTTGGTTAATGCACACTTTTGTCATTTTGTCCATTACTTTTCAAACTCTCCAATCTTGTGGGAACAGAGAGAGATACAAGAGGGTGGAGAAGAGGCAGGTAGACATGGTGGACATGCACAAGCTCAAGAACAAACATTAGATGAAGTTGGTAGTGTTTTTGAAGATTGCAAGGCTGACCTTACCTTCACTCAAATGCTGCCGATAATATTGCTCATATAATTTGTTCTTTATTTATATATATGATAATTTAGAAAATCATACTTCTTACTAATTTATTAAAGGGGTCTATCGTGAGCACGCCGAGGCTGCTCTGGCAGAGGCACTGCGATCGACGGTCGGCACCGAGCCGAGCGCCCTCCGATCCGAGCTCCACATGGCTATGGGGAGGTGGCCAATCTTGGCTGGATTGAGCCCCCGACCCGGTGTTGGTATTTCTTAGCATCACTACTTAGAGTAGTAATGGTACTAGAGATACTTCATCGTAAATCTAGACGTTACAGATATTCTGCAAGTGCACAGAAGTACGTTGTAGCATTTCACCCGGGAGTATTCCAGAGTATCGTTATTTGTTTATCCGCAGGGAAAGCATTTAGTTAAAAGAGAGATGTGCCATCCAATGCTCTTACGTACAACAATATTAATGTACCATAATCTAAACAGGGGTAAATGATATAGAAGTGAATGAATGGGTTGACACACAGAAGTTCATTGCTCATCATTATGTTAGTCTTAATTAGTATAGTACATTAGTGAAGATTAATAAGGGTTCATTAGCATCATACTAATGGAACTTGGATATACTACAATACCCTATACAAGCTCATTCAATGATCGTATGCAAGAGGACATATCGAGGTATCCAGTGGTTCCCTCATCAAGGGACGACAGTAGGACGTCTTATCATAAAGGCCTAATACCCACTCCCGTACGTGGAGGATTACAAAGGACGGACAGGGTTGTCACCACCTGCCGCCTACCTCTACTAATCCGTGGGGCAGCGGTACCCTCAATAGTATTCCATATCCCAAACACCATGTTTGCAATACGAGATACATCTCTATCTATCACATTAATAAATAGAGCAACCAAAAGGCACATTGAGCCAATGTCATAACATACATTCACTTGATTGAGGTGTAAGACATAAGTAGTATATACTAAGTAGATAAGGTATAACTGAGGCATACAACATAAGTATGAAGGTATTTCCATTAAGCTCAGAGTATTACAAGTAAGTAAGAAAATACAAGAACTAAACTCTAGAACTTACCAAGACTCCTCCGGAAGCCCTTCAGAAGATCTAACACTATGACTATCACTACTAAGACTAAGACTAAGCTTGTAGAAAAGGAGAGCTCTTCTTCTGGTGTGTGTTGAGTACGGCGCCCTTTGCAGGTATTTGTAGCATCACAAAGGCGGTTGGAGTCAGCTAGAGGTGGTTGAGGCAGTTGGGAAGTGGGCCCAGGTCGGCCGAATCCCCAAGGTCGGCCGACCCTTGGATCCACCGTCTTCAGCGCTTCACGGCTCAGATGTAATCTCCATGGCGGTTTACAATTGTAGGTCAAAGGAGGGCCGAGTCAGACGCACGCCGGGATCGGCCGACCTGGCTGGGTCAGCCGACCCCCCATAACCGCCATTAGGGCCCACTTTCCTCTGAGAGGCTTACATGTGGGTCCTAAGGTCGGTTCCAGTGGGTTCTGTCGGTTTGGGTACATTTGTCTCTGGTTGTGGGCCCTTCAATCCATGTGATGGACATGTGGCTCATCCTTCACCCTTAACTTCCACCGACCATGAATCAATGTTCAAGATCCTTCCTTAGTGTGCTTCTTGACCTGTGTGAGAAAATGGGCTTGATCGGGGCTCAGGCCAGGTCGCCCGACCTAGCCAGGTCGGCCGACCAGGGCTTGTACCCAGTTTCGTTCATCTTTTGCACTGTAGTCCCTGTACACAAATATATTCCAGATATGCATGGTATACTATTATTTGAATACTAATGTCTAAGTTATGCCTTGATCTTTATTGGTTTTTGAGCCTAGTGACGGTCGGATTTTATGTTCTAAGGACCGTCAACAACTCCCCCAAGCTTAACCTTTGCTCGTCCCGAGCAAAGATTAGAACTTTTAGGCTCAGTGGATCAGGAGTTTCTTCGTCATTACTCCTCAAAAGTACCAGTGGTTCAGCAAGATATTCTACCAAGGATTGAATAAGCTGGTAAAATAAACTTCCCTTATTACCTTGGCCTTTCATGGGGCTTGTAGCTTCTCATTGTCTTGGGCGGTTGATGGCTAGAACGACTTAGACCAAGCACCTTTCCTTCTACCTTGCTTGACAATCAAACCGGAGGTTTTGGGATTTTCAAAAGGTGGAGTTCCTTAGGTGGTACGCTCAAGTCACTCATGGCGTATTTCCTCACCAATTTCCTCTCTCAACTCTCATGTCACTCATTGGAGTGGAGCTTGTGCTAGGAGAGCTATATTGCATACTTGCAATGCACATATTGTAAAGTCAAAATCAGGATTCAAAGAGAAATAAGTCATACTCTCAAACCAAGATGTGCATGTGTGTGTATGGCATAGCAAATGATAGCTCTTTTTTTTTACAGGTCCCTCTTCCCCTTTTTATAAAGTTGCTTTTAGAGACATGGCTTTATTTTCGAACCAAGAGCCTTCATTTGCTCTCTTTTTTTTCCATAAGCTCCATGTCTCTTTTTGCAATAAAGTTACGGAAGAGTACCAAACCTTATGTAGAGCTTTTATTTTGTACATGGATGGGCGTGATGTCTACTTCCAGAATAGAAGTATAACATGTATATGGTGGTGTGTACGTGATCTTGGTTTTAAAAGCATGAAGTAAATCTCTAAGAATCACAGTGACCTTGACAAAACTCATTGCAAAAGCAAGTTGCTTATGTAGGGGTTTAAAACATTATGAGCTTTGGTAGGGAATTTAATCACCATAAGGAACTCTTTATTTTATTTTAAAAGAGAAAACTCCGGTTATCAAGTCCACCTTAGTAAGATCTTAGGGCACTCATGTCTTATCATATCTTAGCTAACAACAACCTAGACCAAAGCGTGCTTATGCTACCCACAGATAGACAAGATAACAGAAAAGGTCATGCTCAACCAGCAAACTCAAAACTTAAGAGAATAACAGGTTGAAACATAGGTACAAGAGAGAAATAAGAGCAACTTTTCATCATATCCAAAGGAAAAGATTTAAGCATGGACTTAAAACATTTAAGGGATTATCATGGATGGCTCTCATTTACTAACTTTATTTGAACAAAAAACTTTATTCAACAATGCTTACCTGATTCTTACCTGATTGAGGGTCCTCCCCCAAGCTAGTCTGTTAACACCGATGTACCTGTCGGCGCAGGACTCGTGTTTTACGTCGTCGAGCGAAGACGTCTCCTTTGTAGGATTCAACTTGACGAAGCAGCATCTGACCCTGGAGATGAGGATACAGATGATTTAACCCGCCATACCTGTTTTCCCTTTTTCTGGCGGTCGACAGCCTGTTCCGGTGTTTTCTTTGTCTGTGCTTTTGCACCTCGTGTAGACTTCTTGTTGTGTTTTGCATAATACCGGATGGGGAAATCCTTCTCCCAGAACTTCTCCATGAACTTAATTAGGCTGTCTTTCTCTGGAGGCGTCACCTCCACCTCTTTGATATTCTGACTGTTTCTCCCGTACTTGATCTTGATCATGGAGCATTGCTCCACCTTTGGCCTGAACTCAAACTTCTCCTTCCTTCCATTAATGTTGAGCTGGATCTCTCCAGCACCCACATTAATGTGAGCGTCTGCTGTGCTCAAGAAAGGTCGCCCAAGGATGAGCGACGAATCGTTGCTCACGTCCATGTCCAGTACCACGAAGTCGACAGGAACGAAGCAATCCCGGATGCGCACCGGAATGTCCTCGGCTATCCCCTCCGGGTAGCGAACCGTGGAATCGGCCAACTGCAGTCTCATGGGAGTAGGAGACAAGGTAGTATAGTTAAGGCGGTCAAAAACTACCTTTGGCATTACGCTGACACTTGCCCCTAGATCACAGAGTGCATGCTCAAAGTGTTGTGTCCCGATTGTACATGTGATGGTGGGACATCCTGGATCTTTCTTCTTCTCCAGGACTTTATTTAGGAACGCTGCGCCGCATTCCTCGGTCAGCTTTACGACCTCGGTACTTGGGAGTGGACGTTTGTTGTTGAGAATGTCCCTCAAGTCCTTTGCATAAGTCGGTACCTGCATAGCATCCAGCAAAGGCACATGTATATTCAATTTTTGTATAACTTCTATGAACCTGGCGAATTGCTCGTCTGCGGATGGTTTCTTTTGACGCTGCGGGAATGGCAAGACGTTGGAGTCATAGAACTCATGCGGCGCGGTCTGTCCAGCTGGTGCTAGTTCGGCTTCTGGCTCTTCTTCCACCGTGGGGATCTCCTTTCTTGGTGCTATTTTCTCTGCATGGTTAGGGGGAACCAGGTCCCGAGTAGCCTTTCCGCTCCTCATGGACACAGCCTTAACATTTTCAAAGGACGAATCCGGTTGTCCGGGAATTCGCCCCTTATTACCAGACGGAACAGCGGCAGCTAACTGAGCTAATTGGGTTTCTAACATCTTATTAAAACTCAGCTAGCTTTGGAAGGTAGAGGACAAACTTTCTATTTTAGAGTTTATGCCCTCCAGAGCCTTATCATTAACAGCAAGCCTCTTGGAAATCGACTCATTAATCTTGGCCTGACCAAGGACAAGATCTTTAAGGGAAGGTTGATTAGAGAAAGAGTTATTATTGTTACCTCCCTGGTAAAATGGGCGTTGCTGATTCCAGTTCCCTTGAGGCCGGTACCCATTGTTGCCGTTCACGAACTGTACCTCCTCTTATGTCTCGGGGCAGTTGTTCCCCGAGTGGCCAGTTTCTCCACAGACTTCACACGTCATGTGTGAGTCCAGTGGCCCTTCGTTGTCGGCGCCTCCATCCTTGGTGCGGTCATCAAGGCGCTTCATAATAAGATCCATCTTGGCGGCCAACATGTCCACCTCCTTTACGGTGTGCATACCGCGTTTGTGTCCCTGAAGACGATCGTCATTCCAGGATTGGTTTGACACCATCTTCTTGATGAGAAGCTTGGCGGCGTTCACGGTCAAGGAGAGGGATGCCCCTCCAGCAGCAGCATCCATGTGTTCACGGGCTGTTTGGGACAGCCCATGGTAGAAGTTCTGAAGCAGGAGCCACTCTTGCATGCCATGGTGGGGGCACGCCAGAATGTAATCCTGAAAGCGATCCCACGCTTCCGGGACCGTCTCCCCAGACTCTTGCTGAAAGCTGGAAATTCTTCCCCGAAGGGCATTGGTTTTTCCAATGGGGAAGAACTTCGCCAAAAAGGCGTTGGAACACTTAATCCATGTATTCACCGCCTCAAGGTTGAAATAGAACCATTGTTTGGCTCTACCCAGCAGCGAGAACGGGAATAGACAGAGCCTGATGGCCTCTTGATCCACCCCTCGGATGGTGATGATACTGCACACCTCCAGAAAGTGCTGCAGGTGAGCACTGGCGTCCTCATAGGCTTTCCCACAGAAGGGGCTAGCCTGCACCATGTTGATAAGCGGAGCCTTCAGCTCAAAAGCATGATCCCCCACTTCCACTGCTGGACCCGTAGGGATCTGGGCAGCGGACGGAGCGGAGTAGTCACGAATGGTCCTGTCGGCCATGGCTTCTTCCGGTTGGGGTGCTACGGGAACGGGTTGTTCTCCTTGGTTGGAGGATTCTCCGATGACTGGTCCGATGACACCAGAGCGTACCCTCCTTCCTATGGTATTTGGGTTCTCGACGTAGTTGGATGGTAGTTGGAAACCAGTCATGCACTACCCTGTTTCACATCACAGAGAAACAGAGCAAAACGGGTAAACCTGCTAGATTACTGGCAATTAATTTTGTTGCACGAAATGCATGGATGTTCAAATCTCTTTAACCACTGCTTTCCCCGGCAACGGCGCCAGAAATGCTTGTTGGTATTTCTTAGCATCACTACTTAGAGTAGTAATGGTACTAGAGATACTTCATCGTAAATCTAGACGTTACAAATATTCTGCAAGCGCACAGAAGTACGTTGTAGCATTTCACCTGGGAGTATTCCAGAGTATCGTTATTTGTTTATCCGCAGGGAAAGCATTTAGTTAAAAGAGAGATGTGCCATCCAATGTTCTTACGTACAACAACATTAATGTACCATAATCTAAACAGGGGTAAATGATATAGAAGTGAATGAATGGGTTGACACACAGAAGTTCATTGCTCATCATTATGTTAGTCTTAGTTAGTATAGTACATTAGTGAAGATTAATAAGGGTTCATTAGCATCATACTAATGGAACTTGGATATACTACAATACCCTATACAAGCTCATTCAATGATCGTATGCAAGAGGACATATCGAGGTATCCAGTGGTTCCCTCATCAAGGGATGACAGTAGGACGTCTTATCATAAAGGCCTAATACCCACTCCCGTACGTGGAGGATTACAAAGGACGGATAGGGCTGTCACCACCTGCCGCCTACCTCTACTAATCCGTGGGGCAGCGGTACCCTCAATAGTATTCCATATCCCAAACACTATGTTTGCAATACGAGATACAACTCTATCTATCACGTTAATAAATAGAGCAACCAAAAGGCACATTGAGCCAATGTCATAACATACATTCACTTGATTGAGGTGTAAGACATAAATAGTATATACTAAGTAGATAAGGTATAACTGAGGCATACAACATAAGTATGAAGGTATTTCCATTAAGCTCAGAGTATTACAAGTAAGTAAGAGGATACAAGAACTGAACTCTAGAACTTACCAAGACTCCTCCGGAAGCCCTTCAGAAGATCTAACACTATGACTATCACTACTAAGACTAAGACTAAGCTTGTAGCAAAGGAGAGCTCTTCTTCTGGTGTGTGTTGAGTACGGCGCCCTTTGCAGGTATTTGTAGCATCACAAAGGCGATTGGAGTCAGCTAGAGGCAGTTGGAAAGTGGGCCCAGGTTGGCCGAATCCCCAAGGTCGGCCGACCCTTGGATCCACCGTCTTCAGCGCTTCACGGCTCAGATGTAATCTCCATGGCGGTTTACAGTTGTAGGTCAAAGGAGGGCCGAGTCGGACGCACGCCGGGATCGGCCGACCTGGCTGGGTCAGCCGACCCCCCATAACCGCCATTAGGGCCCACCTTACTCTGAGAGGCTTACATGTGGGTCCTAAGGTCGGTTCCAGTTGGGTTCTGTCGGTTTGGGTACATTTGTCTCTGGTTGTGGGCCCTTTAATCCATGTGATGGACATGTGGCTCATCCTTCACCCTTAACTTCCACCGACCATGAATCAATATTCAAGATCCTTCCTTAGTGTGCCTCTTGACCTATGTGAGAAAATGGGCTTGATCGGGGCTCAGGCCAGGTCGCCCGACCTAGCCAGGTCGGCCGACCAGGGCCTGTGCCCAGTTTCGTCCATCTTTTGCACCGTAGTCCCTATACTCAAATATATTCCAGATATGCATGGTATACTATTATTTGAATACTAATGTCTAAGTTATGCCTTGATCTTTATTGGTTTCTGAGCCTAGTGACGATCGGATTTTATGTTCTAAGGACCGTCAACACCCGGACCCATGAAAAGCGCCTGATCGACTTCATGGTGGACTTTGTGGCATTGGCCAGACGCCTGGAAGGCCTGAAGGACGCCATTCAAGAGGCTGTCGAGGCGGGTTCACAAAAGCTGGCGGTCGAGGCGGTGGACCAGATTCTAGTGAGCCTAAAGAGCCGGATTCCTTGTGCTCCCCTAGAAGTGGTGCTTGAGGGCATTGTCCTTGGGGACGAGGTGGCCGCCCTTGAGGAGGTCCGAGGCCTTGCCACCGATGTGGTGGCCATGTTTGCGCCTAACCACCGGAGGGGTGCTCCTGCAAGCGGAGATGACGGTGCTGCCCTTCCGCACCTGAGGCCCGCAGGCTCCCCTGCCCCTGACGCTGGCCAGTAGGGCCCATTGGGCCATTATCTTTTCCTCTTTTCTTTTTCTATTCGTACCCCGACGTAGATGGCACCTTCGCGTGCCTTGCACCGAACTCCGAGAGGGGGCTACACCCCTTTCTTTTTGGTTAAGCTTCTGGATTTCTTCAGTTTGTCTTTAGTGGCCCTGCCTTTTCATTCCCACCGCCAGAGGTTTGTCCATGGTGGGCGTAGGGTCGAGCGACGCATGTCCCATCCTGACGGCATCAAGCTAGGTCTCCCAGGTGGCATGGTGCACACGCTGCGCCTGGCTTCTGCAGTGGCGGCCACGTGGGCTAGGAGTTCACCCCTACCAGCCATGAATCCCTTATCGAGGTTGATGGTGTTGGTGATAGGGAGGGGAACACAAAGGGATGAGGCACAGCTTATCCCTTTGGGTCCTCACTCGACCACCGGCCTCTAACCTGCTTATAAATGACCAGGACGACCAGGGATCACCCCCATCACTGCAACATGTGCCTTTCAAAGCTTCTTGTGGTCTTGGAAAGGCCTGGGGGATTCTCCCTAGGCCCGAGTTCGATGATGTCAGCCTTTCCCCCTCCCTCCCTCCCCCCCGGCGCGCATGGAGGGTGCGCTATGGGCGCTAGCGGGGCTGGCACCCAGAGTAGTAGAGTCTTACCGAAAGGGGTGTCACGGCCGGAGGGCGCCGTGGCGCTTTGGGAGCGCAGGAAGAGCACCTCTTCGACATCTTCAGCATTGTGTGGGGTGGATCACTCGCCTTCCCCCGTCCGCCATGGTTGTCTCAGCATGGTGTCCTCCCCTGCCCCTATGCGCGTGCGTCTTTTGGGTGATGCACAAACGTAGGGACGGGGATGTACATGGTGCCGTGGTGCCCCATGAGGAGACAAGGACTTTGCACCTGCTCTTGGGGTATCTTGCTGGCTGACATCTGGAGCCCTAAGGCAGCAAGGTGAGATGTTTGCCTCTTGTTGGTTGATGTCATCATTGAGGAGCTTGGACACCCTAGGGTAGCCTAATAGATGCCATAGTACCCCGAGTTGTAGCTGTTATTGTGGGTTTTGGCCGGGGGCTTTGTACGCCTCACCGTCCCTTTCTGCGCTAACTGCTTCTCCAAGCGCCGCTCGGGTGGCCGCGTGTGAGGGGCTGATCCTAAGCCCCTCGGATGCTCTGTGACCTCTTCAGCTCCTTCCGGGGGATGCTGCTACTGTTGTTCTGGCTCATAGGGGCGTCGTCCCCTCCGCCAGTGGCAGCTTCTACTACATCCTTGTCTTCGTGGAAGGAGAACTCGACCGGAGCTTAGCCGCTCCTCCACAATGAGGTTGTTGGATCTTTCGCCGTCCTCTTCGACGCCCACTCACTTAAGCTCATCCTTTGGCTTCGGGGATTCCGGGCGGCTGAGAAACTGAAGAACTCTAAGCTTCCCAGCTTTCTTTCCGTTTGCTTGTCCTAGAACTGCGGAGCGAGCTCGTGCCCCAACCGTGCGCGGTGCGCACGTATCTTCTAGAGGCCCAGAGGTCAATGATGGCACTGGTGAATGGGCACCATCCATCGTTGCACCATGGCATGCAGCCTCGTGCTCCCTTGGCATAGAGGGGGAGGGTTCCACGATGGCAGCTTCATGCACCCTTCACGCAGCTCCTGTGTGACCGGGGCGTTCTCCTGTATCTATCATGTATTCTTGGAAGAACATGTAAATTTCCTTTTGCGAGGCCCTAGGGCCTCGGCTTGTAGTGTGAACGAGAGTTCCTCCAATCGTGCAAGTGTTATCTTTGCTTGTGATGTTCTGTTCCCAATACTCGAGTTTACCCCTGCTGCGACAAATGGTGGGAGCTGTAGGGTGCCCAGAGACATTGTTGGCCCCGGGGTTGAACGACCAAGCCGTGGGTCGAAGCAGGCCAAGCACAGCCTGTTAGCCCCCAGCCAATGCACCATCGGTGTGGGCTCTCTCTTTCACGGGCGGATAGAACGCCTCTGAGCTCGACAACTTGGCAACCAGGGTTTTTCTCGTGTCGGCATGAGAGAGCCCGTCATAGGTGAACCGCAAGACATGCGGTAATTGTGGGAGCCCCTGGGAAAGTATGCTCGGGAGACCGCCCCTGGGGTCCTTGCCCTTCATGCCTAGGTATCGGGGCTCCCTTCACAATTTTTGTGTATTCTTGTAAGCGCTGGGTGTACGTCAGCATCCTTTCCTGCCGCCGAGGCCCATTGATACCAGTGGAAAAAGAAGGGAAGATATACCTGGATCCATCGTGGACAGTGGTTGATCGTTCGATCCCGCTCCACTCAGAGTGGCGGAAAGCCCCCGTTCAGGGGTTTGGCCACCAACCCCGCTGCAGTGCCCGCTGGGACTGCTATGGCCACAACAGCTCGTCGTGATCTTCGATAGCCCTTTGGTCCCAGAAAGCGAGATACTACGCTCCAACACCCCCTACCTGGCATGCCAGCTGACGGTGGATTTGTACCGCGAGCTGGGATTTGAGGGAACCCCCGTTTAGAGATTCGGCCAGGTGTGTAACACGTGCAGCGATTCGTTTGGTGGGAGCTGTGAGACTCGGTGTTTAGATAGGTTCAGGCCACCCTGGAGCGTAACACCCTATGTCCTGTGTGCTTTTTTACCTTTTGTGATCATGGGATCAGATCCCTTTCCATGTCGCCTCTAGACGCCTATTTATGCCCTTCCCCTCTAGCCTAGGGGCGGGGAGTGTTACCGCCCTTAGGTGTGAAAGCGGCGCTCCAGACGACGCCATCCTACAACTGGCGCAGTCCACCCGATGGAGCCAACCGGGGTACCTGGGGTATCCCGCGCCATTTCGGGGTCTGTCTGATGCCCTGCCTCGGGGTCCCATGGGCCCTCCACTCTGCGTGGTCATGACCACTGGCGAGGAGGGATGCACCCACCTCCCCTGTCAGAGGGACAAGACACATCCCGGGCCCGGGAGCTTCCCCTATGACCGAGTTTTAGCGCCGTCTACGGCCACTCCCCCATAATCATGAGGTTTTCACATGGAAGGGGCGCCACTCCCCCATAATCATGAGGTTTTCACTTGGAAGGGGCGCCGCCTGAGGGTCCGCCCCTGTGTGAGGCTAGACGTAGTGAATGTCACGACCGGCTCTCTTCCTTCTCCTGTAGGGAAACACTGGCGCTCTTGGGTCGGCATGCTCTCCTAGGCTGCTGGTGTGATCTTACTCCCACCTGGGGCGGGCTCACCTGGTCGGGGTCCAAGAGGCCTTGATTTGTCTGGCCCAATGGGGACCCCCATTCTGCTGGCGCCGACACATGCCTACATGCATGTTTATGTGGCTCAAGACCAACACTTAACTTGGAAATGCACCGTGCTACGGCTTTCTCTGTCGAGACCAGTTATAATTAGGACAACAATAATGTCCATGGTGCAACTGAAATATCAGTTCAACCACCAACCTTTCAATGAAAAATGGTTTATAACACAATTCTATACATTAATTGTTTTATACTAGCTAATAAGTTATATGAGTTTTGATTTCTATCTATCTTTAGTAAATATGCTCCGAACACATATAAAAATGTAGTCATTGAAACTGAATTATAATTTCAACTACCAACCTTCAAAAAAAATGTTTATAAGCACAATTAGGTACACAAATTGTTTTATACTAATAAATTATATGAGTTTTTTGACCCTTCTACCTATTTTTAGGAAATATGCTATGAACGCATATAAAAAGGTAGTCATTGCAACTGAAATATCATTTGAACGCATATAAAAAGGTAGTCATTGCAACTGAAATATCATTTGAACCACCAACTCTTCGATGAAAAATGGTGTATAAACACAATTCTATACATTAATTGTTTTATGCTAATAAGTTCTATGAGTTTTGACCCTTCTAGTATTAGTAAATATGCTCGGAACACATATAAAAAGGTAATCATTGGAGTATATTCGGATTGAGTGCAAATAGATATAAAATTAGGTCTAAAAAGTATCATAATACACCAAAACTCTAAATTGGATGTTACTAAATGAATATATAAAAGTTTATTTTCAACAAAAAGTTCATGCATGGTCTAGTGGTTAGTGGCCTGTCATGAGAAACGTCACAATTTTGTACAATATTTTCCCTTGCCTTAGAAGTCCGGTTTCTAGCCTGATCTCATATGCACTTCCTCGTGCCTCACAAGTTCTATCGCCAGTTACTATGTAAAGCTCGGCTCTGAAATTGCTTCCTTTGCCCTCATCTAAAAGACGGTGAAGTGGTGTCACGGGTTCAATTCAACACTGGCAAGCCATTGTCTTTTGCCTGTGTTTGGTTGGTGGGATGGGACGGGATGATGTGGGACGAGCTCTTCGCTTCATGCTTTTGGTTGCAGGACATCTGGAACGGGACAACATCTTTAAGGAATATACCTCCAAAACAGGGGACGGATTGATCCCTCCAAAATAGGCGGACCAACTCGTCCCCCGTTTATGCATCGTTACTCTCCGGCTCTTTTCTCTCTCGCCCGGCTCCTCTCGCTCTCTCTTCTGCGGACGCTGCGGCGGACAGGCTCTGCGCTCGAGCGGTAGCCCCGCCCGGGGCTCACGGCGGCGGCACGGCCCTGCGCTCGCGCGGCAGCCTCACCCGGAGCTCGCCTTGGCCTCACGCCGTTGCGGACAAGCCTGCCTAGGGCGAGCTTCGTGACCTCGTGCCAATGCGGACGAGCCTGCCTAGGGCGAGCTTCGTGACCTCCACGCGGCCGCCCAGTCCGGCGAGCTAGAGCTCCGGCCGCCCCGTTCGGCGAGCTCCGAGCAGCCGGGAGAGTTTCGACCACTCCTGCCCGGCGAGCTGGCGAGGGGGACTCCGCGACAGGGCAGATCGAGCTAGAGCACGCGGTGCGACTCGGCGATGGATGGGCAGGCAAAGCGGCGAGGGAGCTCGGCGACGGGGCTAGCCAAGGCGACGCCGGCAGAAGCAGAGAAGACCGAGCTAGCCCCCTTCGTGATTCCCATTGCCAGCAAGAAGATTGGGGGCGGTGCGTCCTCCTCCGTGAAAATAGAGAAGATAAGGTACGGCTGTTAAAAAAAAAGAGGCAGAGAATGACAGATAGGGCTCATGGATTGCTGGAGCTAACGGTGTTAAAAGGGACATCCATCCCTCAATATAAATTCCTCCAACGAAACAAAGAATTAGGATGACCTCGTCCGTCCAACCAAACATGAGTTCCATTCCAACAAACTGGGACGGGACCATCCCATCACTTCATGTCTCCCAACCAAACACACCCTAAAGCTCAGCTCTGAAAATTGTTTGCTTTGCCCTCCTCCAAAAGACGGTGAAGGGTACTCGCCCCTCCTCTCATTCCCCGTGCCTCAGCACTCTTGTCGCAGTGCTCTAAAGACGGTGAAGAATAATCGCTCTTTCTTCGATTTCTATTGCTATCTAAAGCTCAGCTCTAAAATTGTTTCCTTTCGCCTCCTCCTAAAGAAAGTGAAGGGTACTCGCCCTTCCTCTATTTCCCATCGCGGTGCTCTTTTCAAAATAGATAGAAATCAAAATTCTTAAAGACAGCTGCCCTTTGCTTCTCTACTGTTCATTCCTGCCAAAATGTGCCGACGTGTCGATCAGAGGAGGACTCGCGAAAAAATGCGCGCGTGAAGGCCGATGGCGTGGGAGAGAGCGGCTGCGCCTAGGAGAAAACAGCGACGGAGGCATCCGGCTTGTCCAGCCATTTCAGTGCTTCGGCCCAGTTTCTACGGCCCACTTGTTTCGGCCCAAAGCCTCGCCCGAACCCTAGCTCTTTCCTCTCGCTCCACGCGGAATCTCGCCACGCCGCCGCTCTTTCCTCTCCACGTCGGCGTACGCCCCGCTGCCTGGCTCCGATGCTCAAGCCCCACGTCGCTTGGGCCTCGTGCTGCTCGACCCCGCGCCGCTGGCCTCTGCGCCGCTCGAGCCCCACGCCGCTGCCCCCCGGAGCGCCCGCGCCGCTTGCCGGCGACCGTTGGCAGCTCGCCTCCGGCTCCGCGCGGACGGCCAGGAGTGGGGACAGCGCTGGCCGCGCGGCGCTGTAGGCCCCGCACCGGTGGCCCCTGTGCCGCTGCATCCGGCCCCCATGCCGCTGCATCCTGGCCCCCGCGCCGCTCGCAGGCGAGCGCTGGTACCGGCTCAGCGCGCGGACGGTGCGGAGCGGGGAAGGGGGTCCTGGATTCCCTCCGGCCTCTCGCTGTTCCGATGTCACGTCGAAACAGTGCGCAGGCGGCGCAGGCACCGCAGGGCGCTCCTCCTCCTCTCTGCCGGTGCCGAGGCGCCCTATCCCCTCGGGGCAAGCAGCGCCCATCCCTGGCCTCCATGTGCTTCTGCCGTCGCCGAGATAAGTGACCTCCTCCTCGTCATCCTTATCCACTCCTCGGCTTTCTTCTCCCTCTCCCTCCTGTTCAAAACCGTACCGGTGCCTGTGATACCCCTCTACCTGTTTCCCCTTCCCATATCGCAGCGTGCAGGTCTCTGAACTCCTCCTGTTCCCTGAAGCTTCCTCCCGTTCTACTACTTGGGATTTGCCGTGCCTTCGTGTGATTTGTGGTTTCTTGATGTTCTTGTGCAGGTGCGTGGCTGGCCATGGCGTTGGTGACCTAGCCCTAGGAGCGGCCATCCATACAGCAGGTGAGTTGCCTGGTTTGGGTTTGGGCCACCTTCCGCTTCTTGATCTCCTGAGGTGAAAATTTTGTTTGATTTAACTGCAGCTCTCTCTTTCTTGTGCCTGCAGTGAGGTATTTCGATCGAAATCAGCAAGATTTGAGGGTGAGTTTGTCCCTCCTGGTCCTTTTTCCATGTGCTTTGCATTTGCAGGATGTCGTGTCCTACTGTCCTTCATTTGAGTGACTACATCTCTGTTTCTTGTATGTGCAGTGAAGTTCTTGGGGTTCAGTCAGCAAGATTTCAGGGTGAGTTGGTCTCTCCTTTCTTGTGCCTTTTAGTCTACCTGCAAGGATGATATGTGTTCATTGTGTGGTCTTCTTTGCTCTGTCGAATATGGACAAAGTTGGTTGCTAGCATGGATCTTTCGTTTGCAGTAGTGTGCTTATGATTTTTTGGGTGCTTCCACATATTACTGCTATTATTAGAGATTGGCGTGGTTAGTCCTTTTTAGTCTAGCTGCAGGAATGGCAGAAAACTAGGATGGTAGAGATATGGCTTCTTTGTTGATTGGTGCTTGTGCAGTGGCTTCCTCTGTAATTTGATGGATGCATTGATCCTCCTTTCTTGAACGATACATGTGTGCTGATTTATTAGTTTTTGGGCAGGGTGTTTCTTTGATGCATTTATCCTGATGCTTTACATGTATTTATTACTAAGTTCATTGTTTGTTGCTAGGTGATATCTTGCTGAGGAAAGAAAGGTGTGTCGCTGTTAGGTTGCTGTTGTCTGTGTTGCAGGGACTCACAAAGGTCAGTTTGTTCTTCCTTCTTGTTTTCCATACATGCATTGCATTTTTTTTTTCTTAAGTATGCTTTGTTTGTACACTGCATGGAAAAGGCCTTGCATGCTCTCTTCTGCCTTCCTGTACATCTGCTTCCTATGCTCTCTAATCCTAGGTGTTATGCTTCTTGATGATCTTGCCTACCTATCTGCTTTACATATGGTAGAAATCCCTTTCTATGCCTTTTTTTTTATCTCTGGTCTTTCTTTCCTGTCACTAGCATTGCTCCTCTTCCTTTGCTCTAATATTTTCTTTCTTTCCTATCTGTAGCATTGCTTTTTATAGGCTGCCTTTTATAGGCCATATTTATAGGTATTTTGCTGCCCCTTCTTTTTCGTGCTTATCTGTTCTTTAGTTGTCTTGCTTCCTAGATAGTACAGGTCATCTAGGACTTTACATTTCTCCTCTGCTAGATGGGTCATGGCTTAGCTGCCACCCTCTCTGTAGGTAGCCTTACTGTCTATTTCTTCCTATTCTTTGCATTAAGGCCTTTTCTGGTGCATGTTGAACATATAAGTTTCAGTGTTTAATGCAGTCTGATCTTATTGCTAATTTGCTATCGTTTTTCTTTGTGTTTGTGTGCCCTGCTTGGCTGTTCGGTTGTATTCATTTTGGTTTTTTTTGTGCTGCGCTGGCTGTTTAGTGATCATTAGATAAACATGTTGCTTTTAGAGTTCGCTGCCGTGCGATGTTGTTTGCCTTATTGCTGTCATTTTTCTATGCCTGCCTTCTGCTGTTGTTTTGCCGCCAAACATTTTGTGTCCGTGATTCCTTAATGTTCTCCCTGCTATTTAGTGATGTCGAGTCCTCCATGTGAGAGAGTTGCACGGTGTCGTGAGAAAAGACAAAGAAAATGACTTGCTCTTGCCCAAGGTTTTCTTGAACGTCCAGTTTTTGCTACTGGCGATGGCCCATCAGGCCTCTCTGATCTACCAGCCCATTCCAGCAAGCCGGGCACATTTGATCAGGCACAACCATGTGATCAGCTGCCGATTCCTCAAAAAAGAACAAGTGAGTGTTTTTAGACATACACCCTCGATGGCATGATGCAAAGACAAAAACTAATATTTAAAGCACCTAAACTAAACAGGAAAGAGGTCCTTGATGGACGTCTCTGCAGAAATTGCTGCATCCAACCGACGCCGTCGGCTCAGTAGGATGTGCAGTAAGAGAACATCCAGCGCTGGTACACCAGTACATGTCACACTCCCTCTTGATAAAGCACTCATAGAAGAGTTGAAAGGTTTGTAGGTGTTCTTTTTTGTCTCGATTGCAAAATGGTTTTCTTGCTGCTGTGTCTGTGGCCCTGATTTTCCATTCTATACATGTAGACTCCTACTCAAAACGGTCATATTATGGTAGGCCAACACATGAGTGTCTGTACTGCAGAGCAGCCTTTTGGTTCCAGGAACGAGTAAAGAGCGCTTCTATTATATCAAAACGAAAGATTGTGTCCAACCTTTGCTGTAGGGGAGGCAAAATTAGTCTAAAGCCTTATGCGAAACCACCTGCTCCCCTAGCTGACCTGTTAAGATTCGATGGTAATGCACGCTCAAGACGATTTCTTAGGCAGATTCGATCATATAATTCATTGTTTGCCTTTACCTCCTTGGGTGCGGCTGTTGATAAAACGATAAACAATGGCACTGCTCCTTATGTCTTCAAAATAAATAGAGTTATCCACCATTGTATTGGTTCCCTGATACCGCGCCGTGGCTCACGACCTAAATTTGCATAGCTTTATATATACGATACTGAACACGAGGCACAGAACCACCTTGGCATGTTTGAAGCTGATGCTAATGCTCCTAACCAGCCAGACCCAGAGGTAGCACTATCCCTGTTAGATATGCTGAATGAACATAACAGCCTTGTCAAGGCATTCCGGCATGCTAGAGAACGTTTGGAACAGGAGGGTGATCAAAAAGTGACGTTGCGATTGCTAGGCTGCAACTCAAGGCATGATGTCCAGTACAATCTGCCCACAAGTGGTGAGATTGCAGCGATAATAGTGGGTGATTACTCAGCTGATGAGTACACTTATGACGTCCTTGTGCACGATAGGAATTCAGGACTAAAGCGTGTTTCCTGTTTGCACCCATGTTACATGGCACTGCAATATCCCTTGTTGTTTCCTTATGGTGAGCACGGCTACCATCTCGGCATCAAATATTCGGACGCTGACGAAACTGATGCTGTTATCTCACTATGCTTGAGTATGGTAGATTTCACATGCACTATAGACTAAATGAGGTGAATCCATTCACTTGTTATGGCATGTTAAGTGACCAGATAGCCGTTGATTTTTACTCGACAGTCGAAGGCTCTAGGCTTAAATTTATAGTTGACCACCAGAAAGAGCTGAGATATGAGTCAGTGCAGGGAATAGCTGATGCGATTGATAAGGGTCTCACGAATGCGGATTCAGTTGGTGGTAGAGTTGTTGTGCCTGCCACTTTTACCGGGGGAGGAGGTACTATGTCATGAATTACCAAGACGCGATGGCCATTTGCAGAGTCTATGGCCCTCCTGACCTTTTTGTCACCTTTACATGCAACACTAAGTGGCGAGAGATTGCTGATGCTCTACGATACGAGCCTGGGCAGCAGCCTTGCGATCGATCTGATTTAATTGTGTGTGTCTTCCATATGAAAGTTGACGAGTTCATAGACGATATTAGGGAGGGGAGGACTTTTGGTGCAGTGCTTGCAGGTGAGGCGTAGCATAGGCTAACAGCTAATCATTCATTTGAATCTTTGTCGTTAGAATATCTAACATGCGCTATTATTTATGCAGTTTTGTACACTGTTGAGTTCCAAAAGCGTGGCCTGCCACATATACATTGCCTTGTGTGGTTGGCTGATGCACGTTCAGAATCTAGTGCTTCCATTATTGATAGTTTTATCTACGCAGAAATTCCTGACATAGAAATTGACCCACTAGGCTATGCCTTGGTTGATGAGTTTATGATACATGGTCCATGTGGCGATGCCAACAAAAAATGCCCATGCATGAAAGATGACAAGTGTTCAAAGAATTTTCCTAAATCATTCCAGGATGAAACGATCATAGATGACTTTGGTTTTACAATCTATAGGAGAAGGAATTATGGTAGGCATGTTGTGAAGAATGGTGTCACTCTAGACAACAGGAACGTTGTTCCATATAACATGAAACTCCTAAAAAAGTACAATGCACACATCAATGTGGAATGGTGTAACAAATCCAACATGATCAAATACCTATTTAAATATGTGACAAAGGGAAGCGATAGAGCGAAGATATACTTTGAGATTACTGCAAAGACGTCTAATGCGTCCCTTGGGCCTCAGCTGGCTCCACGGAATGAGATCCAAGAATACATTGACGCTAGATTTCTTTCTTCCTGTGAGGCTCTATGGCGTGCTTTTGAGTTTGATATTCACTATAGGATGCCTCCAGTAGAACGACTATGTGTTCATCTTCCAGGGATGAATCATATACGCTATGAACCAGGAGCTGATCTAGAGGCATTGCTTGCTAGCCCTGCAGCGAAAAGCACGATGCTAACTGAGTGGTTCGAAGCGAATGGAAAGCATGAGGATGCTAGGCACTTGATGTACTGTGAATTTCCAAAACAATGGACTTGGGTTGCGTCTGACCGATGTTGGCGAAAAAGAGCCCCTTGCGCTAAAATTAGCCGTATGTACTACGTGCATCCAACTGCTGGGGAGCTTTATTACCTGTGCATGCTTCTAATGATAGTTAAAGGTGCAACAAACTATGCTGATATAAGAACTTTTAGAAATATCATGTAGAAAACATTTCGAGATGCATGCGAGGCAAGAGGATTGCTTGAAAGTGATAATGAATGGAACCTTCTATTTGATGAGGCCATAGTGTCTGCATCGGCGCATCAGCTTAGGCATTTGTTTGTCACTATGGTGCTTTTTTGTTCTGTTGGTAATGTACGTGCTTTGTTTGATAAATATTGGTTGTACTTTACAGATGATATACACAAAGGGCTGAGAAATGCACTTGCGAACCCAAGTTATGTTGTCCCTCACGAGCAACTACCTATTTGCTAATAGTGGTGGCAACATAAATAACTACAACTTACCAAAATTGACAACACATGATTATGGTGTGCGCGATAATAGACTGATTAATGATGAGCTTGATTCAGAACCCTTAATGTTGTCCATGCATGCTTCATCTTTGGTATCTCAGTTGAATGCAGATCAAAAAAATGTGTTTGATGTAATCACTAAACGAGTTCTCAATGAATCCGCTGGCTTTTTCTTTGTGTGTGGCCATGGTGGGACTGGCAAAACATTCTTATGGAATGCTATAATTGCAAAATTATGATCTGAAAATAAAATAGTGCTTGCAGTTGCATCATCTGGTGTGGCATCTCTGTTGTTACCTAGAGGACGAACTGCGCACTCTAGATTTAAAATACCTTTTGACATAAGTGAAGCAGCCACATGTGGTGTGAAAAGAGGTACCATGCTTGCTGAGCTTATACAAGTGGCTGCACTGATTATATGGGATGAAGCTCCAATGACTCACCATCGCTGTTTTGAGGCGTTAGATCGAACTATGAGAGATATTCTTTCCGAACACAACCCTGCCAATGCAATGCTTCCATTTGGGGGCAAGCCTGTTGTTTTTTGTGGCGATTTCCGGCAGATCCTACCAGTAGCGTGCAAAGGTTCGCGTTCCATCATGGTTGCCGCATCTATCACAAACTCTAATCTATGGCAGCATGTAGTGCTTTTAAAATTGCATACAAACATGCGACTCTTGAATCCCGCATTAGAAGGAAACCAGCGTGATGAGCTCGAACAATTTAGCAAATGGGTCTTAGCTATTGGCGATGGTACTGTCCCTGCTGAAAGAAAGGGGGAAGAACGTGAAGCCTCATGGGTTACCATTCCCGATGATTTATTGATCCGTACTGATGGTGACAAGGTTGCTGCAGTTGTGTCTGAGGTGTACCCAAATTTGTTGTCGAACTATCAAGATCCTACATATTTAGCCTCACGAGCCATTGTCTGCCCGAATAATCTGACGGTTGATGAAATAAATGAATACATTGTCTCTATGCTCCCTGGTGACAGTGTGCACTACATAAGCTGCGACACCATATCAAAAACATCTGAATGCATTCCAGATTTTGATGTAATCTATCCTACTAAGTTTCTCTACTCAATTGAAGTGAATAATTTCCCTTCTCATAAGCTTGTCCTTAAGAAGGGTGTTATAGTGATGCTTTTACGTAACCTGAACCAAAGTATGGGCCTTTGCAATGGAACTAGACTACTTATTACTGACCTTGGACAACGCCTGCTATAGTGTGCCGTGCTAACAGGGTCTAAAATTGGTGAATGTGTCTTTATACCTAGGACTGCGCTTAACACGACAGATGCAAAATGGCCCTTCACATTGCAAAGAAGACAATTTCCTGTGCGAGTGTACTATGCGATGACAATAAATAAAAGCCAGGGTCAGACCCTATCAATGGTAGGCCTTTACCTGAAAAAACCTGTCTTTACACATGGGCAACTTTACGTTGCAGTTTCAAGAGCCACATCTAGAAGTGGGCTTAGGATTTTGATTGAAAATGACGATGGTTCATGTGGTTCACACACTCGAAACGTGGTGTACCAGGAGGTTCTTGATGCCGCTAATGCGGCATCGGCTTAGTACTCCTACCATGCCATGGATTTTTGCTGTACATATTTTTGTGTTTTTACGTATTTCGAACGTGGTTGCGTGTCTGCACTTTTGTTGCCTTTCGATTGTTGATTGCCTGATCTGCTCTGGTTGGTATATGCTGTACATTTGGTTCTAAGGTGTCCCATCCTTAGCTAATTCCTTTTCTAAGTTAAATATAATCTTCTCATGTTATTGATTTGTGTTCTCGCAGCTTGAACAAATTCCATTCACCTGCAGATGGGAGATCTACTCCTTCCACATCTTATGTTTGGAAACTGCAATGATCGCATATGTGTTCGTGTCTCTAGGTTCTGGGATTTCTATGATCCTCAATATGAGACAAAGTTGCTGCATACTGACATGGTTCTTATTGATGAGGAGGTATGAAAACTCATCTTCCATTTTGTTTTGTTGAGTTATGAACAATAGCATGCCTTTTGCAACAGAACTTGTAACCTATGACTCAATTCTTTTGGACAGAGCAACATCATCCATGTCCAGATCTACCATGCTGCCAGTGAACGGTTCAGGCAGTGCATAAAAGAAGGCAATGTTTACAACTTCTCCTATTTCGAGTCAAGAATTCTGGTGACTCCTTCAGACCAGTTGCAAATGATCTCATGCTTAGCTTCTCAAAATGGACTAAGATAGACGAGCTGGTTGAGATTCCTCCTACTTTCCCAGTGTATGCCTACTCCCTTGCTTCCATGGAGCAGTTACAAGCACGTGTAGACAAGAAAAATGCTCTTCTCAGGTAAACAACATTCACACTACCTTATGAGTGTGCTTCACATTGTCCATTACAATAGCTTATGCGCTGCTATTTCTTGAAATAGATGTGATTGGAGTTATTACTGCTATTTCGAATGTTGGCATGGTACGGACAAAAGCAAGGCAGGGTGAAAGCTTGAGGAGGGTTGTCACTATATGTGCTCCAAGGTTAGCCATACATTGCTGCGCCATCCATAATGTGCTTTATGCCTATGCCTGTATGTTATATTACACACTAACATTTTGTTTCATTGCTATTACAGTGGTGCTCTGTTAGATGTTGTGCTTTGGTCAGAGCGAGCCACTTCGTTTCCAGCTGAGGAGATACACATAAATGGGCAAGCTTCTCCATAGATAGTGGTCTTTGTCGGTACTCTTGTCAAAAGCTATGGAGGTTTGTCGCTATCTGGTGGTTCATCATGCAAGTGGTACATAAACCCCGAACTCCCCGAGGCAAAGAAACTTATGGCTAGGTAATTAGTTCATCTAACCATCAGCTCGCTGCATATGCTTTGTCTTTTTTGTCTTTCTACTTTTCCTAAGGTTAAAAGCTTTCTCTCCCTTTCCTGGATAGTGCAAAAGTTGTTCATAAGCCAATTACTTGGGCTGAGAGTAAAGTGGGCTCTTCTGGACCAAAAGATGCTGCTCAACATAGGATGATTTCTGATATCATAAACTTGAATCCCTTCAAATGCAAGGTAATCTTATTACTGCAACATTTCATACATCTGAGTGTATACAAGATATTTCTCTTCCATTATTCTGATATTTCTATCATCTGATTAGAAAAGAATACCATTTTCTTGTTGTTCTAATACTTTTATATATATCTTTGAATTTCCAAACCTTAAATTCTGTTTCTGAAATTCAGTATTCACTAATCTGAAATATTAAGCTCTCATCTCTGCACGTTAGCAATTTTGTTATATACAAATTTTGAGCTTCATAGAGGATACCACAATCTAGAATCTAGAACTTTTATTTCTAACTAGGTGCAGTTCTATATCTGATTTCTATGATATGTGTGTGTTTCTATAATCTATAACTCATGTTTCCTCTTATGCAGAAAACTGAGTTCTTGGTTACAGTTACAGTAAAGAAGATTGACGGCTCATGGTGGTATAATGCACGCAAACAGTGTATCAAAATAGCTAAGCGTCATGGCAATTCGTACAGGTGCACTAATCCTAAATGTGCTACCATTGGAATGCCCAATCAGAGGTCTGTTGCCAGTTGTTACCATTTACTGATTTTTTTTAATGTATGGTTTCTGTTAGGTTTTCTAATCCATCCTTTTGTGTAGGTACAAGCTATCCATACTCGCTGGAGATGAGACTGGTGACGCTGATTTTATTATCTTTGGGCGGACAGCTCAGTGGCTCACAAAAAAGACAGCTGATACACTTATTGCTGATAACCCCGTTGGTTTTATCCCAGATGAGATTACAAGGCTTCTTGAGAAAACTTTCATATGGAATGTCAGTTTTACAGAGAGCACAATAGACACAGGCAATATTACCTTTCAAGTTAATATGGTGGTTGGAGAAATAGATGATGCCAATGCTGTCATTCCAGCAACACCAGCAGGACCACAAACATCATCTCTGATGCTCTCAGGAGGTGCAGGCACCAGCATGCAGAACACTCCTCAAAAAGGTCATCCCTTGACTCTACTCTCGCTTCCTGCTACTTCTGAAGCTAGCCTTGCCTCAAGTGCCACACCAACCAAAACAGCAACACCTGCTTCTAAACCACCAGAGACTCCACAAAGTGTGGGGAACAATGCTTGCGATAAGGTAAGTTACTCATTAATTGCTAATTTTGGCTGTCTTAGCATCATAAAATAAAGACTTGTCATCAGGGGTCTTAATTGTTGATTTTGGCATTTCTTGCTGCAGGCCAAAGTCTTGGCCTCCACTGGAGATTCACATGCTGATTCTTCTACAAAAACTAAGAACAGCAATCCAAAGAAAAGGTTATCCCTATCAACAGCCTATTTTTCTTGATTCTATCTCTTGGTTATTAGACACAGAACTTATGTCTATATCTATAGGTCTCGCGCATCCCCTGACAAAAAAGTTGCTAAGAAGCTCTTTCCTGGCGAAGAAGAAGCGGAAGATGACAAGCATGGGACAGACGACGGTGTAGGCACCGTTGATCAGACCAGGTAGTTGTAGTTCCCTCCATCAGTTCTGTTATTTCAGAATAAGCAACACATAGATAGGACTGCTGATAGCTTTATTATGTTCTCATATAATCAGAACCAGCAAACTTGAGTGCACATAACAAGCCATTCTTTTTTTTGCTCACATTTCAGAGCATTAGAATCCTATTTCAGGCTCAAGTTTCTAGAGTGGAGCCCCTTTTGCAAAAACTAATATGGTAGTTCCTACATCAGTTCTGTTATTTCAGAATAAGCAACACATAGATAGGACTGCTGATAGCTTTATTATGTTCTCAAATAATCAGAACCAACAAACTTGAATGTACATAACAAGCCATTCTTTTTTTTTGCTCATATTTCAGAGATTTGAATCCTATATTAGGCTCAAGTTTCTAGAGTGGATCCCCTTTTGCATAAACTAATATGATTCCCTTTTGCAGCCCAATCAATGATGCATGAGCAATGGACTTCATGCGTGTTTTGCTACCAGTTGCAGCCCTCTTTTGCGTGTTTCATCTTCAGTGACTAAAATCTGCATGATAAGCTTCATCGTCTAGATGCTTTACCGGTCTTTAGAGTGGTTTTCAGATGTATGTATGACTGCAATCTGGGTAACCTCATCATGAAATGTTCGATTTCGATGCCCTTTTGAACCAGTATTTGCAGCTACCACCAGAGCTGTTTGGTAGCTATGCATACTGGTTATAGCTGTAGATCAAAGGTGATCGGATGTGCTATAATATCTAATGTTCCAAATGCCGGACAGACACCCCTGATAGATAGGATATCCATATTGGTCGGATGTGCTGTAATATTTATGATCAAAATGCCGGACGTACACCTTTAATGGATAGAATATCCATGGTGCTCGGATGTGCTGTAATATTTATGATTTAAATGCCGGACAGACACCTCGGATGCATATGAATATTTATGGCCAAGTAATATTCATGATGTGTTTGTTAGTATATGCTGATTTATCTTATTGATTGATGATTTGTGCTTCTCAAATTGATTACTCTGGATTCATAATGGATTACCAATGTTGCATCGTTAGCTGCTGATATGCTACGAGTCTTGTTTCTTCAATATGATATCCAACTACAAACCTTATTAGAATTGTTGTGACTGAAAGGCTTTGTTCTTGAGCATATGAAGTGTCATCCTGATGCCTTTATATTGTAATACTTGGATGTCAATTTGATAGGGCGCAGGGCACGCGAAGCGCGCCTGATGTTCTAGTTTCTAGTTGAATTTAGGACCCGTTTAGTTCAGTAAGAAAGTTTACGAAATTTACTGTAGCAATTTTAAACCAAATATTAGGAGGACTAAACATGATCTAATTATAAAACTAAATACACGGATGGACGGGAAATCACGAGATGAATCTATTAAGTCTAATTAATCCGTCATTAGAGATTGTTTACTGTAGCATGACATTGTCTAATCATGGCCTAATTAGACTCATTAGATTCGTCTCGCAAAGTTACCAGGGGTTATGAAATGGGTTTTGTCATTAATCCACATTTAATACCCTTAATTAGTGTCCTAATATTTGATGCGACAAGTTTGCAAACTTAGTTGGAGAACTAAACAGGGCCTCAATGCTGGCAACAGGCAAGTCTGTCCAGTTGCACGGTCTTTCTCGCCACGCCCTTGCCAGCAGCAGCCATGCACCCTGTTCGGCTCCACGGAAGTGGCTGGGCTGGAGCTGGTGCTGGCAGCCAGCCAGCTCCAGCCACCGTGGCTGCCCCAGCCAGCACGTCGGAGGGAGGCAGGCCGCCCAGCCAGCCAGCAGCGCCACCCGCCAATTAATATGGCGCCAAATGATTTCAAATTCAAAATTTAAACATGCACTAACAACATCAATTTATCCATTGACCAGTCATTACTCCATACAACAATACAGTACAATATAAAGTTTAATATATATTTTTCAATACAACATACAATAACATCATAGGATTTCACGACACTGCCAAAGCTATAAGGTGTCTTATCCCAGCTGTTGTAGTTGTATCAGTAGTTCGAGCAAAGTCCGAAAGTTCGTACGTCGCTCCCGTTCCATGACTACTGATCCACAAGAAATTGTCCAATGCAAAGTAAGAGATTATAATCTTCACTTGCTTGTCCCTAGTATAGTAGGCCACCCCCATCCAACACTTTCCACCTCTCTTTCATGACGCCAAACCTCCGTTCAATGATATTCCGCAATTTCGCATGGGTGTAATTAAACTTCTCTTCCGTACCTAAATTGCGCAAGTCAACTCTCTCAAAGTTCTTAAGATGGTACCTTGACCCATGAAACGAAGTCATGTATCCCTCTTCTTATGCGTACCCAGCGTTCGCCAGGTAGTACCGTCCTACAAACCTCGACAACATTTGCACCGTTAGTACAACATAATATCTCCATAGAACATGTTTACCAAGTTGAGTAAGTAATTGATTCACAAACCTAGGGGTGGATGGGGGAACCTTCCATCCTCCCAACAATCTCTAAGAACCGCCATGTCATGACATGCTCCCCCCTTACCGGCACCAACATAAGTGAATCGGCCGTGCATGTCCACTATGGCGCAGACATTAATAGACACATCCCCTTTCCTGTTAATGAAGTCTACTTTGGCGGCTTGGTTCACCTCAACGTCAATGTGCACGCCATCTATAGCACCTATACAGCCATCAAACCACGGAGCATACGGCAAAAGTTCCATCATCGCCTGTGTATTCCTATCAGATGGAGCTATTATACTATGGGCCCATCTATACATGATATCAGCCATCAATGTCATTTTCCTACTAATAGTATCTAATGACCTTTGGAACACTTCTCTACACTCCCTTACACATGCTGCGTGCGCACAGGCCCACACATACAAACCTAAAGCTTCCACAGTCCCCATATTTCGCGTTTCAGTCAACCCATACTGAAGTAACATGTTATGCAATGTGAAGAATTACACACGCGACATACGGAAAGCATCGTAGCAACTTTGCGGATTATCTAGAGTTAGACTCGTCCATTGAGCCCCCGTCAACTTTTGGAAGGGACAAGGGGGATTCACCGTCGGTTGCATCATCTGCCACATAGCATGTAGCCTCTGTAGCATTGTAGCTGCCATTGACACCCTCTCAATTTCTTTTTCACATTCAGAGCTGCTTCTAGACGTGTCTATGCTACTGGCCATCTACAAAGTAAGATGCAAGGAATCAAAATTCAGCAAACACTAAAAATTCCAACCTCAGTACTAATAAAAGGGTAGTGCAGCCACAGCAGCCATCTATTTGTGGGTAATTACTGAAACAAGTAGAAGGGAAATCAGGAAACATGAAAATTCTACAAGTAAAGAAATGAACCATATTCTGTTGTTTCTCGAATAAAGAAAACAATCAGCTTCAAGATTCATCTTAATGTATCTTTCATAACAAGAGCTGGTAGATGTGAGCCTAAACAAAGCACTAGATTAATTAATGGCACAACTGGCCAACTTAAGCAACATGACTTCAAATCATAGAGCAGCATGACATTCCAACCTCAGTACTAATAAAAGGGTACTAAGATGCAAAATGTACTTTAGACTGCAGCTATTTCAGCAAAAACTAAGATGCATGGAACCAAAATTGTGCTCACAGCAGAGATGCAAAATCAACTATAGACTGCAGCGAACCGTGGCTATCCTGCATTCAAATCAGTTTTGCAAGAGATACTAACCCCTTGTTTGGAAAAGCAGCCGGTAGAGATGTTTCTGTCAGTCAACAGTGTTACAAATCACCCCAACAGGACCTGCAATTCAAGACAAAAGAATTAAGACAATGACCATGTTCTGCAGTATTAGTTCTCAAATACATTACTGATAGTACAATTTAAAATAGGACCATTGCAACATGAATTACAATATTGGAAACCGAAATACAAACATGGCACCACGCTCCCACAGCCAGCAGATTGTTCAACAGTTGTTTATTACATAAACATGACGCAAGAATGCAAATTGCCATCAAAGTTTGTTTATTACAATCAAAGCAGTAATGAAAACAGATACACGGGAGGAACCAGCTTGGTGTGGTGAATGTGTCACTTGAACTTTGGACTCTTCTGGTGTCCCATCATCTTCACGAAGTTGATGCAGCCATCCAAAGTTCTCATACGAATGAAAGCCCTACGCGCGGTCCTGTCCATGCAGATGCGCATCGCCTCCATGAAACAGAGTCCAAAATTGCTATTACTTGATCGAGCTCATCATTTTCATCGGCACGATAAGCCTCTTTTTTCTTCGCGTCACTCACGTATTCGCTGAATTCTTCCATGCAGTCCTCAATGGACAAAGTCTTGCTACTCTTCTTCTTTGGGCTCGAAACGGAAGCGTCTTGCATTGGGCGTTTGAGGGACTTCCCGGTTGCAATGGGTCCTCCGGTCTCATCCATAGGGGGTCAGGTGTATGGGGGTTGTCAGCAGACAGAGTTGCTTCTGAACCATGGCCACCAGCAGATACTAACTCTCCCCTATCAAGTGGCTCGTGTCCGAAAAGGTTATAAAGTTGCTCACAGCAGGGCGGGCGTTTGTACTTCGAACCGTGGCTATCCTGCATGGGCCATAGGTAGGACATGTTAACAACTAGATAGTGGGGACATAAGTACTGGACTGATGTAAAGGAAAATGTCAAAGGTTGTACCCCTTGTCATAGTGAAGAGGGTCACATGACACCTCACCGGTAGCCGGATCACGGCCTAGGCCTATGTGGACTACGCCATCACGCCAACGAAAGTAAGCTCGTTTGAGGTCGTTGAACTTATTTTGGAGTTGTTTCTTCTTGTAGCCAAGGTTACTGGTCTCATTGAACGAATTATAGATGTTCGTCCACCCGATACTGGTAGGGGCTTTCTATGACCAGTGTAAAAGGTCTTTCTGTTGCTGCACTAGGTCAAGCAACAATGATGTGGCAAGGTCATCCCAGTTAGCACGGTCATCAGACATCTGTATGAAAATGGCAGCCCCATCTTGAAGGTTTAAGTAAATCGAGGAATGCAATTTAAATGACACACGTAGTGTAACAGTTACCAGTAAGGGACAGATTGCACAGGGATAGAATACAAGTGCGACTTACCTTTGCACCGAGTATGCTGCGTTTGGACCCTCGGTTGGATTGACTGGCGTTAGGTGGAGAACACGATGCTGTGGATGATGGTGCCAGTATGGGCACTAGAGGGAGTGAGACCTGTTTGGAATAGACAAAATGAAAAGGACTTAGCAGTTGTAAAAAAGTCACAGGCAATGAATATATGAATGGATGTATCAACATTCAATTCAGATCATTTAAAAATGTACTGAAATTAACTATATTGAGTATATAGTTAATAGTTGACCCATAGGAGTGATTTAAAAAAGGAGAGCCCCCATACAGTCACATATATAACTTATCATACAGGACATGCATATTATATGTAGTGCAGTTCAGGCACACCTAACTAATCAAACATCATGAGAGAGAGATTAATTCTTTACTAGTTTGTAAGTGGTTCCATGAAAAGAGTGTACATCTATTTTCTGAATTTATGAATCTTAGAATATTTGAATGAAAATACAAACAAAGTTACCTTAAGAATTGAAGAAGTGCTCGACATGATGCTATGAATGAACTGCAGAAATTCTCTTGATGTACCTGTGCAACAGAAAATTCAGTTATGTCAGATAACTTTTCTAAATGTCAGCGATGTGGTACATCACATGGAAGGAAGATTTGTTTTCAGAATGCTTGGAAAAAAACATGTGGCAATGATTATATAGCTATGCAAACAGAACTGGTCGTGATATCAGTTGAAAACTATACATCCAATCCATATTTCGACAAAATTGATGTAAACTGGAAAGGTCATGATGAGAAATTTGAAAGAACCATTTCTCTACTTAATGGCATGGACTTATCAAGCAACTTCCTCACTGGTGAAATACCTATAGGGCTGTCAAATCTAAAAGGCCTTAAGTTACTAAATCTGTCAAGGAATCATCTATCTGGTGGTATTACAAGAGATATTGGTAACTTGAAGTTTCTTGAATCATTAGACTTTTCAAGGAATCAACTGACAGGCCATATTCCATCAAGCATCACACAGTTAACGTCTCTTAGTTCATTGAATCTCTCCAGCAACAATCTATCTGGTGAGATTCCCATAGGCAATCAGCTCCAAACACTGGATGACCCTTCTATTTACAGCAACCACAACACTCTAAGACCTACTTGTACAGCAGAATCATGACATATCTTATGCACAAGAACAGAGCCATTCTGAAATTTCATATTACATTAATCCAGAAAGCACAAACCCTAGGCAATCCAATACTACGGAGGAGGCTAACGAAAGGTGTCACGAAGATGCAGCTTACACATACCTGGATATGAGTCGGGGCCGGCCTCGGCCAGAGTGGGCGGTGTTGCTTCGTGCAGTCTGTTTGCAGGTCGGAGGGAGGCGGTTCGGTGGGATCCTGGGTCACGTCGGAGGGAGGTCGCGGGCTGGAGAAGGTGGCCGCCGGAGACCGGATCCGTGCGAACGTAGGCGCCGCCCCTCCTCCCCGGCCGCGGCCGTCCTCCCCGGGTGGGCGAGCGCGGAGGCCGACGGGTGGGCGACCGCGGAGGTCAGCGGGCGGATAAGCGCCGGCGGAAG
>CM014276.1:24824444-24845130 GCA_004135705.1 Alloteropsis semialata | reverse complement strand
AAAACAAAGAGAACTCCTCATTCCTCTCTCGGGTTGAGGCATGGTGGTGGCTAGGTTAGGGTTTCCAGTTCAGGTCGTCGAGCGGGGGAGAGCTCCATGGCCGGCGGGGCAAAGAGTAGCGTAGCCTAATCAAAGGAAAAATCTGGGAGGTGTTACTTGCTCGTCCATTTGGTTGGATTTTTGGCTAGTCTCCTATGTGATTACTCCATGTGTCAAGCATCACAAAGCAACAATAAAAAATGACTTATATTTGCTAAAAGTCTATCATACTCAAATGTTCTAAGGTGTAATTTTTGCTTATTTTCCCCTTATTAATTGATCATCATCTTTTTGTAAAGTCAGTCAAGAAAAAGGTTCATAAGAAAACCAACTTTATATCTTTTTAGGCCTCCTGTACAGGGGTGGAAATTAGTTGCCACTGCAGAGGGGGCGAGTGGCTTCCTCGGTTAGCGAATGGCAGGGTGGAGGGTGGCTTGTGGGTGGCGCCGGCGCCATTGCCTAGTGGCAGGGGCGACTGTCCGGTTCATTGAACCTGGACTGTGCATGTCGTTGCCCCAAATCTTGCACGCGGGTGTTAGTAAAGTCCTTGATTTATTCTGTGTTGAAGCTTCGCATCATGGCAGCACAACCTTCTCCTTCACCTTTTTGTCATGTGCTGATTTATTTTAGCAACAGCCAACAGGGTAATATTAAATTATGTGATTTATTTTTCAAAATGAAAATGTTTTGTTATTTAGCTCTTGGATCCTGGTTTGTGTTGAATTAATGAATTATATTATGGCATTAAAAAACTTCGCTTCCTTTTTATAGGAGGTACCATCTTCAATTTTTAAGCATCAATTTATTAATCACTTTTACTATTATTTGTTTGATTTCAATGAGAATGTGTGGCATGTGTACACGAACTTTTTTACTAGAGTTTGCTGCACATGTTTGCCCCAGCTAAAATTTAAAGCGTGCTCCAACACAGAGTACAGGGGCAGCTGCTAGGCAACCCAGTGGAGGCTGGGGAGGATGGTTTCGCTGTCGACGTGGTTCCGCTATGCCGCCCACAAGTTCGAGTACTCCATCTCCCTCTCATGGAAGGTGCTAACTAATACATCCATCTCCATTCCCATGCTTCCTCCTCCACTCCCCCCCCCCCCCCCCCCCACCCCCCCCCCCCCCCCCCCCCCCCCCCCCCCCCCACACACACACTCTCCCTCTCCAGATCCATGCATGCTAGTAGTAGTATCCATCCTTTCTTCCTCTCTAATTAATTGCTCCTATGTGACTTTCTATATGTCACTTGTCGATTCTGTTTGATCCATTTGCCCTGTCGAAACGCAGCTACATACTTCAATTTGGAGCTAATTAATCTGTGTTGACATACAGCTGGGCCATATTAATGTTTATCAGTTTATCAGATGGCTATAACATTATGCTTGCTATGCCTGCAGCAGCCTCAACTGAAGAATAGTGTTATACCCTGGATTTCATTCCTTCACATTCCTACTTTGATTTGTTATTGTCTGCTCAGTCACCATGTTGATTGTACCCATGGGTAGAGATTGCAAGCACAATGCCACGGTCTTTTTTGTGTGTGTCATACTGCCATGTTAGAACATTTTCCTTCAAAGCTTCAACTATATTCATATGTTTCTCTTCTCTGCATCTGTATCCAAGCAGAAATATAATGTCGGCCAGATCAACAGTACGGAGCTAACTGATGCAATATGGAAAAACTTCTTCCAAGGCAAGCTCACCTTCGCGCATTGGACCAAAGGGGGAGAAGCCATGGCTCCCATTGTATCTCCAACCGGAGGAAGCCTCCTTGTCAGAAAGCTTGCAAATTTAAGCCCCACGTAAGCACTTTCTTTTCTCCACGTAAGCAATCTATGCATGTGCCCAATGTTTATAGTGTGGTTGAAAATAAGTATATGCACCCTATATTTAAAAAAGTTGAATAACAGGGAATACTCTGGGTGACAGTTTATAAAATACCAGTTGAAATCTCGGAAATACCGGTTTTTAAAGATTTACTCCTATACTTTTTCTTTGTGATCCCCCTACTGAATTTTTACTTTTTGGTGGCCCTCTTAACATCTAAAAGTCACCGAACTAGTCTGCACTATATTAGAGCTAGTGAAATCTGAAAGTGTTGTTGTCTCAACTATTAAGTGTTTGAAGTCAAAATCTTTTTCTACAACGTCCTTTCTTGTACTAGGATGTTACCCGAGATTTTCATTGGAACTGCTTAGTGCTCACCATTTGTGTGCACAAGCAACCAGGGTGACTTAATCTATATGATGTAAAGCTTCATGTACAGTAATCGTGATGTGGTTGCTTGCCCAATCTCCTCGTCTTAGCATTATGGAGAACACTTGATCCTTGAAACCTGGCAAATTGATGGCATGAACAGGCAACATCTGTTTGGACAACTACACACTTGATTGTTGTCTATGAAGCAGGCAAGGTAGAAAACACAAGAGGTAGAGCATAACTCCCAATTCTCAAGGGGGCAACTATGGCAAGGAACAAGCATAGTTATTAGGACCGGACCGGTGATTGAACCGCTCACGCCCTTGGTTTGATGGTTCATTGGTTCAACCAGTTGAACCGCCAGCTCTTAACGGTTCAAATAAATGAATATCTCATAACAGACACAGCTCACAATGTGGTGTGGTGGTAGGAAACTTCCCTCCGGGATAGGAGGTAAGAGGATCGAAACCCCTTCGTGCACCATTTTTAGCCATTTTTCACCGGTTTGTTGCACGTAAAAGCCAGGCAGTTCATAAAAAACCAGTGGTTCAACTGGATATTCTCCAGGTCGATTGCTTGCCGGTCTTTTAGCGCAAAAAAACCGTGGAGGTTCTTGGTTTGCGGTTTTTGGCCAGACCGGACTGGTAACTAGGGGAACAAGAGCACTCGACTTCTCTGTTTTTTTTTCTGTATTAGATACCTTGTTAGGGTTTAGAAGAGCATCCCTCCTTGCTGGGCTATTTGCTTTACTTGGCCCCGCCTGCATTTCATGGGCCTGGCACAACTTACAAAAAAAATTGCATACGAGTGTCGATCACTTGCATTTGAATGTAGATATGGAAAGGTTACCATACGATACTTATTTTGGAAGCTCACCAGTAGTACAGAATTTGTAGTGAAGTTCATGGACAGAATATGGGCGCCAAAATGTTGATTGCAACTTGTTTGTCGCTGTGTTCTCTTGGCTTGACCTCCTTGAGAGCCAGCAATGTATTTCCATTTGGTAGTAAACAATTCTAATTAAGGGCATTCTTATAGTTATATTCATTAAAGAACAAATTTACTTTGTGTTTTAGTTGCTTGGTCCATGCTTATTTCATTGTTATCTCACATGCTGTCTTATCTTGTTCAGCAAAGAACACTCGAGTGAAAGCTAGGGATGCCCTCATCAAATCAACTAATCATTGTGCCATGTGACTCAATTCTTAAATCAGTTTTGTATTGCAAAAACTATTATAGAACTAATCCATGAACCACTTAAGCTTTGTTTTGCATTTTGATTCTTTATTTGGGCACCCATATATTTGCCATTTTAGCACAGTTAACTACTAAGAATTTATACTTGAGAACCAAACAGGAATAATCTGCTGGAGTACTGGAGTTGGTTTAGATACCATCTCATTTACAAACGATATTAGTCAGCATGATAAAGATGCCCTTAGGCGCAGTAGAATATGGGTGTCCTTAAACAAACCTGATTACATCTCAACAATGTGATTCTGAAATTTAGCTGACATGCATGTGCAAAAATAGCAAAATGTCAAGTAATCTGGAAACAAAAATGGTCTCTTAAAGTTAAAAGTACTGGATTTTTTTTGTTGTTTTTATTGCTGTTGATGGCTGCAACTCATGTGGTAAAGTTATTCACTGCTTGGATCTGTCCAGGAATTGAGGACCAGCGATGATGGTCTGCTCACTGGTCAATAATTATGGTTTGATGTAGATTCATGTATTGCCCAGGGTCAAAACCGGTTTAGGCCTAACTCTATGATAAACCAAGCATACACAAAAGCTCTTATGCGTATTTGATAAGCAACTCCTTGTCAATGCAAAATGGTATGCCAATGTTGCCACATTCCTGTCTTTCAATATCATGGTTTGTATAAAGCAACATTATTTTCAAATTTTTGACTACGTGAAGTTTAATTATTTCTTAAGATTCTGTCATGTGTGTACTGGATTAACAGATACCAACCATCTCATTTACAAACGATATTAGTCAGCATGATAAAGATGCCCTTAGGCGCAGTGGAATATGGGTGTCTTTAAACAAACCTGATTGCTTCTCAACAATGTGATTCTGAAATTTAGCTGACATGCATGTGCAACAATAGCAAAATGTCAAGTAATCTGGAAACAAAAATGGTCTCTTAAAGTTAAAAGTACTGGATTTTTTTTGTTGTTTTTATTGCTGTTGATGGCTGCAACTCATGTGGTAAAGTTATTCACTGATTGGATCTGTCCAGGAATTGAGGACCAGCGATGATGGTCTGCTCACTGGTCCAGAATTAGGGTTTGATGTAGATTCATGTATTGCCCAGGGTCAAAACCGGTTTAGGCCTAACTCTATGATAAACCAAGCATACACAAAAGCTCTTATGCGTATTTGATAAGCAACTCCTTGTCAATGCAAAATGGTATGCCAATGTTGCCACATTCCTGTCTTTCAATATCATGGTTTGTATAAAGCAACATTATTTTCAAATTTCTGACTACGTGAAGTTTAATTATTTCTTGAGATTCTGTCATGTGTGTACTGGACTAACAGATACCTCCTTTTAAATCAACTGTTAGATCTCATGGAATAAGTATTATTTTGCATTTCACTCATATAAAGCATGAACATGATGGAAGCCTGGTTGGCTGGCTGGTCCATGAGGCAAGCTCGCCTGATAGCCATAGACCAATTACAGCATCATAGCTTGAAACTTTTTTTAATAATCTTTCATGCATCACATTATCTTCACAGACAAGTCTTCATTGGGGATGTCGTCTTATTAAAAGATCCAGAAAAATCTGATGATTTAATTATTCGACGACTCGCTGCCCTGGAAGGCTATGAGATGGTCTCTAGTGATGAGAAGGATGAGCCATTTGTACTTGAGAAAGACCAATGCTGGGTCCTGGCAGACAACCAAGCCCTGAAGCCAAAGGTATGTTATTAAGCTAATGATCCTTGTATTGGTTACATGCATAATTCTTTTAGTTGGTGTGGTATACTATGATATACTCACCCCACCCAAATTTAGATGACGTTTTAGCTTTTCTAGATACACGGATTTTGCTATGTATTTAGACATGCAGGCCTTGTTTGGTTCCAAAAGCGCTAAAGGGAATCTTTCAGGCATGGAGTATTAAATAAAGTCTATTTGCAAAACCTCTTCACAGATGGGTGTAACTTTTCGAGACGAATCTAATGACCCTAATTAATCCATGATTAGCTACAGTGATGCTACAGTAATCATCCTCTGTTCATACGGTCAAAGGCCTCATTAGATTCGTCTCGCGAATTAGCACAGGGGTTGTGGAGGTAGTTTTGTAAACTGCCTTTATTTAATACCCCTAATTAGTGGTCAAAGTTATAAACAGTAGTACTAAATTTTATAACTGGTGGATCCAAACAGGCCCTATGTCTAAGTTCATAGTAAAACCAATGTATCTAGAAAGCCAAAACGTCATCCAATTTGGGACGGAGGGGGTATATACACAATTTTATTATGCACCAAAGGTACTGTTGTATGGAATTCTTTCCTTTTTCCCTCTTGAATATAAAGATACACAGGTCTCCTACGTGTTCGATAAAAGAGTGTAATACTGAGATATTGACATGCCCTCACTGTAGATGCTCAAAGTGTGGCTTTGGCAAATAAGTATACTGCATTTCAGCAGAGGCCTTTTCTTGTTAAAGATTTTCATGACCGTTTTGGTAACAGGAAGCAAGAGATAGCCGCTTGTTTGGACCTGTCCCTATGACCGACATCCTTGGCAGAGTGGTGTACTCCTTAAGAACAGCTGTGGATCATGGTCCAGTCGAGAACAGGTCTGTTCCTATGCTATATTCAGCTGTCTCTTGTCTCATTTAACACCCTACCACATGGGCTAAATGTTTGTTCCTACTATCTGTGCAACAGCCGCATGGCCATGAACCAGGATGCCCCAGTACTGGCAGTGGAGCTTGATGTGGAAGAGATGGCAAAGAATAATAAGACGTAGATACTTGTCATTTTCGACATGCTGTAACTTACTGCTGCTCTGGATTTTGTTATTTGCGATCTCTTACTCAAAGTAGAACTTGCATTGGAATGCTGTTCACGGTTTGCCTGTGGAGAAGTTAATAATGGTCTTAACAAATAATCCAGAGGTTGCTGGATCGTGGTCTTTCCAATGGCTGTGTTTAAGATTTACTTAATTCTGTGGTAAGCGGCTCATAATTTGGTGTCTTGTTATGTATGTTGTTGCGTTTGTGCATGGAGCCATGCGTAGATGACTCTACTGTCAAAATTGCGGAGATCTGGAAGGACTGACAACACAAATACCATCAAATTATACTGAAGGTGATCGTGAGTAGGGTTGGAATCGGATTGGTTTTTCATGGATCGGATTCGGATAGCATCTTTTACCATATTTTAACTTGAATACGAATACAAATTTCGATGTTCTCGAATACAAATATAAAATGAATATCTCTTGAATGTGGATATGCATTCGCATATTTACTCAATTTAGAAAACAATACTCCCTCCGTCCAAATGATGTTATGGGATTCAAAATTTGTTTCACAAAGATTGATGTTCAAGGATTCAGATCATATCAACTATCATATGTAGCACTAAATTAGATCAGCGAATGGTACAAATATTCTATCTCCACCTCAACTTACTATTTTAGTTAGGGGCACATGCATCTTTCCTATTTATCCTTAATCTGTTTGAAAAAAAATCTAGAACATCATTTTCTTTTTGGGACAGAGGGAGTATTTATCTGTTTCATTCATTGATGGTTTTGAAATAACGAAACTATCCTACAACTAAAGACTAAAGTATGAGTACATAACAAATGTAGACATAGACTGCTTGTTAATAATGTCATAGTTATTCATAATTATTTTAGCAATTAATCATATAAATATAAATAAAACTATAGATAAATATATATTTAATAAATATATACATTTATCATGAATAATAAAAAGTATATAATTTTTTCATCAATAAATGAATAAACTAGAGTGCTAAATTAAATTTAACATTCATATATCTTTATTATTAAGATTAGTGGCATTAGTCATCAAAATTAGAGATAACTTTTAAACAGTTTTATGGTTACAATAATAGTAATATTAAAACTGATATCATAATCATTAGTAAATGAAGATAATTTTTAAATAGTTTGGATTATACACTATCTTTATAAATATTCAAATAAACTATTTAAAAGTTATCTCCATATGGTCGGATACAAATAATGCTGGATATTGCCGAATACGGATGTGGAATCGGATAGAGAAAATCGACGAAAACGAATTCAGATGTATCCATTTTAGCACCACATTAAATTCGAGTACGAATACAGATATCCATATTTACATTTTAGCGAATACGAATATTGGATAATTCGGATTCCACTTTCATATTTCTATCCCTAATCGTGATGATTGATCTAACGTGTACATAGCAAATGGCAAATTAAACCGGTTATCCCTTCTACAAATACATGAAGCATAATTGCTATGAAGTATCAATCTTAAATTCTCAATCCTTTCATCCACTCAAAAGAAGAGAGTGTAGATGGACTCATCATCGGAAACAAGTTCAGGTGCTACAATAACCTTAGGTGTTACCATCATTAAAATTTGCATTTAAAAATGCACAAAAACTTCTTACAAATATGCATGAATAGAACTTGCAATACTCGTTCACGCAAAGTTTGATCTTGAACAAAAAATTGTAGACGGAGAAACACGGAGGGAAAAAAATCCAGGCAATGAACAGTAGCAGGCTGCAACTGTTTACGTTTAATCTGATAATATTCACATATTGAATTATCCTTTTTGTTTCCCCTTGCACAAATTTCTGTCTGAGCTCAAACCTCACATGAACCTATATACTTGTGTTCTGTATCCATATGTATTTTGTTGGAATTTTTTATGCACTTTGCCTGTTGATAGCAATGGATCTTCTTTCCATCACTGGTACTTTGATATGAATTTCAGAGAAAATAGGTAACTTGAATCTGTAGATGTGTTAGCTTCAACCGTATACAATAGGGAGATTTCAAAATGGGTTTGACAAAAGAGTGAAGGAATAGGTGGGAAACACCAAACAAGCCTAGACAGATTTTGTTCCTTACCCGAGCCTCCTCAAGGTGCTTCTTATCTGCAACATCACTAGACAGATCGAGTCCAGCTGGAATCTTGCAGGGTATTGTAACTAGGGATATCCGAACCAAGCATACTGCATCATAAAAGATCATTATGACTAATGTGTGTGTTCTTTTAGATAATTCCATGTTGCAAGCAGAAAAAAAAAAACAAGGGTGCAGAACTGATCTCCTGTCAGCCAACACCAACGATCGAAGCTCAATTTGCAAAAATGCATAAAACCAAGGGAAAGTCAGCAATCGATATTCCTGATGAATTGCAACATGCTTTAAATATTTTACTGTTTTTTGCTAGAAAATCATAGAGAAAAAAATAGGTAAATTTGATGAACTTGTGAATGAATGTAATAAACTAATTATGTAAAGTGCAATAGTTCATCTGCATAAGTTCGAGATTGTTGCTGGGTTGATAATTCAGTATTTGACAAGGAAAAGGAAAAGAAAAAACCAAAGGGGTAAGACATCGGTTCGCTGGATCAAAGAAAAGTTAGCTACTAGATTAGTAAATGCTTATTTCACTGAAAGATCAGATTTCTTCTGATTTCCTTTCCTTTCCTTGGCCTGATCATCTCCCGTTGCTATGGGGGATGTCATTGAGAGCTCTGACTCGGATGAGGTGGAAACTTGTCTCTTTCTCTTTGGCCGGAAGGAGAAATTTCCTACCTTCAGGTCTTGTTCGGCTAAGGGGATTTAAGAGGATTGAGAGGGAATAAATCCCCAACAAATCAAAACCCCCCTCAAACCTCTTCAAATCTATGGGGATTCTAGGTAACCGAACAAGGCCTCAGGAAGGCACTTTCCCTCGGCTAGATAGAATGGATATCCATTTGTTGTCTAAGACGCTCACTTCTTGTCTTACAGTTGGATGACACTCCTTGTTGAACAAGCGTAAGGTATGACATAATAAACCGCTGAGTGACAATGGCTGTCTCTTTCTATTCTCTTGTCCATGACCTGCATTGAATCAATCCAGATGAAGTACTATGTGCTCAATTCCAGATCCTAGACAAATAGAAGAGGGAAAACAGTGTACATGTGACTATATAATACCACATTAATGAACAATTTGTCTTTGAATGGTACATACAATGATACAACCTGGACATAGGTGACACTGACAGTCGTAGTGTTTCATGAGCATTTACTCATAGAAAAGAAATTTTCAGAAAACACAGTTACTAGTTCATAAACTTCACAGTTCACACCCCTCTCTGCAAGCGACTCAAAGGTTTCTCTGACATCTGGTACCCAAAGAACATCATCATTCTCTATCTGTCGACAAAGTTAGTACATATATATTTTATGGTATACTACTGGAAACAAAAAGGGTTGAGATCATCATTAATGAACTAACAAATAAGTGATACATGCCAGTTTCAGTGGAGCCTTGACCTCCCTGGTTTTGTTCTCCTTGTTCAACTTTCTCTTTGTGTTGAACTGGTTATCCCAGTTGGTAAAATACTTTGAGCGCACGCGGTGCGATCATTAAGCACGTTATTTGCACCTTAGCTATGATGAGTACCTAGGCTCATGTAGGCATCAGTGCACACACATAGGGTGTGCAGGCACAGCTTTTCACCTAGGCCTTGTTTAGGGGGTGTTTAGATGTTGTTATGCATAGTGTTTTTATGCATTGGGTCGCATGCCACAGAGAGGAAAAAGTGCATTGGGAACCGCGTATTATGCAAAATGGAGGAGAGAGGGTGTGAACTAAACACCCCCTTAGTTCGCGAAAGTTGCAAAAAGTTGCATTGGGAAGCGTGTCACGAGAGAGGGGGCACATTTTCTATTGCGAAATTTTTTGCAACTTTCGCGAACTAAACAAGGCCTTAGTGGACAGCAGTGGACTCATAGATAAGTGCCGCTTCATCATGGCAATGTTTTTGCCCTTGTGCACGACAGTGGAAGGTAGTTAGGGATGGGAATAGGTGGGCCCGGCCCGGCCTATGGCCTCAAGGCCAATTTTAAGGGCCACATGTCGACCCAATTTTAATATTTAACTATGGCCTCAATGACCCAATAGGTCACATGGGTTGGTCCAATACATTTTAAGACTATATTTATACAAGCACTTTTAGTGAAAGAATTGTTCAATTTAGTGCATGACCTCTGTACCCATTTCTGGCGATGTCTGTTCTTTCTCTTGAAGCAGGTCCTTGCCAAATGCTTTTTTTTTTTTTTGATAATGGGAGTGTTCCCAGCCTTGACCTCAAAAGAGGCTACAGCCACATGTCCTTGCCAAATGCTAGTATCCAAAACAGAATCTTAGAGGGCTTGTGCACACCCTTGTTATGTGCGCCCAGGTGAGGCATTTGAATGCATGGCCTATGGGCTGAAGAATGAGTTGTACAAATGTCAATATTTATTAAAAAAAAACAAATGTCAATATAGCAAGATCTTCCTTGAGTCTGTTGAAGATATTGTTTGATAGGATTGACGAGTTGTAATTCAAAATTTTGCCCACAAATTTGACTATCTGCTTTAGCAAGGTTAACGGGAATTGGAATCTAATCTAATTATATATTGTGACTTGGAGCCTCTCGTTTTCTGCTGGATGAAATCCCTAGTCGTGGCCCAGTAACTCCTAAGGCTTGATTCAGAAACTACAGCCCAGTCCACTAGCTAGGGCAAAACAATCCAGCAGACATCCCAGCAGGCACATCCTCCCCTCGCGCCTCTCCGCTGTCTCGTGATGGCGCTTCTCATGACCGCCCGCTGGTGCCGCTGCCACCTGCTAACTCGCTCTTGGTGCCGTCGCTGTCGCTGCATGCTCACCGGAGCTCTCGTAGGTTGCTCTTAGCGTGAGCCATGAAGTCGACCCTGGGCTCAGCTTGTTGATTTGCTCCTCCTCGGCTCCTTTGTCACATGGGGGTTGCAGGATATACGTGTGCAAGCCGCTGGCTGGAGCCTAGAAAGAGTCAGTCACATCTCTATTCAATTCAATGTGTTAATTGGTACTCCCTTCGTTCTAAATTATAATTCGTTTGACTTTTTCGACCCCAAGTTTGATTGTCTTATTCAAAAAATTTGTGCAAATGTGGTCAAATTTAAGTCATTCTTGAAGAACTTTTATTAATAAAGCAAGCCACAAAAAAAAATTGTGATCACAATTTTCTGAATAAGACAAGCGGTCAAACTTAGGGTAAAAAAAAGTCAAATGAATTGTAATCTGGAACAGAGAGAATATATTGGATTGGAAGATGAATCAATAGTTCCCTATTTTGTACTGAAATTGCAGACGCAGACTTTGCTATGTCATTTCCCTCATGTTCTTGTCACAAAACTGAATCCTTCTCCACCTCCACGGCTCCATATCAAGGAATGCACCAACAGTAGTCGTGCTATGTTTTTATTTTACCAGTTTCACAGTAAAAGGAGTTCAGTCGTCATCTCAAATGGTAATGTCTTCTTATTTTTGCTATATGTGAATGTGTATCTAGCATGAACCTGCAGACGCTATTTTTTAGCTGCAAACATCAAGTGCTGATACTTTGTACTGTGGTATAAACACAGCCATTTGTTTTTGGCCCTAGTCTGGCCGAAAGCTGGGTCCGGCCACTGCACACGCACTAAAACAACTATGCTTTCGATAAAACCGGCCTAGATGGTCTTTGGTCTAAAAAACAATCGAATTATATATGGTGCTTTTGTGTTTTAAAATTCTTGAAGGCATCATTGTTAGAAGTACAAAATATGTTTGGTTAGAGATAAAAGAGTCATGAACAAACTCTAGAGATAAGATAGAGTCCTAGAGATACACTACGACAGAATCTTCCATCAGTGCCGGCTGTGTGGCACGTTAGTGCCGGTCAGCACAGCCGGCACTGATTGTCCGGCACTAACGTGCCACACGTTATCACCAAAAAAAAAATCGCGCGCACCCGGAGGCCTGCACACGAGCCAGTCACGAGGCAGGCAAATTTTTCGCGCGTAAACGCGCGTACGCGGCCGCGAGGATTCGAACCCACGACCTTAGCCTCGCGCGTTTCCTTCCTTACCATCCGACCTATGCATCACATGTGATTGGGGTGGAAGATATTTTCCTTTTGAAGTGACCCGCGGGAGACATGTTAGTGCCGGTCGGGGTTCCAGCCGGCACTAAACGACGTCATTTAGTGCCGGCTGGTATTATTGGCCGGCACTAAATGGGCGCGCCACTTTGGTGCCGGCCAATAACACCAGCCGGCACTAAATGACGTCGTTTAGTGCCGGCTGGAGCCCCCGACCGGCACTAACGTGTCTCCGCGGGCGCGTTTCTTCCCAGCCGGCACTAAATGTTGCCCCCGAACATGTTAGTGCCGGTTCCAGGGGGACCGGCACTAATGTCCTCCCACCAATATGAAGTTCTCTCGTAGTGATAGAATAGGTTTAAACCTAGCACAACTTGTCTTGTAATTCAAGTCTCTTCCTCATATGTACTCATATATACCCCCAAGGGTCAATGCAATCCATAGAACAGATTATTAGGGTTTCATCTCTCTTTCAATAATTTCCACGTGGTATCAGAGTTAAAGACCAACGTCATTAAAACCTTGGTCATCCTACAGCTTCCACTCGCGCCGCCCTGGAGAGATCAATCTCTAAAATCTCCCTGGGGCGTCGCATCAATCATCTAGCCTCCCAACAATCATATATTAGATTAGAATTAGATTTTTTTTTCCACCAAAAAGTATCTAGGGCACCAGAAGGCCAGGCGTACGCAGCATAAGCACTGCGTGGCGGCGCTGCATCGGCAGCCAGAGCGCGTGACCGTCAACTTCCGCATGGAGATGTAACAGCCCAAAAATTTAAATTCATAAATCACTCGAATCAAAAATTGTTTTCAAAAAACTATTGCAAAATTTATTTCAGAGCTCAACCCTTTTGTTCATCTAAACTCCATTAGTGGTCTGATAACCATTTAGTTCTTCCCTTCATCAGTTCAACTAATTAACTCTCTTCTCTCTAACCTATCTTGTTCCCGCAAACTATCTGCCAAGCCCTTTCTCTCACCTGCCTGTGCACTCACGCACAAGCAGCACGCACAGCATTTCAGCACGGCAGCATAGCTCTAATCTTTCTCTTCTACGTAAGCTAGTCTCCTAATTTCTTTTCCCTCCTATGAGCCTTCACACATACACCATACATACTGCTTCTGCTGCTGTGCACACTCGCTAAGCCACCGGACAGCAGCAGCATGGAGCAAAGGCAGCAGCACACGCAGCAGTACACGCACAGCAACAACACGAGTGAAAGCTCGAACCCACGACACGACCGCACGCTGCCGCCGGCACCACGCCGTGCCGCTCCTCGCTGCGTCCCCACCTCCTCGCCGGCCTATCTGCCTCGTCGCGCGTGCCGTCAATGCGGCCGTCGCCTCAGCGCCACCGCGCCGCACGCCGACGCCCGCAAGCCGACGCTCAGCCACAGTCCTCGCCATTGATGGCGAGTGGTTGAGCTCACCGGCCAAGCCCCCTGCTCCGGCCTATAAAAGCCGAGGTCGTGCCCCGCTCCTTCGCGCCGCCGAGCCGTCCAGCTCCGCCACTCACCAGCCTCCCCCACCTCTGCTCCCTCCGCTCTCTCTCTCTCTATTCTGCACGAAGGAGAGCTGAGCCCCTCGTCGATCTCCCTCTCCACAGCACCTCTATCCAAGGTGAGCTCACCGATGAGTTGCCCTCATCCTCCTTGTCAGGAGCATTCAGTTCATTCGGTTCAAGCGTTAGCATTTAGACTACTGAAGGAAGTCGGCGTCGGAAGATAACGGTTCACTGGCTTCACTTCAACCGTGCGATGGACAAGGAACGGCTCTCATCAAATGGCGTCGCTGTTACGCGCGCTAATGCGCTCTGCCGGGCGCTAAACAGTGCTTACTCTAATGTAATTTCCTTCTGTAATTGACCCGGCCATTCTACTTAAGCTGGGATCGGGATCTTGAGAGGTTATGGTTGAACTCAGGTCTGAGAACCCTAGGTAGGTAGAGTAGCTCTAGAACTCGTCACTCCGGTGATTTCCCTTTGTAATTGAACCTTGCTTTGGCTGATTATGGAGACTTAGCTACTCTTCCTCCCCTGAATTTGTCCCTGAGTTCATCGTTGTGCTTCTTGTTCATTTTCCCATTTGCCTGTTCCTCACAATTGGTATCAAGAGCCATCAAATCCTTGGCAAATCTTCCAACGAATTCCGTCGATCTCGTCGATTTCCAGACCCCGGTTCCTTGATTTGAGTCCGACAGGCGGTGGATCGGTGGTTGCGACACACTCGTGTAAAATCCCACCCTCCCACCCAGATCAAGGAACAACACCCCCTTGCCCCAAACAAATTTTGGGCGAATTGGTTTGAGCAAGGGTTGCAAGGCATCTGTTCTTGTGTAAAATACCGGGAGCTCAACCCAATTCATCCCACAGAGGTGACGGCGAGGAACACCATTCGGCCAGGGTTGCACGGCACTGTCCGTGTGTAAAATTCCGCAACCGATCCGTGTTCCAGGTGTAGCGAAAATCTTGAGAATCTTGTGAGGAGAGCTTGCTCAAACCGAATTCTCAAGATGGTGAATGTTGTTGACGGCGATGGGGACGATATCCAGTGATGGTGAATGTTGTTGACGGCGACGGGGACGATATCCAGTATGCTACTGCGGTTGAGGTGGATGGCTTGAGAAGGACTCTGGATCAGTTCATGAAGAAACAAGATGAAAGAAATGATGCTATCTCCTCCAAGTTGGACAAGCTGATGTCCATGATGACTCTCAAAGGAGTGGATACTGGAACTTCACAACCTGAAGATAAAGGGTCAAGCTTCAAACCTACAAAACCTCCAAGTTTACAAGACACAAAGCCTGAAGGTAAATTCGACCTCAAGGTGAATTCTACTGCCCACAAGTTCACAAATACTGCAGGCAATGCACCAATTCAGCAGCAGTTTTATGTTCCACCGAATATGAGAAGAGTAGAATCTGGCCACATCCATGCTCTAGAATCTTCTACAATGGGAAGAATGCAAATTAGCAGTAGTAACACTGGTCAAATGCACCAAATTTTTGATCCCATACACCCTCAGAATATACAACCAGAAGGACATACAGAACACTGGTCTCATATGGAGTTTGAACACCATTTTGAACATGATCAACATCACAATCAGTTCAGGAATAATTTTCATTTTCCACACCACCATAATTACCATACACATTTTTCTTCTGAGTACAAATCCATTGCAAAAGGGCCAAAACTAAGTTTCCCTAAGTTTGATGGCACTGATCCAGATGGTTGGATTAGAAAGGCTGAGAAGTACTTTGAATTAGTGGGAGTCCCAACTGAGGATAGAGTAAAAATTTCAGTAATGTATACTAAAGGAAGGGCAGAATTTTGGTGGAGAGGATTAGGATGTAATCCAAATTCAATCCCTTGGCATCACTTTTGTAGATTGTTGGGAGACAGGTTCAATGAGACTTCAACTTTTGAAGCAGTGGGCCAATTTCACAACCTCAAACAAACTGGATCAGTCAATGATTATGTGGACAAATTTGAGGAACTGATGGGAATGGTAAAAAGGGGAAATCCTTCACTTCAAGATAGTTACTTTGTCTCCAGTTTTGTGTCAGGTCTCAAAGATAGTTGGCCCTTGCAGTATGCTTCCGCTGGTGCGTAGCTCTGAGTCTTATCTAGAGACCGGCTACTTAATAGTTTGGGCCCTCACCGTTATTTATTTACTTATCATTTTGGCGTGGCTTAAGCGCCCGCTCCCTCGGGAGTTGTATGCTTTGTGAACCATTTGTTGAATAAATGTGTTATCGGCCTCTTGGGACTGATATTTGTATCACATTTAGTTTCTGCTTGTGCGGTTTCAGGAGACTCCCGAGTTCATCGGTGCCCTCGTGGAGCACGCTGGTCGTCGGAGCAGACTTCGCGGCGTCCAGCACGCACAGGTGCACGGCAAGGTGGATTCCCGGAGACCGGCGTGCATGGCAAAGATCGCATCTACTTCGAGCGTGCGTGGCCGGAGGAGACAGACCGTCCTGGCCATGCTCGACGACACCCGTTGAAGCAAAAGAAGATCTGGAGCCCCGTAATCCACATGCACGTACGCTTGCACATGCATGGCAATCTGCCCTTTGCTAGCATGCGCATGGAATCGTTTCACTTGCCGCGACGTACCAATCGACTAGGCTACGACCGCTCTTGCTATCTGCTGCATCGACATTCTCTTCGTCAGCTGTACAACTACCTCAACAATTCGTTCCTCAACATCGACAATGCATCACCGATGGTCTTCATCAGCATGGTCTTCGTCAAGCCGCCATGCCACTTCGTCCACAAGGATGGACATCCCGCATCCTCTGACAGACAAATCTGCAAGACGCTTCATCGACAATGGCAACAACCGCGTCATCTACGGCAACAAAGACTGCATCGACACCTCGTCCTCTGACATATGCAAGACAAAATCGTCCTCTGACATATGTAAGACACCCGAAGGCATCCTCTGACATATGCAAGGTGCCTTCTATACGACTGCAGCTTTCGCTTTACAACAAGCGCAATTTTTTTGCGCCTTCGGCTATATGCGGCTACCTCGACCACGGCTACTCCATTATCATCGGCAAGAACTCCAGTCAAAAGCGTCCGTGTCATCACTATCGTGTATGGCACTCCCGCTATGACTGCGGGAGGGAATAGAGGAGAGACAAGGACGGCACCAGAAAGGGATGCAGGCACTGCCCTAGGTGACGGAATGACCATCAGAGACGCAGTTTGATGATGGTGAAGCAAAGAAGACGGTGGAAGCACAAGACTTCAAATCCAGTCGCAGTCGTTCGCTTCACTCCCGCTACGACTGAAGGGGAATGTTAGAAGTACAAAATATGTTTGGTTAGAGATAAAGGAGTCATGAACAAACTCTAGAGATAAGATAGAGTCCTAGAGATAGAATAGGTTTAAACGTAGCACAACTTGTCTTGTACTTCAAGTCTCTTCCTCATATGTACTCATATATACCTCCTGAGGGTCAATGCAATCAATAGAACAGATTATTAGGGTTTCGTCTCTCTTCCAATATTTTCCACAATCATACCTTACGATAGTCTGAAAGAGGTTTTTTCAGCTTATCTTTGCTGTATAATGATGGTTTGTTTCTATAATGTTGCTGAAGGAACAATGACGCAATTGTGAAGCAACTGGGGGACGAGCGATAGCTCGGTTGGTTGGCCTCCCGGTCTGGGAGCCAACCCGCCCGCGTTCGAGCGCGCGGTCAAGCACGGGCGTCCATCGACAGGAACGAGTGATGTTCATTTCTCAACACGATTCCTGCAGAAATTCTGGGAGCAGTTCAAAGCCTGCCTCTGGAAGCAATGTTTGTCCCACTGCAAAACCCCGTCCGACAACTTGCCACGGGATTACATTTGTTGCCCTTTTTAGTGTCCTTTCTGGTGGTATGTATTGGCACCAGGGCAACATAGATCACATGTAAGCCAGGTTGCTAATTTAAGTATTACGCTTTCATTCTTATTTAGTAGGCGTATTAGGATCTTAAAAGTAACTTTATAAATTTTGACCAACAATTAGTCAAAGTATGCTTAGTCTATAAAAATTATATGGATACAATTATATTTCAAATATCTTCTAATGCAAAATCTATCCTGTTGCAACTATGATGATATATAATTCAACTCAATAAAACCTGGGTTTTTGAATCCTAGCCTACTAATAACGACAGAGTTTGTACATCTTATAATGCTTTTTGTCTCATGATACATGCTCATCAGTAGAGGCACTGACATGAAGTTGTATTTTCTCTTTGCTTAGAAACGACTGGAAAGGATTGTTCACTATATTGGGGTCCATGGATTACACTACTTTGTAGACCGGCGTCATAAATTGTAAAGCAGTCATGCCATTTGTCTATATTGAACGCCAAGTCATGTACAGAGAAAGGTATGCGGAAATGTACTCTCCTTGGGCCTACTCCTTTGCACAGGTCAGCCAGAGTAACAATGCAGACTGAGAAATATGAGTAAATTTTTTTAAGATGGAGTCATATTAACAAACCTTCCTTTACATATTGCTTGTGTTGAACCTTTGCTTTGTCTTATTTGCTAGCTGACCATGGAGAGACTCCTTATGTGATTGTCCAAAAGTGTACCCACTGACAGGCCATGCATGGACCGTTGCCAAGCTTTTGTGGTTCTTCCTTAAATGTGCGCATTGCTTTGCTATATCTACCTTGGAATCACTGTTTCACTGACTCCCAACACTCAGGTGGCCTCTATAGTGTCTTCAATGTGCTTCATTATTCAAAACCTCTTGGCTGGCTTCATAGTGCCTGGTCCAGTAAGTTACTATACCAGTCATCTTATTTGCATTTATAAAGCAATTTCATGGTAAGCCAAAAGATTAGAGCAATACTTGGAGAATGAGATCCAAAAGAAGTTATAGTATTTCTTCATGAGGTACTCTGTAGATCACTAGATGTAATATGAAATGCTCATATATCAATTCAACAAAAATAGTGAATTATCTGAAGTCAAACAAAATATTACATGTCATCCCAGCAAACATAACACAGTAACTTCACTGCTGTCACTGCAATAACTCTATAAAACCAATTAGGTGTTCAAACTAAAATAATCTGCATGCTTGAATCTTGAGTTTGCATCAGATATTTTCATGATTGTTGATTTGCCATTCACTTGTATAGCACTCATGTTTTAATTCCCAACCCGTGCAGCAAATACCAAAGTGGTGGATTTGGCTTTACCGCATAATCCCAATGTTATGGACGTTGGACGTCCTCTTCAAATCGCAATTCCTGTGCAAGGATGATAATAACATCATGATGTCTGGAGAGATCATATCTATCACGTCGTTCTCTGAAGATCACTTTGGTTTTCATTGTGATCGCTTGCCACTGCGAGCTCTTATTCTGACTCTATTCACTGTTCTCTTTAGAGTTATCTTTGCTTACAGAATTCCGAAGCTCAATTTCCAAAGGAGTAGTGTTTATTGAACAGAGATCAAATATCTAGTTTTCTATTTTTCCTTAAATAAAAACAAGCAAGTAAGGAGACCGAAAGGCCTGAAATTCACATGGTTTCAGGCCTGAAAACTTGCTTAGCCTACACGTTTAGCTGTCAGACTCAGCTTCTATAAGTTGTATTCATCATTAATAGATTGAAAGACTACTGAAACTGTTGCCCTCCATATCCTCAAAAGCTTTCCGATGTTTCTTCTGCCAAGTTTCCCAGATCCACAAGACTGCAAATAAAGGCCCATTTATTTCCTTCCCTTCTGGTTGGTATCCAGTAGTGTCTAATGGTCAGGCTTGAGGCTTGAATGAGCGCACATTTGCTTGTTGGATTTCCATCTTGAGGGACGTAAAGTAGACACAGCACATTCCTAGGTCCTTGCCTGTTCGCTGCGAAAATTCACTGTTGTACCATATCCAGATTCGAAGTACTACTATGCATCGACAGTCTAATATAATATATCTCATTATGAATTCGCCATTGACATTTGCAATTCAGAATCACAGGCACCTGGATTTGTACTTGTTACTCTAGTGTTCTTCAGAATAAAGCAGCGCAGATCTTTCTGGCCTATGAAATACTTTAAGATCACTAGTTATCCATAGCATATTTTTGGTAAAATGTTCATATATTTAACATATTACAGACATTAACAATGGTAACACGTGGCTATTGATGCCCGAGTAACTTGTTCTGGTGTGACATCCACAATAATACAGTACAGCCATCGAGGATAGTTTCACACAATGCCATAGGATAGCTCTCACTGGCATGCGTTCTAGCACAAGATCACATGAGATGCAATTGTATATACAGAGGAGTACTAATCAGATCCTATTCCTTCTTAGAGGTGTGGATGGCAGTGACAGTAGAAACCATCGAATCAACACCGCATTTGTTTTGCACATGGGGACCCCTGCAGATCTTGTAGTAACCACTCTCACCCCAGTTCTCGCCCCAGGAGTTCTTGATGATCCAGTAGGGCTTTTCCTTGAAGCGGATCGGTGCATAACCAGCAGCTCCATAGCCAACTAGGAGAACACCATGATCGAGATGCCTTCCGCAAATGTATGGGCACGAGACACCACCGATGTATGTCTGCATGTAAACTGCATTGATACCAACTGCAGGATAGAAAGCATGCATCATTATGTTCATGATACTTGTAGGCTAATTTTGAAAGCTGCAACAGTCAAAAGCTTTTTATCCTTACTTGCAAGTGGACCATGTTTAACCAAGTTAGCAGCAATTTGGTCTTCATCAACAGATACAACGCTGAAGTTGTTC
>CM014276.1:24781253-24823444 GCA_004135705.1 Alloteropsis semialata | reverse complement strand
GTTCCCTATTTTGTACTGAAATTGCAGACGCAGACTTTGCTATGTCATTTCCCTCATGTTCTTGTCACAAAACTGAATCCTTCTCCACCTCCACGGCTCCATATCAAGGAATGCACCAACAGTAGTCGTGCTATGTTTTTATTTTACCAGTTTCACAGTAAAAGGAGTTCAGTCGTCATCTCAAATGGTAATGTCTTCTTATTTTTGCTATATGTGAATGTGTATCTAGCATGAACCTGCAGACGCTATTTTTTAGCTGCAAACATCAAGTGCTGATACTTTGTACTGTGGTATAAACACAGCCATTTGTTTTTGGCCCTAGTCTGGCCGAAAGCTGGGTCCGGCCACTGCACACGCACTAAAACAACTATGCTTTCGATAAAACCGGCCTAGATGGTCTTTGGTCTAAAAAACAATCGAATTATATATGGTGCTTTTGTGTTTTAAAATTCTTGAAGGCATCATTGTTAGAAGTACAAAAAATATGTTTGGTTAGAGATAAAAGAGTCATGAACAAACTCTAGAGATAAGATAGAGTCCTAGAGATAGAATAGGTTTAAACCTAGCACAACTTGTCTTGTAATTCAAGTCTCTTCCTCATATGTACTCATATATACCCCCAAGGGTCAATGCAATCCATAGAACAGATTATTAGGGTTTCATCTCTCTTTCAATAATTTCCACGTGGTATCAGAGTTAAAGACCAACGTCATTAAAACCTTGGTCATCCTACAGCTTCCACTCGCGCCGCCCTGGAGAGATCAATCTCTAAAATCTCCTGGGGCGTCGCATCAATCATCTACCCTCCCAACAATCATATATTAGATTAGAATTAGATTTTTTTCCACCAAAAAGTATCTAGGGCACCAGAAGGCCAGGCGTACGCAGCATAAGCACTGCGTGGCGGCGCTGCATCGGCAGCCAGAGCGCGTGACCGTCAACTTCCGTATGGAGATGTAACAGCCCAAAAATTTAAATTCATAAATCACTCGAATCAAAAATTGTTTTCAAAAAACTATTGCAAAATTTATTTCAGAGCTCAACCCTTTTGTTCATCTAAACTCCATTAGTGGTCTGATAACCATTTAGTTCTTCCCTTCATCAGTTCAACTAATTAACTCTCTTCTCTCTAACCTATCTTGTTCCCGCAAACTATCTGCCAAGCCCTTTCTCTCACCTGCCTGTGCACTCACGCACAAGCAGCACGCACAGCATTTCAGCACGGCAGCATAGCTCTAATCTTTCTCTTCTACGTAAGCTAGTCTCCTAATTTCTTTTCCCTCCTATGAGCCTTCACACATACACCATACACACTGCTTCTGCTGCTGTGCACCCTCGCTAAGCCACCGGACAGCAGCAGCATGGAGCAAAGGCAGCAGCACATGCAGTAGTACACGCACAGCAACAACACGAATGACAGCTCGAACCCGCGACACGACCGCACGCTGCCACCGGCACCACGCCGTGCCGCCCCTCGCTGCGTCCCCACCTCCTCACCGGCCTTTCGGCCTCGTCGCGCGTGCCGTCAATGCGGCTGTCGCCTCGTCGCCCAGTACGCGTGCCGTCAATGCGGCTGTCGCCTCGTCGCCCAGTACCGCGACCGTACCGTGAGCAGGAACTCCCGAAAGGCTTTAAAGATGGGAAGGCCAATTTCATCCTTTGATGCATACTTATCCTATGTTTTACCAACACAACCTATTGACCTGTTTTATAAATTGTATTCTGTTTTATTACTGAAACCCGATTGGATAGCCACTCCTTGATTGTTATGATTATTCCTTGATGTCCTAATTTATCCCTAAATATAATATGCTCTGTTTAGATGATAAGCACGGCTAGAATGCTTAGGACCTTGTTACTTTTTACTTAATTAATTATGACTATATGCTGTTTTATCAAAGAATAAAAGGTGTGAGTGTGTTAAGAAAGAAAAATGGGTTTCGGGTTTTAAAAGGAAGAAAAACTTGGATGAGATGGATGAGTGTTTCTGTGTGAAATACCAAAGGTAGGCTTGTACCTTTGTGGTTAAGCAGGTGGGGAGATATCCATCTTGTCTTGTTTTAGGACCGAGGTGATGTGTCATCTTGCCTAACCTAATTTTCTCGTACAACTACTCGACTCTTGTGTGTGGCAAAGGCTTAGTCTAAATCCCACTAGCTAGGCTGGTAGTCGTTTGGAGGCAGGTGTGCAGCGGGAGGCCAAGTGCAGACTTAGTGTCAAGGTTGGAGGCCTCATTAGAAGGTCATGAACCCCTTGGTTGTCTCTCGTGGATGACTAGGCAGGACTATGCTATGGTGGGTAATGGCTTCGATAGGATCTGCACAGGCACTAAGGTGACCGTGTTGCGGTACCCTACTTGTGGTGAAAATGTACACCTCTGCAGAGTTACAATCTATTCGAATAGCCGTGCCCACGGTCACGGGCGAGTTATGGCTTGATCACAATACCAAAGGTTTTGGAAGAAATTGGGTGGTTTACATGGCGTGTGTTGGTTTTTGGAAAGTGGCAGTTGTGCCGTGAGCTACTGCGGATGGGGAGTCCGGTAGTATTAAAACTTAGATCCTTTGGTTAGGATCGACCCACTTGTTGATTCAGTTACTAAAGTCTTGCTTTGCCAAAAATTCCTTTGAAAATAAACCCTCACATATGTACAAATCTAGCTTTACTGCAAATGAACCTTAGCCTTATCCTTATTATATCATGTGCATAATCTTGTAATATCCCTTCCGTGGATGGGGTTGGACTTGCTGAGTACTTTTGTACTCACCCTTGTTTTGTTGCTTCAGAAGAAGACCCGGACTTTGTTGTCGAGGACGTCGAGTAGGTGGTCGCCTCTGCACCCAACGTTGCCTGTGGTGTTGGCCCTTGCAAGATGCCTCCGCTGGCGTGTAGCTCTGAGTCTTATCTAGAGACCGGCTGTTTAATAGTTTGGACCCTCACCGTTATCTATTTGCTTATCATTTTGGCGTGGCTTAAGCGTCGGCTCCCTCAGGAGTTGTAAGGTTTGTAAACCATCTGTTGAATAAATATGTTATCATCCTCCTGGGACTGATATTTGTATCACATTTAGTCTCTGCTTATGCGGGGATGCTTCAGGTGGTATTAGAGCCGTCGTTGGCCGTAGGACATGACCACTAGGACCGGAAAGGCCCTTTTGACCAAAATATAGGATTTATAAAATTTCTTGCCTCCCATGCTCTATTGCAAAATTAATTTACACCCTGCTTCCTTACAGATGGCCGAAGAAGGATGGGTCAACAGCAACTGCTTGGATGAGCCCGGTTTTCCCAGGTTGCTCTTTGCCTGCATGGACCGCCTTGGCATTTGTGAGCGCCCGGAGTACACCAGCATGGAGTACGAGGACCATGGGACACCCCGGTGTGAGATGATCATCTACGTCGGGAGAAGCAGCCGTTACCCCGAGATTAATCCATGGAATGTGACTGCCACCGGCTTTCGACATGAGGACACTTATCAAGTTGCAGCTCGGAAGGCCTTGCGTCACTTGTGCTAGATTTATGAGAGACACATCGGCCCCACCCCGATGAGGTTCTACTCGTGGGTCAATAAAAGCCGCCCAGTTTGATTGGCCTGGGTGAGGACTTTGGAAGGACATGGACTGCATGAGAAGGACCCCACCGTGCTCCACATGGCAGCTTACCTTCTCACCTTTGACGACCTCTATGACAAGCAGGCCAAGAAGCTGAGGCAGCAGATTCGTAGAGCCGAGGATGCAGAAGTCATGGGAGGAGGCTCCAAGTGAAGTTGGCAGCCGCTGAGGCACGAGCTGCGGCCGCCGAAAGCAATGAAGCTCACGCCATTGAGGACCTCAAGGAGGCCGAGGACCGGCACTCCAGGGAATTGAAGGAGGCCCATCTCGTGGGTCGCGCCAGGAGAAGGATGCGGGCTTTGGAAGATGAAGAGGCCCCGATCCTTGATGGGATTCCTGTAGCCCAAGGGCCTAGCAAGAGAAAGAGCCCCGACGCCCCACCAGCACCTGCACCCACAGAGGCTGCCGGAGGAAGCTCTGAAGTGATTAAGCCACCCTCGGCGGAGGATGACATGCTGACACTCCTCATTCCGCTGGAAGACCACTCCGTTCAGGGTGAAGACTCGCCTCGCGAGTAGGATGCCCCGCCCAGAGATGCACCCCAAGTCATGAAGACGTCCCAAGTTTAGAGTTGTACCTCCTTTCAGTGTTGTGTTGTTCTCGGCAGTGTAGTACGTGTTTTGGCCCTATCTAAGTGTTGTATTCCCCCTCCTTGGCAAGAAATAAAATCGTTTGTGCTTGTTGTATTGTTAATCTGTGTGCTTGTGATAGAAGGTGGATTATGTTTTTTTTTGAAAAATACGCATTAATCAACTTAAACATCACCCTAAATCCAAGTCTCATGAAATCTCGCTCAATCTGCAGATGCCTCCCAAGCATACCAGGACCTCCCCAAGTCAGGCCCGTGTCACCCCCAGTGCGGAAAGGCAGCCAAGGCAAGGGCCACCCGCTACAATGCACCTAGGGGAGCATGAAGTAAACCAGTTTGAGGAAGGAGGAGAAAGTCAAGTAGGAGGACAACAGCCGCCACCCCCACCTCAGATTTACTTGGTGCAAGTGATGAACAACCAGACCCTTCTGCTGGAAGCTTTGGCCAATGCTGTCACTCGTTAGAGGCCTCGCGGGCATGGCCTGAATGAAAAGTTGACAGACTTTCTCCGGACCAAGCCACCCACTTTTGGTGGATCCATAAACCCCTTGGACGCAAATGATTGGCTATGGGTTATCCAAAGGAAGGTAGAGCCATTTGGTTGTGAGGGCCGAGACAAGGTTCTCTTGGTTGCTCACCAGCTCACTGGGACTGCCTTAGCTTGGTGGGAGAACTACTGTGCAGCTACTCAGGATGCCACCACTATCACCTGGGATGAGTTTGTGACCGAGTTTCGCCGCTATCACATTCCAACGGCCACCATGAAGCGCAAGGCAGATGAGTTTCGTGAACTGCGCCAAGGTAGCAAGTCTGTGGAAGAGTACACTTATCAGTTCATGGAATTGGCCCGTTATGCACCAGAAGAAGTAAACAAGAATGAGAAGAAACAGGACATGTTCAAGAAAGGCTTCAATGCAGAGCTCAGGACCCTGCTCACCCCTCAGATTTACCCAGATTTCAACACACTGATGAACATGGCCATCCTCACAGAAAGGGCCAAGGCAGATGAGAAGAGGGACAACAAGCGCCGGTTCCTAGAGAACAAGGCCCACCAGCAGGACCGTTTCTAGAAGCCAAGAAGCTTTGTTCATTCAGCACCCAGGTCCCAGCCCCCTATGCATTACCAGACCCAGTCTCAAGCTCCGAGTACTCATCCTTCCAATGCCCCATTCAAAAGCCAGAGCAACAAGGCCCCGCAGAACAGCGCCAGCCAAGTCACCAGCAACAACAAGGCCTGCTATAACTGCCGTGAGACAGGCACTTCATAGCCAACTGCCCATATGGCAACAACAAGCCAGCAGCCTCAACCTTCTCCAACTCTGTGAATGGGCCAAGGCCAGCATTGTCAGGAGCCAACCGAGTTCCCATTCGCAGCAACAACAACCCCAAGAACAACAACAATAGCAACAGCCAGCAGATGAGGCCACCTCAGCAGTCATTTGGACGAGCCCGCGTCAACCACATCAGCGCGCAAGAGGCTCGAGAGGCTCAGGGCGTGGTACTCGGTGAGTTTCTAGTCAGCTCAGTCTTGACAACAGTACTTTTTGATTCTGGAGCATCACATTCTTTTATATCATCAAGCTTTATGGAGAAACACAATATACCTACGATACTACTAAAGTTACCCCTATTAACCCGAACGCCTGGAGCTGGCATTCGTTGTCAACTAGGTTGTTCCCGGGTAAGGATCAATTTAAGTGGGATAGAGTTCTTAGCAGACTTAGTAGTACTTAAGTCCAAAAGGATAGATGTGATCCTCGGAATGGATTGGTTAAGCCTACATGATGGTAACATAGGATGTGCTGATAAGGTAGTGCACCTAACCAACCAGGACGGTGTACAAGTAACTTGCCACACTCGGGAAAGTAGACCAGACCCAATGGTTTTTAGCATGGAAGTCAGAGCCATAGAAGAAGTTCCAGTAGTAAGTGAGTATCCAGATGTATTTTCGGATGACTTGCCAGGAATGCCACCAGATAGAGACATAGAGTTCATTATTGACCTTGTCCCTGGAACAGTCCCCATAGCCAAGAGACCGTATCGGATGGCTGCAGCAGAATTAGTTGAACTTAAGGAGCAATTAAGAGGACTTCAGCAAAAAGGATTTATCAGACCAAGCTCATCTCCATGGGGATCACCAGTCCTATTTGTAAAAAAGAAAGATGGAAGCCAAAGGATGTGTGTAGATTATCGATCCTTAAATGAAGTGACTATTAAGAATAAATACCCTCTACCAAGAATAGATGATCTCTTTGATCAGCTAAAAGGAGCCAAGTATTTCTCCAAAATTGACCTAAGATCAGGATACCATCAACTCAAGATTAAGAAAAGTGATGTCCCAAAGACAGCCTTTGTTACCAGATATGGACAATATGAGTTCACAGTAATGTCCTTTGGATTAACAAATGCACCTGCCTACTTCATGAACCTCATGAATAAAGTTTTCATGGAAGAATTAGATAAGTTTGTCATAGTCTTTATTGACGACATACTGATCTACTCTAAGAGTGCCCAAGAGCATGAACATCACCTACGGGTAATTTTGGAAAAACTAAGAGCACATAAGTTGTATGCCAAGTTTAGCAAGTGTGAATTCTAGCTTGAGAAGGTAGCCTTTCTAGGCCATATCTTGACTGCAGAAGGTGTAGCCGTAGACCTTGAAAAGGTAGAAGCAGTATCCAATTGGCAACAACCCACTAATGTGACTGAGATCAGAAGCTTTCTGGGATTAGCTGGATATTACTGGAGATTTATTGAAGGATTTTCCAAGATAGCCAGACCTATGACAGAGTTACTCTGTAAGGACAAAAAGTTTACCTGGATGGAGAATTGTGAGAAAATTTTCCAAGAGTTGAAGAAAAGATTAACAACTACACCAGTACTAACCTTGCTAGATATTCAGAGGGATTTTGTCATCTATTGTGATGCCTCAAGACAAGGGCTAGGATGTGTACTCATGCAAGATGGAAAGGTAGTGGCGTATTCCTCCCGGCAGCTCAAGCCCCATGAGCAAAACTACCCTACCTATGACTTGGAGCTTGCAACAGTAGTGCATGCTCTTAAAATTTGGAGACATTATCTGATTGGAAATAAATGTGAGATATATACAGATCATAAGAGCTTGAAGTATATATTCACCCAGTCAGACCTAAATCTAAGGCAAAGAAGGTGGTTAGAGTTGATCAAGGATTATAATTTGGAGATCCATTACCACCTAGGCAAAGCTAATGTTACAGCTGATGTCTTAAGCAGAAAAACATATGAGCCCAAGAATGCTTAGCTACAAGAAGAGTTGGTACAGTTAAATCTTTACATAGTCCGTCAACCCTACAACTACAATCTTAGTGTGCAACCAACACTAGAAGGTCAAATTAGACAAGCTCAGAGTAAGGACAAAGACTTGATGAAGATTCGTACTCAGACCGGGGAGAACAAAGACCCAGATTTCAGGGTAGATGATAAAGGAACCTTATGGTATGAAAATAGGATTTGTGTACCTAAGAAAGGAGAGTTCCGACAAGTTATCATAGATGAAACCCATAACTCAACATATTCCATCTACCCAGGACCCACTAAGATGTACATGGACCTAAAAGAAAAATATTGGTGGAATGGGATGAAGGCAGATGTAGCACAATTTGTGGCCCATTGTTATGTTTGCCAAAGAGTAAAGGCAGAACATTAGAAACCAGCCAGTTTGCTTCAACTGCTGCCTATCCCAATATGGAAGTGGAATGAGATTGGCATGGATTTTGTCAATGGTTTACCCAGAACCAAGAAAGGAAATGACTCCATATGGGTAATAGTGGACCGACTCACTAAGGTCGCTCACTTCATACCCGTGCGTACATATTATGGTGGAGACAAGCTAGCCCAACTCTATATTGACAACATTGTTAAGTTACATGGAGTACCCAGCAGAATAGTCTCAGACTGAGGAACACAGTTTACCTCAAGATTTTGGAGAAGCCTACATAAAGCCATGGCAACTAAACTGGATTTCAGTTTGGCTTATCACCCACAGACTGATGGTCAAACTGAAAGAGTAAATCAAATCATGGAAGATATGTTGAGAGCATGTGTTTTTACCTATGGTAAAGATTGGGAGAAAAGTCTTACCTATGCAGAATTCTCCTATAACAACAGCTATCAGGCCAGCTTAAAATGTCACCCTTTGAAGATCTCTATGGAAGAAAATGTAAAACCCTTCTAATGCGGTCAGAAGCAGGAAAGCGTACTCTAATTGGACCAGCTCTTATAAAAGAAGCAGAAGACCGTGTGGCAGAAATTAGAGAAAAATTAAAGGCAGTCCAATCTCGCCAAAAGAGTTATTCAGACAAGAGAAGACGAGAATTGAGTTTTGAGATTGGAGATTAAGTCTACCTTAAGGTCTCTCCAATTCGTGGTACTCGAAGATTTCAAGTTAGGGACCAGTTAGCACCCCGTTACATAGGACCTTATCAGGTGTTGAAAAGAATTGGAGCTGTGGCATACTGTATACAGCTACCAGAAGAGATGTCAGATATACATCCAGTATTTTATGTCTCTCAACTGAAAAAATGCCTGAGAGTCCCAGAAGAACAAATACACACAGATGAAATAGATTTGCAAGATAATATCAGATATCAGGAAGTGCTATTCAAAATTTTAGACACTGTTACCATGCAAACTAGGAGTTCAACTGTCCGATTATGCCGTGTGCAATGGAGTGGACACAGTGAAGCTGAAGCCATTTGGAACGAGAAGATGCGCTAAAGAAGGAGTTTCCCCATCTCTTTAGGAACTAGCCGAATCTCGAGGACGAGATTCATTTTAAGAGGTTTGTAACAGCACAAAAATTTAAATACATAAATCACTCGAATAAAAAAATTATTTTCAAAAAGCTATTGCAAAATTTATTTCAGAGCTCAACCCTTTTGTTCATCCAAACTCCATTAGTGGTCTGATAACCATTCAGTTCTTCCCTTCATCAGTTCAACTAATTAACTATCTCTCTAACCTATCTTTTTCCCGCAAACTATCTACCAAGCCCTTTCTCTCACCCTGCTGTGCAGTCACGCACAAGCAGCACGCACAGCATTTCAGCACGGCAGCGTAGCTCTAATCTTTCTCTTCTTCGTAAGCTAGTCTCCTAATTTCTTTTCCCTCCTATGAGCCTTCACACATACACCATACATACTGCTTCTGCTGCTGTGCACACTCGCTAAGCCACCGGACAGCAGCAGCATGGAGCAAAGGCAGCAGCACACGCAGCAGTACACGCACAGCAACAACACGAGTGAAAGCTCGAACCCACGACACGACCGCACGCTGCCGCCGGCACCACGCCGTGCCGCTCCTCGCTGCGTCCCCACCTCCTCGCCGGCCTTTCTGCCTCGTCGCGCGCGCCGTCAATAAGGCCGTCGCGGATTCCATCTATAGAAAGGTACCGAATGGAACTAGTGAATGTGTATGCCGAACGTAGGCAGGTATACCTGACCTTTGATATTAAGCTATGATCTCTCTTCTCTCTCTTGAAGTTCCCACAAAGCGACTCTGAACCTAAGACCGGGTTGTGGGATGTCTTTTGATATTCTAAACAAAGAAAAACGCCATTTTTTTTTCCCTATCCCTAAATGAAAGAAAAGGTCGAGCTTAAGCCGATTCCATTGCGGAAAGAAAAGAGGCTCTCCCATTCCCACCTGATACGTCAAAAGCAATTGACTAATAAGGGGAACCAACCAGTCGAATTCGATTGATTATGTCACTCCGCATTACTAAAAAAGGGCAGAGCTCACCGGCCAAGCCCCCTGCTCCGGCCTATAAAAGCCGAGGTCGTGCCCCGCTCCTTCGCGCCGCCGAGCCGTCCAGCTCCGCCACTCACCAGCCTCCCCCACCTCTGCTCCCTCCGCTCTCTCTCTCTCTCGCTAAACAGTGCTTACTCTAATGTAATTTCCTTCTGTAATTGACCCGGCCATTCTAATTAAGCTGGGATCGGGATCTTGAGAGGTTATGGTTGAACTCGGGTCTGAGAACCCTAGGTAGGTAGAGTAGCTCTAGAACTCGTCACTCCGGCGATTTTCCTTTGTAATTGAACCTTGCTTTGGCTGATTATGGAGACTTAGCTACTCTTCCTCCCCTGAATTTGTCCCTGAGTTCATCGTTGTGCTTCTTGTTCATTTTCCCATTTGCCTGTTCCTCACAATTGGTATCAAGAGCCATCAAATCCTTGGCAAATCTTCCAACGAATTCCGTCGATCTCGTCGATTTCCAGAGCCCGGTTCCTTGATTTGAGTCCGACAGGCGGTGGATCGGTGGTTGCGACACACTCGTGTAAAATCCCACCCTCCCACCCAGATCAAGGAACAACACCCCCTTGCCCCAAACAAATTTTGGGCGAATTGGTTCGAGCAAGGGTTGCAAGGCATCTGTTCTTGTGTAAAATACCGGGAGCTCAACCCAATTCATCCCACAGAGGTGACGGCGAGGAACACCATTCGGCCAGGGTTGCACGGCACTGTCCGTGTGTAAAATTCCGCAACCGATCCGTGTTCCAGGTGTAGCGAAAATCTTGAGAATCTTGTGAGGAGAGCTTGCTCAAACCGAATTCTCAAGATGGTGAATGTTGTTGACGGCGATGGGGACGATATCCAGTATGCTACTGCGGTTGAGGTGGATGGCTTGAGAAGGACTCTGGATCAGTTCATGAAGAAACAAGATGAAAGAAATGATGCTATCTCCTCCAAGTTGGACAAGCTGATGTCCATGATGACTCTCAAAGGAGTGGATACTGGAACTTCACAACCTGAAGATAAAGGGTCAAGCTTCAAACCTACAAAACCTCCAAGTTTACAAGACACAAAGCCTGAAGGTAAATTCGACCTCAAGGTGAATTCTACTGCCCACAAGTTCACAAATACTGCAGGCAATGCACCAATTCAGCAGCAGTTTTATGTTCCACCGAATATGAGAAGAGTAGAATCTGGCCACATCCATGCTCTAGAATCTTCTACAATGGGAAGAATGCAAATTAGCAGTAGTAACACTGGTCAAATGCACCAAATTTTTGATCCTATACACCCTCAGAATATACAACCAGAAGGACATACAGAACACTGGTCTCATATGGAGTTTGAACACCATTTTGAACATGATCAACATCACAATCAGTTCAGGAACAATTTTCATTTTCCACACCACCATAATTACCATACACATTTTTCTTCTGAGCACAAATCCATTGCAAAAGGGCCAAAACTAAGTTTCCCTAAGTTTGATGGCACTGATCCAGATGGTTGGATTAGAAAGGCTGAGAAGTACTTTGAATTAGTGGGAGTCCCAACTGAGGATAGAGTAAAAATTTCAGTAATGTATACTAAAGGAAGGGCAGAATTTTGGTGGAGAGGATTAGGATGTAATCCAAATTCAATCCCTTGGCATCACTTTTGTAGATTGTTGGGAGACAGGTTCAATGAGACTTCAACTTTTGAAGCAGTGGGCCAATTTCACAACCTCAAACAAACTGGATCAGTCAATGATTATGTGGACAAATTTGAGGAACTGATGGGAATGGTAAAAAGGGGAAATCCTTCACTTCAAGATAGTTACTTTGTCTCCAGTTTTGTGTCAGGTCTCAAAGATCATATACAACCACATGTGCAGTGTCATTATCCAACAACATAGACAAATGCTTATTGGCTGGCTAAGAGGATGGAACAAGCAACTCCTGCACCCAAGAAGTACCAATCTTTATCAAATACCAACAAACAGTTCAAGCAGTGGAACTCAGAGCCTAAAAAGCAAATCCACAAGGAATTACCAGCCAACACCATAGCTGAACTTAAAGCTGCAGGGATGTGCTTTAAATGCAGAGAACCCTGGACTCCAGGTCCTGCAAAGGTTTGCAAAGCTAAACAAAATTTCTCTGTTATTTTGGTTCAAAATGCTGAGGGCCAAGAAGAAGTAGCAGTGGTGGAGGAGACAACACCATCTGAATCTAAAGAATTCTTTGATGCTGATACACCCCCCAGTAATTCAAGTGTCCATGCATGCACTGAATGGTTCTAACCCACTAGCTAATCTCAGACTTCATTTTGGGGACAAAGTTGCCACAACATTAGTGGATTCTGGAAGTGATGTTTCTTTCATCAACACAAAATTTGCTATTAAAGCCAAATGCAAAATTGATACAGTGCCAGAAGTACAAATTATTGCAGCAAATGGAAATAATATGCTCAGTCAATCTTCTTGCTTAGCTTGCAAATATACAATTCAAGGCCATGAGTTTATCTCAGATTTCAGGTTGCTAGAAGTTCAAGGATATGATATCATACTGGGTGCTGATTGGATCTACAATCATAGTCCTGTTGGAATTAATCTGAGAACACGAGAGTTTACAATTCACACTTCTACTGGCACTTTAGTGACTTTCCAGGATGAAACTCTCCCAAAGGATGCTCAAGTGATTGGTACAAAGAAGTTGTACAACTTACTGAAAAAGAAAGCAATTGGGGCTGTAGTGATGCTGAACACAATTAGCCAAGATTCAGATCACAAAAACAGTACCATACCACACCAATTGGAATCTCTTCTCCAGGAGTACCAAGATGTCTTTCAGGAACCCAAAGACTTACCACCACAAAGATCCATAGATCATCACATTCCCCTGATTGAGGACAACAAGAAGATAAACCAAAGAGCTTACAGGTTGCCACACCACCAGAAAAATGCAATGGAGGCCTTAATACAACATCTTCTCCATACTCATATGATCAGGCCAAGTGTGAGTCCCTATTCTTCTCCAGTTATTCTTGTCAAGAAAAAAGATGGGACTTGGAGGCTATGTGTAGATTACAGACAACTTAATGCCAATACTGTAAAGAACAAATATCCAATCCCAATTATTGAAGATTTGCTAGATGAGTTGTTTGGAGCAAAACTGTTCTCCAAAATTGATCTCAGATCTGGTTACCATCAAATCAGAATGAGAGAAGAGGATATATACAAAACTGCATTCAGCACTCACTTGGGACATTTTGAATATGTAGTCATGCCATTTGGTCTCACAAATGCTCCAGCAACCTTCCAAACATTGATGAATACAGTTTTAGCTGAAGTGCTAAGAAAGTTTGCATTGGTATTCTTTGATGATATCTTAATATACAGCACCTCTATGGAGGATCACATCATTCACCTCAGAACAGTACTGCACATACTGAGGCAACACAAATTATATGCTAAGTTGGAGAAATGTTCTTTTGGTCAGACAGAGATTGAATACTTGGGGCACATTATCAGTGAAAAAGGAGTAGCAACAGATCCAACAAAAATTTTCATAATCCAGAAATGGCCTCCACCCACTTCTGTAACTGAATTGAGATCTTTCTTGGGATTAGCTGGATACTACAGATGATTTGTCAAAAGTTATGGTATTCTCTGCAAACCACTGTTTGATGCACTCAAAAAGAACTCATTTGAGTGGAGGACTCCCCAACAAGAGGCATTTCAGCAACTCAAGACACTAATGGCTGAACCACCAATTCTAGCACTCCCTGATTTCTCAGAACCATTCATCTTGGAGACTGATGCTAGTGGAACAGGTATTGGTGCAGTACTCATGCAAAAAGGTAAACCCATATCATATCTTAGCAAAGCCCTGGGTCCAAAAGCAAGAGCTGCTTCAACATATGAAAAAGAAGCTATGGCTATTCTTGAAGCATTGAAGAAATGGAAGCACTATCTGGCCAGCACTTCAGTGATAATTAGAACTGACCAACAAAGTCTAAATTATATACATGATTAGATATTGGTGGAAGGAATTCAGCACAAACTACTTATCAAACTCCTTGGATTCAACTATTCGGGGCAATACAAGAAGGGCAGGGAGAACAAAGTGGCTGATGCTTTGTCCAGAGCAACACACACAACTGACTCTATGGCAATTTCAGTTGTGATACCTCAATGGATGCAGCAAGTAGCTGACAGTTATGTTCAGGATGATAAATGTTTGGAATTAATTACCAAGCTTAGCATTGATCCAGCAGCTCAAGCAAATTTCACATTACAGAGTGGTCTGCTCAGATACAAGGGCAGATTAGTTATTGGAACTTCAAACCAATTAAGAGTAAAGCTACTTGACAATTTCCATAACTCATCCTTGGGTGGTCATTCAGGTGAAAGAGCAACATACCAAAGGTTAAAATTGAACTTTTACTGGCCCAATATGCAACAACAAACAAAGGAATATGTGAAGAACTGTCCCATATGCCAGAAGAACAAAAGTGAAAATGTACCATATCCTGGATTATTGGAACCATTACCAATACCAGATATGGCATGGACCATGGATTTTGTGGAAGGATTACCAAAATCTCAGGGTAAGGATGTGATCCTAGTGGTAGTGGATCGACTTACCAAGTATGCACATTTTATATCTCTCAGCAACCCTTATACTGCAAACAACATAGCAACTATATTTCTGGATTCTGTGTTCAAGCTGCATGGACTACCAAAAGTCATTTTGACTGACAGAGATCCAATATTCACTAGTACAATGTGGTAGTCACTGTTTAAGGCATTGGGAGTTCAGCTGCATTTAACATCTGCATACCACCCACAAACATGGTCAAACAGAGAGGGTTAATCAATGTTTGGAGAATTATTTGAGATGCATGTGTTTCAATAGCCCAACCAGGTGGCATCACTGGTTATCTCTTGCCGAATGGTGGTACAATACTTCTTATCATACATCCCTCAACATGACACCTTTTCAAGCATTGTATGGCTTCCCTCCTCCAATGGTAACTGAAACAGTCTTACCTGATTGCCCTGACTTATCTGCTACTGAACAGCTAAAGAATAGAACAGTGGCAACACAAGTGATTAAAGATACACTCATCAAGGAACAAGCTAGGATAAAGCATCAAGCAGATAAACATAGATCTGAGAGAGTACTTCACATTGGAGACATGGTATATCTCAAAATACAACCATATAGACACATTTCACTCAGTACCCACAAATCACTGAAGTTACATTCAAAGTACTATGGACCCTTTAGAGTTCTGGACAAAATTGGAAATGCAGCTTACAAATTGCTATTGCCAGAAGGTTGCACATTACATAATGTTTTCCATGTAAGTCAATTGAAGAAACATATTGGCCCCACAGCAGTACCTAGCAAAGAGCTACCATTGATTGATGACAAAGGAAACATCAAGATTGCTCCAGTGGCCATCCTATTGAGAAGAATGATACCAAGGAACAATGAACCGGTTGTTCAGTGGCTCATACAGTGGCTAAATCTTCCAGAAGCAGATGCCACTTGGGAGGACGCTGCCTTCATCCGCAAGATCTTTCCTTCCTTCCATCCTTGAGGACAAGGATGCTAAGGGGGGGGGGCTTTGTCAGGAGCATTCAGTTCATTCAGTTCAAGCGTTAGCATTCAGACTACTGAAGGAAGTTGGCGTCGGAAGATAACGGTTCACCGGCTTCACTTCAACCGTGCGATGGACAAGGAACGGCTCTCATCAAATGGCGTCGCTGTTACGCGCGCTAATGCGCTCTGCCGGGCGCTAAACAGTGCTTACTCTCATGTAATTTTCTTCTGTAATTGACCCGGCCATTCTAGTTAAGCTGGGATCGGGATCTTGAGAGGTTATGGTTGAACTCGGGTCTGAGAACCCTAGGTAGGTAGAGTAGCTCTAGAACTCGTCACTCCGGCGATTTCCCTCTGTAATTGAACTTTGCTTTGGCTGATTATGGAGACTTAGCTACTCTTCCTCCCCTGAATTTGTCCTTGAGTTCATCGTTGTGCTTCTTGTTCGTTTTCCCATTTGCCTGTTCCTCACACTCCTCTCCATCCCCATGCCCTTGGATTTGGAAACGGTGGCCAGAATCAGCCGCTGCCCATAGCGCCGCCGCGAGACGACGGCGTCGTCGCCGAGTCTCCGTGCTCTCCCATCCGCTCTGCCTGTACCTCTCAGGTTCTATATGTTAACCTCATGTGGGCCCAAGGCCACAACCCAGTTACACTACGCCAAAGCACAGCACACACCCAGCCCAAGTACTAAACAAAAAGCCCATAAGAACCCACCAGCCAATCACGTGTGTCCTAAGTACTCAAGGTTTATCCATTTTCGAAATTGAATTAACAGCCAATTTTTCACATACAATATCCCATCCATCTCAACTCCGATTCACTTGATTCTTTTTCCTAAATTCTTCTAAAATCATACTCTATTTATTTCCATCATCCTCATCTCCATCCGAGCTCATTTTGTTTGTGTTTGTGCTTTGTTTGTCTTGTTTATCGTTCGCGCCGTCGTCGCCGTAGCCGACGGAGTGAATGAGGAGGAGAACGAGTTAGGAGGCGAATGAGGACCTGTACCGCGAGCTAGAGCCCGAGGACCTGTACCGCGAGCAGGAACTCCCGGAAGGCTTTGAAGACGGCAAGTCCAATTTCATCCTTTGATGCATACTTATCCTATGTTTTACAAACACAACCTATTGGCCTGTTTTATAAATTGCATTCTGTTTTATTACTAAAACCCGATTGGATAGCCACTCCTTGATCGTTATGATTATTCTTTGATGTCCTAGTTTATCCCTAAATATGATATGCTTTGTTTAGATGATAAGCACTGCTAGAATGCTTAGGACCTTGTTACTCTTTACTTAATTAATTATGACTACGTGTTATTTTATCAAAGAATAAAAGGTGTGAGTGTGTTAAGAAAGAAAAATGAGTTTCGGGTTTTAAAAGGAAGAAAAACTTGGATGCGATGGATGGGTGTTTCTGTGTGAAATACCAAAGGTAGGCTTGTACCTTTGTGGTTAAGCAGGTGGGGAAATATCCATCTTGTTTTGTTTTAGGACCGAGGTGATGTGTCATCTTGCCTAGCCCAATTTTCTCGTACAACCACTCGACTCATGTGTGTGGTAAGGGCTTAGTCTAAATCCCACTAGCTAGGCTGGTAGTCGTTTGGAGGCAGGAGGCCAAGTACAGACTTAGTGTCAAGGTTGGAGGCCTCATTAGAAGGTCATGAACCCCTTGGTTGTCTCTCGTGAATGACTAAGCAGGACTATGTTATGGTGGGTAATGGCTTCGATAGGATCTGCACCGGCACTAAGGTGACCATGTTGCGGTACCCTACTTGTGGTGAAAGTGTACACCTCTGCAGAGTTACAATCTATTCGAATAGCCGTGCCCACGGTCACGAGCGAGTTATGGCTTGGTCACAATACCAAAGGTTTTGGAGGGAATTTGGTGGTTTACTTGGCGTGTGTTGGTTTTTGGAAAGTGTCCGGTAGTTGTGCCGTGAGCTACTGTGGATGGAGAGTCCGTTAGCATTAAAACTTGGATCCTTTGGTTAATTAGGATCGACCCCACTTATTGATTCAGTTACTAAAGTCTTGCTTTACCAAAAATTCCTTTGAAAATAAATCCTCGCATGTGTACAAATCTAGCTTCATTGCAAATGAATCTTAGGCTTATCCTTATTATATCATGTGCATAATCTTGTAATATCCCCTCCGTGGATGGGGTTGGACTTGCTGAGTACTTTTGTACTCACCCTTGTTTTGTTGCTTCAGAAGAAGACCCGGACTTTGTTGTCGAGGATGTCGAGTAGGTGGTCGCCTCGGTACCCAAACGTTCCCTGTGGTGTTGGCCCTTGCAGTATGCTTCCGCTGGCGCGTAGCTCTGAGTCTTATCTAGAGACCGGCTATTTAATAGTTTAGGCCCTCACCGTTATTTATTTACTTATCATTTTGGCGTGGCTTAAGCGCCCGCTCCCTCGGGAGTTGTATACTTTGTGAACCATTTGTTGAATAAATGTGTTATCAGCCTCTTGGGACTGATATTTATATCACATTTAGTTTCTACTTGTGCGGTTTCAGGAGACTCCCGAGTTCATCGGTGCCCTCGTGGAGCACGCTGGTCGGAGCAGACTTCGCGGCGTCCAGCACGCACCGGTGCACGGCAAGGTGGATTCCCGGAGACCGGCGTGCATGGCAAAGATCGCATCTACTTCGAGCGTGCGTGGCCGGAGGAGACAGACCGTCCTGGCCATGCTCGACGACACCCGTTGAAGCAAAAGAAGATCTGGAGCCCCGTAATCCACATGCACGTACGCTTGCACATGCATGGCAATCTGCCCTTTGCTAGCATGCGCATGGAATCGTTTCACTTGCCGCGACGTACCAATCGACTAGGCTACGACCGCTCTTGCTATCTGCTGCATCGACATTCTCTTCGTCAGCTGTACAACTACCTCAACAATTCGTTCCTCAACATCGACAATGCATCACCGATGGTCTTCATCAGCATGGTCTTCGTCAAGCCGCCGTGCCACTTCGTCCACAAGGATGGACATCCCGCATCCTCTGACAGACAAATCTGCAAGACGCTTCATCGACAATGGCAACAACCACGTCATCTACGGCAACAAAGACTGCATCGACACCTCGTCCTCTGACATATGCAAGACAAAATCGTCCTCTGACATATGTAAGACACCCGAAGGCATCCTCTGACATATGCAAGGTGCCTTCTATACGACTGCAGCTTTCGCTTTACAAAGCGCAATTTTTTTGCGCCTTCGGCTATATGCGGCTACCTCGACCACGGCTACTCTATTATCGTCGGCAAGAACTCCAGTCAAAAGCGTCCGTGTCATCACTATCGTGTATGGCACTCCCGCTATGACTGCGGGAGGGAATAGAGGAGAGACAACGGACGGCACCAGAAAGGGATGCAGGCACTGCCCTAGGTGACGGAATGACCATCAGAGACGCAGTTTGATGATGGTGAAGCAAAGAAGACGGTGGAAGCACAAGACTTCAAATCCAGTCGCAGTCGTTCGCTTCGCTCCCGCTACGACTGAAGGGGAATGTTAGAAGTACAAAATATGTTTGGTTAGAGATAAAGGAGTCATGAACAAACTCTAGAGATAAGATAGAGTCCTAGAGATAGAATAGGTTTAAACGTAGCATAACTTGTCTTGTACTTCAAGTCTCTTCCTCATATGTACTCATATATACCTCCTGAGGGTCAATGCAATCAATAGAACAGATTATTAGGGTTTCGTCTCTCTTCCAATATTTTCCACAATCATACCTTACGATAGTCTGAAAGAGGTTTTTTCAGCTTATCTTTGCTGTATAATGATGGTTTGTTTCTATAATGTTGCTGAAGGAACAATGACGCAATTGTGAAGCAACTGGGGGACGAGCGATAGCTCGGTTGGTTGGCCTCCCGGTCTGGGAGCCAACCCGCCCGCGTTCGAGCGCGCGGTCAAGCACGGGCGTCCATCGACAGGAACGAGTGATGTTCATTTCTCAACACGATTCCTGCAGAAATTCTGGGAGCAGTTCAAAGCCTGCCTCTGGAAGCAATGTTTGTCCCACTGCAAAACCCCGTCCGACAACTTGCCACGGGATTACATTTGTTGCCCTTTTTAGTGTCCTTTCTGGTGGTATGTATTGGCACCAGGGCAACATAGATCACATGTAAGCCAGGTTGCTAATTTAAGTATTACGCTTTCATTCTTATTTAGTAGGCGTATTAGGATCTTAAAAGTAACTTTATAAATTTTGACCAACAATTAGTCAAAGTATGCTTAGTCTATAAAAATTATATGGATACAATTATATTTCAAATATCTTCTAATGCAAAATCTATCCTGTTGCAACTATGATGATATATAATTCAACTCAATAAAACCTGGGTTTTTGAATCCTAGCCTACTAATAACGACAGAGTTTGTACATCTTATAATGCTTTTTGTCTCATGATACATGCTCATCAGTAGAGGCACTGACATGAAGTTGTATTTTCTCTTTGCTTAGAAACGACTGGAAAGGATTGTTCACTATATTGGGGTCCATGGATTACACTACTTTGTAGACCGGCGTCATAAATTGTAAAGCAGTCATGCCATTTGTCTATATTGAACGCCAAGTCATGTACAGAGAAAGGTATGCGGAAATGTACTCTCCTTGGGCCTACTCCTTTGCACAGGTCAGCCAGAGTAACAATGCAGACTGAGAAATATGAGTAAATTTTTTTAAGATGGAGTCATATTAACAAACCTTCCTTTACATATTGCTTGTGTTGAACCTTTGTTTTGTCTTATTTGCTAGCTGACCATGGAGAGACTCCTTATGTGATTGTCCAAAAGTGTACCCACTGACAGGCCATGCATGGACCGTTGCCAAGCTTTTGTGGTTCTTCCTTAAATGTGCGCATTGCTTTGCTATATCTACCTTGGAATCACTTTTTCACTGACTCCCAACACTCAGGTGGCCTCTATAGTGTCTTCAATGTGCTTCACTATTCAAAACCTCTTGGCTGGCTTCATAGTGCCTGGTCCAGTAAGTTACTATACCAGTCATCTTATTTGCATTTATAAAGCAATTTCATGGTAAGCCAAAAGATTAGAGCAATACTTGGAGAATGAGATCCAAAAGAAGTTATAGTATTTCTTCATGAGGTACTCTGTAGATCACTAGATGTAATATGAAATGCTCATATATCAATTCAACAAAAATAGTGAATTATCTGAAGTCAAACAAAATATTACATGTCATCCCAGCAAACATAACACAGTAACTTCACTGCTGTCACTGCAATAACTCTATAAAACCAATTATGTTCAAACTAAAATAATCTGCATGCTTGAATCTTGAGTTTGCATCAGATATTTTCATGATTGTTGATTTGCCATTCACTTGTATAGCACTCATGTTTTAATTCCCAACCCGTGCAGCAAATACCAAAGTGGTGGATTTGGCTTTACCGCATAATCCCAATGTTATGGACGTTGGACATCCTCTTCAAATCGCAATTCCTGTGCAAGGATGATAATAACATCATGATGTCTGGAGAGATCATATCTATCACGTCGTTCTCTGAAGATCACTTTGGTTTTCATTGTGATCGCTTGCCACTGCGAGCTCTTATTCTGACTCTATTCACTGTTCTCTTTAGAGTTATCTTTGCTTACAGAATTCCGAAGCTCAATTTCCAAAGGAGTAGTGTTTATTGAACAGAGATCAAATATCTAGTTTTCTATTTTTCCTTAAATAAAAACAAGCAAGTAAGGAGACCGAAAGGCCTGAAATTCACATGGTTTCAGGCCTGAAAACTTGCTTAGCCTACACGTTTAGCTGTCAGACTCAGCTTCTATAAGTTGTATTCATCATTAATAGATTGAAAGACTACTCCTCAAAAGCTTTCCGATGTTTCTTCTGCCAAGTTTCCCAGATCCACAAGACTGCAAATAAAGGCCCATTTATTTCCTTCCCTTCTGGTTGGTATCCAGTAGTGTCTAATGGTCAGGCTTGAGGCTTGAATGAGCGCACATTTGCTTGTTGGATTTCCATCTTGAGGGACGTAAAGTAGACACAGGACATTCCTAGGTCCTTGCCTGTTCGCTGCGAAAATTCACTGTTGTACCATATCCAGATTCGAAGTACTACTATGCATCGACAGTCTAATATAATATATCTCATTATGAATTCGCCATTGACATTTGCAATTCAGAATCACAGGCACCTGGATTTGTACTTGTTACTCTAGTGTTCTTCAGAATAAAGCAGCGCAGATCTTTCTGGCCTATGAAATACTTTAAGATCACTAGTTATCCATAGCATATTTTTGGTAAAATGTTCATATATTTAACATATTACAGACATTAACAATGGTAACACGTGGCTATTGATGCCCGAGTAACTTGTTCTGGTGTGACATCCACAATAATACAGTACAGCCATCGAGGATAGTTTCACACAATGCCATAGGATAGCTCTCACTGGCATGCGTTCTAGCACAAGATCACATGAGATGCAATTGTATATACAGAGGAGTACTAATCAGATCCTATTCCTTCTTAGAGGTGTGGATGGCAGTGACAGTAGAAACCATCGAATCAACACCGCATTTGTTTTGCACATGGGGACCCCTGCAGATCTTGTAGTAACCACTCTCACCCCAGTTCTCGCCCCAGGAGTTCTTGATGATCCAGTAGGGCTTTTCCTTGAAGCGGATCGGTGCATAACCAGCAGCTCCATAGCCAACTAGGAGAACACCATGATCGAGATGCCTTCCGCAAATGTATGGGCACGAGACACCACCGATGTATGTCTGCATGTAAACTGCATTGATACCAACTGCAGGATAGAAAGCATGCATCATTATGTTCATGATACTTGTAGGCTAATTTTGAAAGCTGCCACAGTCAAAAGCTTTTTATCCTTACTTGCAAGTGGACCATGTTTAACCAAGTTAGCAGCAATTTGGTCTTCATCAACAGATACAACGCTGAAGTTGTTCACTTGAGCTACAATTTTGGACTTGTCAAACTTGCAGGTGCCATCACTTCCAGTGTAAGGGTAATCTTTCTCACTCTCAAGGCCACCAGCTTTCTGAAGATAGCTGAAAGCTGTAGTCATCAAGCCACCATTGCATCCTGCGTCACATGAGCGTGGTTCTGATGGATCACACTGCAAATTAATGACAGCAACAGAGCACAGAAATCAGGAATGGGAGTCAGCAGGGATAGAAGCTAAGTAAGCTAAAAATTATTTCTCTCAATCAATACAACTATATAGCTTAAAACTAAATACCAGACCAAGAAGTAACAAATTAGGTCCCCAAAAAAAACGTACCAAGAAGTAACAAATTTCAAACCCTTGAAAATTAGACACTGCCATTCATAATAAGTGTACTGCTAGAACAACTGAAACAAGAAATTGCAAGATGTTCGACACTGCTGGTGCCTTGGACTTGCAACCAAGGAGAAGATTTGTATGGCCAATGGCCAACCACATGTAGTTGACTTCATACAACCACAAAGTGGATAAGATCAAGCCAAGCAATTTGACACATAAACAAATTGCAGCTTTCTTTATCTTCATATATTTCCTACTTTCTGCTTTCAGAATATTATGTGTTCCTACTTCTAATTCCCACCAACCAGAAAATGACACCGCAGCGGAAGACAACAAGATAGCGCAGAGGAATATCCTTGCATCATCCTTTGTCCCATAGAACAAGAGTGAAGAATTCAAAGCTGAAATTTTTCACTACTTGGTTAACGAGAGGATTCTATCACTAGTACCTCGTGATCGCAGTCGACCATCTGCTGCTCGCTGAGCACCTCTAGCTTGCCGGTGGCGAGGTAGTGCGCCCCCTCCAGCGCCCCGGACGTGCTGAAGGACCAGCACGAGCCGCACGAGCCCTGCAGCCAAAGAAATCCAGATCAAGTCAGATCAATCGAACGGGGAACGAAACAGGTAGGTCTTCGATTGGACTGAATCCCGGGGGGCAGAAACAAAGAAAGAAACCACGGCCGACGGCACGGACCTGATCCTTAACGGGTCCGACGGCGCCGTGCTCGCGCCAGTCGAAGTCGGTCGGTAGGCCCTCGGTGGGGAGGATGGGCGCCTCGTGCGCCGACGACCCCTTGAGCAGGTCCCGGCCGGAGGAGCGGCGGAGGCCGAGGAACTGGCGGCGGAACTCGGCGGGGGTGAGGTCGGAGAACTTGGTGACCCCGTGGACAGCCGTGGGGTCGAGCCGCTGGTGGCGCCGCGCGCGGCGGAGGTTGGCCTTGAACACGGACATCCGGTGCGCGCGCTCGGCGTCGTCGCGGTAGGACCGGCCGAACCGGCGGACGAAGCTCGCGAAGTGGGCCTCCGCGTTCAGCTCCAGCTCGTCGTCCGCGCCGTCCCCGACCACCTGCTCGATGAGCGGGTCCTCCGCGGCGGAGGCGTCGGGCTCCGCCGAGCAGAGAGCGGCGGCGGAGACGAGGGCGAGGAGGAGGAGGAGGAGGAGGGCGGCGCCGGCGAGGAGGCGGCGGCGAGCCATGACTCGTCCGGTTGGATATTTTCCTCGCGGTTTCTGGCGTTGGAGTGGTTACCCGGCCGGCTGGGGGTGTTATTTATGTCAGTGTGAGCTTGCGTGGTTGCCTTGTTGGATCATCTTGGAGACTGCGGTTGCGTGGAGACAATGCCGTAAGGATTTGTGTATAATTGTTGTATCAAACTATCAATGCTGTGACAAAGACACCACTGGTAGCGACATGTAACCAAAGCCCTGTTTAATTCACGTCACTTTCCTATCTCGTACTACATCGAGAATCGTGTAAGTTCATTTCTTCTCTCTGTGCACGCAACCCAATGCATACACTTTTCACTCTTTCACACGAATTAAACAAGCCCCAAGTGTATTCGGATATTCTCATCTACCCTCGTATCGTCATTTTATACATTGAGGGAATATGAAATAATAGTGAATTTTCTATCTCCATTCCAAATTACAATTCATTGGATTTTTTTTTATCCAAGTTTGACTGCTCGTCTTACTCAAAAATTTGAGGAAATATAGTCAAATTTAAGTCATTCTTGAAGAAAATTTTTAATAAAGCAGGTCACAAACAAAACATATGATATTTTGCACAATTTTTTGAATAAGACGAGCGATCAAATTTAATGTCAAAAAAGCCAAACGAATTGTAATTTAGAACAGAGGGGGTATAAATTTGTCTTCTCAAGATTATGTTTTCATGGGTTTTGGTTATATTTTAACAATTTGCACTATAATTTCTATTTTTATCATCTTTGTCGTCTCTGGAATAACTAATTCAATGTTATAATTTTGTTGATAGATACTCTTTTTCTAACGATTGCATTCAAAGAATGGAACCAACACATATAATTGGGTCAAATTTCTTCTATCATAGCTTTCCTAAATACTTTCTTTCTAGGAATTTTATAGCTCTAAACAATTTTTATTCTGAGATACGGTCAAATTGGTCCGATAGAACAAGACGACAAGGTAGAACCAGGGATAAATCATTAATCTTGTCACGAGCATCGTATATCCTTCCCTTCTTGGTTGCATTCATGAGTCATCTTGTTTGTTCGTAAATTATGTACTGTTATGGCCATGCATTAGTCAAACAAGGTATACTGAGGGGCATTGAACGAGAAGAAATAGAAGAAGATCACAATGTTATCTCTAATCAAGGGGCTAGTTGGACGAGTGTTGCGAGCTCATCAACCTCTTGGCAAATACAGTCACCATGAGTTTGTGGCTTCCGGCCAATGAGCTCACCACCCGTGAGTACATGAAGGTTTTAGGCAGAAAGTCCTGATCCACCAGGGAATCGGCAGCCGCAGTAGCTTACAAGTGAACCGCCACAAAGAATCTCACACGAGTGGCCCGCTTGTTGTTTATCCTCGAGTGTTGGTCAAAGTCTCATCAAAGACAAGAAGAAAGCCAAATCCTTTAAAAGAAACAAGAAGAAAAAAAGGCAGACAGGAAAGCCAAGAAGCCAGGGCCACCCTCGGCGCAACGATCAGAGAAGGCTCGTGCTGCCTGCCGGACTGTGGGTCCAGTCAACAGCCAACAAGGCAAGCCAGCCACACATAGGATGTGGACGTTGCCCAAGAAGCAGAGGTCTTGTTTGGATACCACGTTAAAAATTAGTGTTAAAAGGAATTTTACATGTATGGAGTACTAAATAAAATCTATTTATAAAACATTTTCACAGATGAGTGCAACTTTGCGCGACGAATCTAATGAGTCTAGTTAATCTATGATTTACTACAGTAATGCTACAGTAACCATCCTCAGATCATGTGGTCAAAGGTCTCATTAGATTCGTCTCGCAGATTGTGGAGGTAGTTTTGTAAACTGTCTTTATTTAATATCCCTAATTAGTGGTCAAAGATGTAGTCAAAGATGTGAACTAAACTTTAGCCAAAGCATCAAAAACAGGGCCAGAGTCGAGCTGCGTGTGTTGCCAGCCGGGGCGGGGCCCAACACTGTCATCCACCGCCACGCCACGTTGCTTTGCTTGTGGTCATCGCTAACCCAGACTCAGTTGATCGAAAACGAAAGCGGATGATTGGAGGAGTGGCGCGAGCTGGATGGTCTCGTTGCTGGCACACTCTCTTCCTCCGGCGACTCACCCAACAGTTTCTGCCTCTTCCTCCGGCGACTCACCCAACAGTTTCTGCCTCCTTGATTGGAACGCCTCTGTTACGTGGGCCCCAGCATTCAGGGGCGAAATCCAGCCCAAAAGGTCACCGTGTCAGATCAGTGAAATGGAGGGGTCAAAGCTTATCTAGTTTAGTGATAAACAGTGATTTGCTAGTTACTCAAAAGATTAGGACTTTTTATTAGGAGAGATGATAAAGGGTTCCGTAATCTTGGTGGTCCTGAGTATATGTTGCTGAGGCTCGACAGGTCAATTCCTTGCGAGGGCAACTATCTACAAAACGGAGCGTACGTACACTCCGCAGCAGCATGTACCGCTGGGATCCATGACTTTGCTTGTAAGTCAACCATTGCCAACAGGTACAAGTACTCGGCACAGGAATGATATTAACAGGACGAACTGAGATAACTAAACAAGGGGTTTCCTGCCGGGTAACCGCCGGCTGCCGACACACCATGATGTGCCCTTTAGTTGTCACTACAACTTGCTGTACAAGAGATGATCTGGGGGCACGGACGATGATGCAGCTAATCCTCAACTCTAAAACAACGACTGAGCTAAACATGGAGCAGAACCCTACACTACAGCATGCTGCGACGGCTTGAACTTGTCCTGTTGCAGAGGCAGCTGACTATTATGCCACAGGCCGGTAATATGTGCAAACGGAAGCTGCCCCTAGTTAGTGAGAGGGCAGTGATGTTATTGCTCGTCTTTTTACTCAAAATTTGCGTCCTTTCCTGGCGTTATTCAGTTGCTCCAGCAAGTCCTGTATGGTGGCCGATGCATCCTGCCAAAGAGGAAACGAGTTGAAACAAATGTTCCGAGCCACAAGACACAAAAGTGTCGTGTGGTGCTGCAACATGCACACATGGGACTGCTGTCAACAGTTTGTTCACACGCACCTTCAGCTTCTTCTTCAGGCCATCCTCTTCTAGGTCTCGACGGTTTCTTTCTTCTGAGAAGATGTCAATCAATGCTTCTTGTTCCTTGGTTGCAGCCTCAAGTTGTCTCTGCAAATCCTCCACCTGTAAGATAAAAACAATACACAAGGGGTGAGCAACATATATCCAAGGAGCACAATATATTCTTATGGTGCAAGGTCAAGATGCATAGTGCAGCAAGGAGTGGTCATGGCATGGATTTAGGTAGCATAAAAAGATCGATAGCAGGTTATCTTACAGATCAAACACAGATAAACAATGAGTTTGTAAGATGGATGAGCAAAACTCAGGGCACCAAGCACGTGTCAGGCATATAACCATAGAATTTAGTTGTACTCCTTCCATTCCGAAATGTCAGTTTTTTAAGTTTTAGTAAGTCAAACTTCTCTGATTTCTACCAAGTTTATAGAAAAATGCACCAACATCTACAACACCAAAGCAGTTTCATTAAATCCACCATGAAATGTGACATGTTAGTGCATTTTATTTGGTACATTGTAGTTGTTAATATATTTTTACAAACTTGGTCAAAGTTTGATAAGTTTTACTTAGGACAAAACTAAAATGACCTACATTTTGGAACAGAAGGAGTATCTTTCAATACACTAGCAGGCAATGAAACTATAATGACAAAAAAACTAAACCCACATGCACTTGCAATAGTGTGGGGATACTCTTGTTTTTTAGGTCAAGTAGAAAAGACAACTGCATACCCTCTCTGTGAGAGACTTATTCTTGTCACGCTCCATGACCAGCTCTTGCGATATCGATTCTTCCGCCTTTGATAACCTGACGAAAGAACATCATTAACAGCCACCTTACTGCAACTAGATAAACTTTAATAATAGTTTGGTAAGTTCCAGAAACATTATTTTGGTCAAATAGACAACATTGCTTATTTGGATGGATATCTTAGGTTTTCCTTCAAAAGGTGGTTCTACACAAGGTTAAAGCAACTATCTCACTGCCATCATCTTTTTTAAAGCACATTCCTCTCCTAACTAAAAGATCAGAAGAAGACAAGTGCTATATAATACATATCCATTGTCAGTTTTAAGTATAATTATTGAATCTGGCATGTGGACCATCATAATCTCTTTTTATGACTCTTGGTACCAAAACTGATTTGAGCAAACAATCCCTCAACATAAACTTGTTGCTACATTTTAAGGCCATTCTCTCAACAGCTGCACAACATGAAGTATGGTAAGAAAGTGACAATGCGATCAATCCGATGCTTTGAACTTCGATTAAATCCCACCAAATGCCATCCACCTAACTATGCTAGTTGCCCAACGGTAACAAGAAAAATAGAAGCTGAATCCTGCTGATATTTACCTTTCCTTTAGTGATGAATTTTCATCCCTTAATTGCTTGATAACAGTCTCATACTCATCAACAGTATGAGAACCTCCATTACTTGATGCATTTGGGTCCTGGGTAGTAAATATCAGACATAAAATTATGATGCCTTGACAATATTCAGTAAGTAGGCATAAAATCCATATTGACTCCAGTAGGAATTTGATATGGCAGTTATTCCATCAGAGGAATGCTACTTGTCGTTCCAGAAATTATCTATGACCTTTTATGGCAGAAATAGTAGCATATAATGTTGTCAGACAGTTCAGCAAGCATGTGCCATTCAGCAAAAAAATTTGGACCACCCAAGATTATACATTTTTCATCTCTCTATGAAGTTTAGATTACCAAACTTAAAAGAAAAGTAGGGAACCTTAATAACCCAGCTAAAGTATGCTAAAAGACTAAGGCCATATTGTGCATAAACACAAAGCAAAAGCATAGAAGGATACAGGTTATATGAGCCAAACAGTGGTAAGAAGCTTCCATGCTTAATAAAATAAAAGACACTCTTGAAATCTGCATAGATCATACTTCTCTAGCACAGCATGGCCCAGTTATCATTTGTGAATAGGACATTAAGTACGAAGGTAAGTATAATTGAACATTAGCAGAAAAAAATTACCATTGACTGGAATTTAGTTCTGACCCACTCTTCTGCTAGTCCATTGGATTGAGGTGTTGTCGAACCAATACTGCCATTCTGAAAGAACTTTTGGTTCATATTCAGGGTTTGAGATCTTGACCTTGAGGATGGAGTGCCCGCAAACTCAGAATCACTGCCATCACTATCTGGTAGCCCATGTAGTATTGACTTTGTAGATCGTTTAGCCCTTGCAGACTTCTCAGCTCTCTGCTGGATACCGAATGACGTGCCTGCCTTCCCACTCTTTTTGCTATTGTGGTGTGTGTAACCTTTCCCAGAATGGTAGGGTGATGGTTGTGCATTTCCGGGATTTTGTTGAGAATTTTCTGCCCAAAATAGGAGAGAACTGTCATGATGTTGGTTATTCAAGATACAATATACTTCTTTATGATTTGTTGCGCTACTGTACACATGTGTAAAAGAAATTCAAACGAAAAAATGATAAAGATATCATACAAAATCGTATTGCTATGAAAACGTTGTTATTGGATTTGCTTATAGCGCATGGATAGAAGGAACAATTAAAGCAAATTTAAAACAAAAGGCAAAGATAATTCGCTCAAAGAAGAAAATAATTATCAGTACAATCGTCTTCAAACAGCTTAGCCCAAGTTGCTTGGGTGTCAGGACAATGGTTTTGTTGTTATTTCATTACTTCTTCTTTTACAAGAACAGTTAATGTTTTAGATTGATACTCAAATCTTCCTTGCCACTTTCAAATATTCAGCATTGTGGGTAAAGATACTTTGAAGTTTGGAGTGATATCTTCACTTCATGCCATTTTTTGCATGACTGCTACTAGGTTATTATATTTTAAGAGGCACAATTTTGGTAGTTTAAATTTGGACAACTGTTTCTTTTAGAACCATTTCGATGTGAGCTAATATTTTTAGTTATACCTGCCCTACAAACAGGTAGGTCTGAGCCCACTTGTGAGTGGCACAAAGTCTCTGCAGATCATCTAACAACAGCATGATTGGTAGGACCAAAATAAAACAAGATATGAAAGTTGAGGAAACAAAGAGAACCAATGTTACGCACCCAAAAATGGGACTAGAAGAAAAGCCAAAAAGATAGTAGCTCTCGGTTTTTAATCACTTCAAAGAAGCAATGGCAGTCAACACGTTATAAAGTTCCTAACAAGCACTTAGTATGTACAGATTTGTAAGCCAAGATGGTCTCAACAAGTCATAGCATAGTCAAATACAGCACTATCCTATAATTACAGGTATTATTTACCTTCCTCGCCTGCCTCAGAAATTCTGCCAGGTCGTGGCGCAACATATCCTATTCGATGAGCATTCCCTGACCTATCAGAAAGAAACAGAGGAAGACGAATGTTGAGAATTAGACTGACCTCATATAACTTGGTCTGCCAAAAGGTGCCCAGCCGAGGAAATATAAGGGCATGTTAGGAATACTCCGCCCACACCCACGCCGCCCCCCCCCCCCCCCCCCCCCCCCCCCCCCCCCCCCCCCCCCCCCCCCCCCCCCCTCCCCCCCCCCCCCCCCCCCCCCCCCCCCCACCCCCAAAAAAACAGAAAAGGAGTGGGCTCACTAAACAAAACAATTGGCGGCCAATTTTGCCAAAGTTAGTTTGCCTGTGATTTGACCAGAAAACAGCTATTAAAGCCAGCACTGGGCCAGATAACCCAAGAGTTGGCATTGACCCGAAAAGACCTAAGAACTTGGTCAATATTCATTTTGGCTGGGTGGACTCAAGCGTATATCCAAACATTCCCTTACTGCCAATATATTATTATGCCAAATTGTCACAAGATGAACAAAGACAGACGATAACAAAACGAACCAGTAATCCTTCTGCATTTGAACTAATCGTGATTCGAGTCTTAATAGAAGTGTTGTGCGCTCAAAGTCCTGCTTATCATGCGCTGGTTCTATGAAGTTTGCTTCGAGTACACCTGCAGTGTAATCAATACTAGATTTTGAACTCAGTAGACAGACAATAAAAGACTAAAGAAATCAAAGCAAGGAAGAGGACCGACCTATGACACCGCGGCCACCACTTCCAGCAGCAGTCCACACTCTCCAGAAAGGCTAAAAAACACTCATGTTAACTTATTGATAAACATCATGTCAAGTACTACCAACAAGTGTGTCAGAAATAGAAATACAGGCAAATACCATTGAGTGAGAAAGGCTAATCAAGCACTAGTACTATTGGAAGTAAACACTAATTTCATCTTTGCTAAATGACATGACACCTACTTTACAGTAAAATGGCCGCAAAGATGTAAGATTCAGTTTATGAAGCAAAGGCATATAGCCATATAGGCCAGCATGAGTTATTCATTTGCAGATGGGAGATTCATTAAGCATATTTAAGGATTTTATTTTCTTTTATAGAATACTGATAACTAACCAACTAAGTGTTCTACCAGCATTATTAACCATTGATACATCAAACTTATACCAGAACAATGGGAAAGCAATAGTTACAGTGGCAACAGGACTACAAAAGAAAACCAATACCTTTATCAAACGGTTCTGGTGGTATACATTAAATCCTTGAACGTCAATGTGATGTTTTGCATCTTTTACAAACCCAATTGTTACGTCAGCTACCATCTGCACCAAAGAAAATCTCCAATGAGTTACAAATACATCATCAGCACTAAGAAAAAAAGGTTTTCAAGTCATAGTCGCTTACATTTGAATCCTTTGGACGTCCGTTAGGCGCCACTGGCCTGTATGTAACCTCTTTTTTCAGCATCATATCATTCACAATATTATGGTGTTCAATCTCTTTTCCTCGTAAAATCATTTGGAAGTAACTTGGAAGTCGCAGATACAAAATTGATGCATAACTCTGCAAAAGTTTTACAAGCCATTCATATCTAAATGCAGCACCAATTAGGAGTGACAAACAAACGTTATTTTGAATACAACACTGCTAGATCCCAGACATCCAATGAGAAATTTCTCATCAGACACTATGTGACAACATTAAAAATGAACTACTGCCACATTAGATATCACCATCTGCGACAATAAAAAAAAACATGTATGAAAATGACTGTATAATCCACCTTTAGCAAAATTCCCACTGCAACATGAACACCATAATACATGCAACATCCACTGTGGAACATGCAAAAAAAAAATAATTGCAGCATCGCTGCATATCTATTGCAACATGTGTCGGATGTCCGATTTTTCCATCTCGCCGGACGCCCGAGTTATAGCATTACTGTTCTGAATAACACATAGATAAATTATGATTTGTCAAGCAAGGAGATTGCAAAGCAGTAAAATAGCTCTGCATTGTAAACATGCACTTAAACCATCTTTAAGTAATAAGTATTCTAAAAATCATGTTGATCTGCAAACCAAACTTAAGGGGCTACCGTATAATATTCAAGATAACCTTCCATAAACTCAAGAGGTGCGGCTTCCAAGCTAGTATCTGAACAAAGCAATCAGAAGTCTAAGAGAAGCAATCAGCAGTATTAAGAGACGCAATCAGCAGTACAAAGAGAAGCAATTAGCAGTACTAACAGACTTTTTCGTATGGGGGTACTTGAGCTCTGAATAAAGCTACAATTGGTTACAATTGATCAAATGCAAAATCCATTCATTCACATTTTGGGTACGCAATAACCCTGATGTTTAGTAACCTTTATTCCTATATGCCCAGAGTCCATGGTTATTAAGGATCATTTAGGCGCCCATGAACCCTTGCCATGGCCCTCACTTGCTTTGCATGCATATGGTATCAACCGTGGGCACAATGCATCAGTAAGGTGTGTTAAGTCATGACCTAGGGCAAAAGCAGTTCACAGGTGCCGAGCAGGAGAATGAATATGAAACAGATAGAAAAAGTAGGAAGCAAATAAAAAAGGGGCCAAAACTTTAAGAGTAAGAGGGGGAGCAGGAGGGTTAACAGAGGGAGCGAACTGCAAGTCTTCCTACACTCCTCCAAGCCTCCCACTCTGCAGTGCTCAGCATCATGCTACCATCCCCGTGCTTGATTACTCTGCCTCCACATTCAAATCTGTATATGCCCTTTCCCTCATATAAACATGTGCGAGCGTATGCATTATGTCATTCCTCTGCATTTGCTTTCTGCTCTGCCTTTTATTTGCCACATATGATGCTACAGTGTGATGCTGATGATAGATAGTTAACTACTGCAGCGAGTGTGTGCTATTGTGCTTACTACAACATTAAGCTACTGAGTGAAAAAAAAAACAGATAACTAGTTAAGCACCATCGTATGTGGTACTCGGTGCGAGTGTAGGTTTGGCCTCAACACAACACATGCCTTATGCACTGGACAGTAAAGTGGGAATTAGACACCGCACACTGCTTTGTCACCTTACTGAACATGCCAGAACCCGTCAATAACAATAATCAATATACATAAATGTCATGCACAGCATCCTAAGTCTTCTTATTTTGCAACATACCATAGAAGAAAGGACTACTTGACATATCAAGTTAAAAATAAGCACCAGGACTTCAAAATTTGCACACACCAGAAACGTAAGGTAAGCATTTGATGTCCAGTTTAATTTAATCAGAACTGATCTATCGAAGTCATTGCCAAATAAGTAGAAAGATGATGCACTAAGGAACAATTTTGCGTAAAACTAGAATGTACATAAAATAAATCTTTGAAGTGGAGATTCTGTTTCGTGATTAATAGCTAAAAGGTGCTCAGGTTAAGACCACCAGACATCAATTATACACATGACCTCAGAAATTTACTACCAAATAGAGTATGCGTACATCAAACTTACCCTCAATGAATGCCTATATGTGAGGTAATGTTTGGAGTTTGGGAACTGCATTGCCATCTGGATATTTTTCTCATCACGATTACCACCTCTGAGTTGAATATCCTGCCACATCAGACATCATTAGAAATCACTGGGGAGCTGTTAAAGTAGAATGGTGCTGCAGTCCTTGGGCACAGGAACTTACATGTACATCAGCATCAAAATCAAGCTCCAAGTCCCCTTGGTCATCCTCCCAAAGATTGTAAATAACAATACGTGTCCCTTGTTCTTTCATAAAACTAAACTGCAGCCATTTGGAATACTATAAAATGCAGTGCATTCTAAAGTATATACAGTCATACACATATAATATACGTACAATCAGAAATTAGAGGTTGAAATTTGATGGATCATGGCACTACAGAAATCAGATTGACAGCTTTCAATATCGTTTACCTTTTCTTTTACAATAGTTTGGCCTTCCTAATTAATCACGAAAATACATCATAATGTAGTCATCGGGAACAAGAATAAATAATAGGACCCTTCCAATGAAACAAAGCATGCTATAAAAACAACGGAAATAAAATTCAACAAAAATTGCAAATATCTTGTAGATGTCACTCCAAGATACAGATACCTTGCTACTAGTATGTTTCCTGCACTGACCATTTTGGTGATCCCAGTCAGCGAAGCCAAATTTTGGACGTAGCCAAATTGAGGCAATGACAAAATGGGGCAAAATGGATTATGTTTGGTTTGTGACCAAGCCAAAATTAGGCCACCAGCAATAGTTGAACTGATTGGACGATAACCATGCCAAACTTTGCCAAAACCTTGAGTGTGACATGTGGGGCCCATGTGTCATTAATATTTAAGATTTTAATTTATGGTCATATGGGATCTTGAATCGTAGATTTAATTGCAAGGAATATTTTGGTGCAAACTGTTTATCAATCTATTACATGTTTTAAGATATAATTTTAACTGAAAGAAGCTTAGCCTCTAAATTTTGAAGAGCGTGCAACAACTTATATCCTGCCACGTTAGTTCTGCACAAGCAAAGGTGCCAAGCCAAATCGGGGCTGGCATTTTGCTCGCCCGAGCAGTGACCAGTGATAGCTTCATGCTGTGCAACGGCCTGGCCAAACTTCCGTTGGCAGGACAAACTTCGGCAACGAAGCAAACAGTGGCCAATTTTGTGGGCTGGCCAAATTTTGGCCTGGCTTCTCAAGACCACCAACCAAACGCGCCCCTAATCCCTCCGTTCCAGAATAAAGCTTTTGAAGTGTTCAAAATTTGTCCAAGAATACAAGTATTTGTCCGAATTTAACAACCCCCGCGCCACTTCTAACTAATTGATCCAGGGGGGCACCTTATCAATCTGTGTGAATCAATCTGTCACGCAATTACATTCTGATTGACTGGAGCAATTTATGGTGCAAAATAGGAAGCTTGTAAGCTGCGCAGTCAAATTTAAACCTGCTCTTTATGGCCTAGATTAACTAAACAGCTGGCTGATTAGTGAGGTGCACGATTCACTTTTACCTTCCTGATTAATCTCTACTAAAAATTCTAGAAGTGCTTGTATTCTGGGACGGAAGGAGTACAACTCAACACCAGTTCAAAACCTCCCCTAACTGTACATGTCGCTTCCAGTCCTCGAAATAGGATGCCAGTATATCAACATTGAGAGGATTGGGGAGGATGTAACTAAGAACTCTGCCCACTGTATCAGATTAGTGTTCCACTGTATCAGATTAGTGTTTCAATCTTGAAGTGACTTTCAGGGAGAGTATTTGCATTTTCTCTAAATACAATTCCAAACCCTATCATGAATCCACAACTTTTGACTTGCAGCAAGCACACTAATAGTTTCCTACAAGGTTCATAAGGCACCAAGCGTCCTATGGCGACTTGGGTACAGGTGACAAGGCACAACTAGGCATTATGGTGAGATACATGAATTGACCAAGGCGTGGCATCCTACATCAGTTTTCCTATTATTTGACCATGAATGGTGACAAGGACAACTACTTCCTGAGTAGCATTGTGTCAACAAGCAATCAATGTAGTACCTTATTCAACAAAGTTAGACATGTTATTTTTTCTGAAAGCAACTAGCAAGCACCATGAAAAGGTGAAACCTTGAGGAACTGTACAGTACGATTGTACATGACATCAACTGTACCTGTTTAAGTAATTCCGCTTCAGTTGAATATGGGGACCATGTAATGATAGTCTGTAAGCTTGTGTTCCAATCATCCAATGTAGTTCGGACCATTCTTTCCCAACCTTGTTTATATTCATAATCAATCTGACATGTGCAATAAAATTACAATGTCAGATTGTATAGTCTCTTTAAAGATTGAGAAGCTGATTGTGTGCCTCAAAATAAAAGAACTGCCTGCCAACTTCTAGATACAACACACTGCAAATTATTCTTCACAGAAAATAATAATCAAACACCGAACCAAGTCTGTCAAAAATATATATTCTATTTAGAAGACAACTAATACAGTGATTGTTAAGAACATATGGCATTTGAAGAATTCATGATTTAAGAAATTCAAGAAGGAACAGATACTACCATTGGAACAATTATATCCTCTTTGCCGCTGCTCCTAAGAAATGTATAAGATAGCATGCCGATGCTTTGAGTAGGCCTTCATGTCAACCAAAAGTAATGAACAAAAAGTTGTCAGTTTGTCAAAACTCAAAATAAATTATAACACATTAGTTTGAAAAGGAAAGAACCACAAACTGTTTACTGAAATCCCAACAATTAACATAAGCCAAGCCATATGAATGCAGTCTACATACTGTTCTAACTACAAAGTACTCCACCCTTCCTCACTATGTGTTGTCTTTGACTCTCTTACCCAGTTCTTACATGTGTTAGTAAAATTAAGCTAACGAAGTACTGAGGCCATTATTATGTAGCCAATCTAAGTTGCTTCTAATTGTATGTGTTAGTCATTGGAGTTGGTAAATACTGTCTGCTCTCCAAAAATATTAATATTTGGGGTAGTAAAATCCACCATACATTTCATTGGGAGGGTACAATCTTGAACAACCATCTAAATTAAACAGATATATTTCTGTGCTATCAAGCTTATATTGACCATCCACAAACAATGATCATATAGACCAAATAAACTAAAGTGTTTCTGTCTCCTCTTTTGTCTGAATACATATTATGGTTTAAAAACTACCCAGTAATCATGAGAACAGGCATCTTCAAGAATATCTGCTGCTACATTATAAGTCGGATAAAATTGGGAACTAAAGTGATTTCTGTCTCCTCTTTTGTCTAAATACAGATTATGGTTTAAAATACCACCCATTAATCATGAGAGCATCTTCACGAATATCTGTTGCTAGGTCAGATAAAACTGGACCAGAACCTTTTGCCTGAGTTTGCACGACTACGGGAGAAGACTAAAACATCAGCACCAAGCCTCATCGTACTTGTCTTGAAACCATTACCATCTACAAGGCAACAAATTAAGGACACTGAGTGCATCAAACTTCGACCAAATATTTTATGGGTTAAGACAATTTATTCTTCAAAACATACATTGCCCAATAGTCTTAGCATTATTGCTCTTAGCTGAAAAACCCAAGGACATGCACTGCCGCATTTTATCAGGATCCATTCCACCACCATCATCTACACAGTAGTTAACAAGAAAAACATCAGTTATAACATGGGCATGGTTAATAGTGGCTCCACTAGCCTTGTACCATCTGTTTGTATTGTTGACTTCACATGTGCCAAGCTGTACATTGTGTACGGGATCATAAATAGCAATTTGCTGATTATTATTTATAATGAGTTCATTTAAGAATATGCCTATTATATTGTTCTGTAGAAATATAAACTCTTTATGTGCTAAATTTAGCTTATTGCTACTTAATTGGTAAATAGGGAAAAAATATAACAGCATTCCATGTACACTTCTAACACATGATGTTGACATCCTATGAAATATTGTATCAACATGTCAAGTCAATACAACAGGAAAGTCCAGTGATCTGCAAAATTCAAATGATAGTATATTTGTCTTTGGTACTAAATAATTGGTAGTAGGATCTACTGCCTCCAGATTAGAGATTTTTTGCAAATTGGTTTAAGCACGCATATGCATGGACCCTTTGCACACAACAAAAACATTGAGACACAATGATATTGATATGGCCTTGTGATGATCATTTATTTAATATCCATTGCAATACCAGCACCCTGCTAATACCCTTTGCACACAACAAAAACATTGAGACACAATGATATTGATATGGCCTTGTGATGATCATTTATTTAATATCCATTGCAATACCAGCACCCTGCTAATACGTACTAAAATCCAAAAAACATAGAAGATCAGTAGTATGATGCAATTTGCTCAACTTTTACATCAGCACTTATATCAGCATATAAGTTGATTCTCAACTCTTTTTTAGCATATTTTATATTCAGTACTAGCATGAAAGAAACTTAGAAAGAGGCATGTTTATTTTATACTTGTTTCAGATGGCAAAATTATTACTTCTAGACAGATTAACCAAGCCCACAGAAATAATCATGTCAGCAACATATATTTCAACAATGCAAGGTATAACAAAGTTACGTACCTTCAACCAGAAGCATTCTGGACTTCTCTTTGTCACTGGCTTTGTCATTCTCTAACATGTCTATGTTCACATAGGTAGCTCCATTTATGACCTTAAAAAGAAAAGATACCCAATAACCATGCAAGGATTTAATGATAAAAAGGAGAACAACTAATATTTCTATTTAAGCTTACTTCATCGAGAGAATTGTCCAGCAGCTCCGCCAAAGCTGCAATGTCATAGCACGTGTTAACCAAATTATATGAGAAAAGTAGCCTACTATACCAGAAGCCACTAACACATTGCTGAATGGTGTGTCTGAACTCTGATTCACAGATTCAGCATGTTACAGAAAAAAGATAGGAATAAGGCGAAATGAAGAGGAAGTCCATACCCCCTAGAGCCCACTTGTGACTTGTTGCATTTGAGTGCAGGAACCTAGGATGCACACGAAAATGATCCATTCCAGACGCTGAAATGAGATATAGGTGAGAACACAGATAACCACTGGAAGACAATTAGAAAAATAACTCACACATAAACACAAGTGACGGCACACACCACTCTAATACTAGTGAAACATATTGGCGATTGCATTTCAGCATGGAAATCTAATATTAGAAAAATAAGCAGCCACAACAAACACCATTCTGTACTATGCATGTGGAGACTCATGATCCGACTTGGCCCACAAATGATGGCGAGGTCATTACTCATACTGCATTGTCATTAAAAGTAATAAATCCACTACAAAGCTCCTAAATAGAAGGGCATTATTTCTTTCCCCACTCATTGATGTTCTTCAAAGCAAAATAAGAAAGCAGTAATGGGTGCAAAAAATCTGAAGGCATCACATAATTTTCCGGATTCACGAATTCATCAAGAGAAACAACAATTCATGGAAACAAATGAATGCAGAAGGGTTTCGGCACCAGATAGTACCTGTCTGCTGCGGCATCCCATCCCCGAGCGGCTTCCCGTCATAATCCCCGGCCTTCCAGAACTGCTTCGTCGCGCGCGCTGGGGGTGCCACCGGCGGCGGCGGCGGGATGGGCTCGAGGAACCCCGGGGGCACGTTGACGGCCGCCGAAACCCTAGCCCGCTTGCCCGCCGAGCCGTCCCCTCCCGCGCCCCGCGCCCTCTTGCCGCCCTCGCCGTCGGAGTCGGAGTCGCTGCTGCTGAGGTCGATCACCGCCGCCGGAGCCGCGCTGGCACGGCCGCCGTTGGCCCCCGCCGCGGCCGTCGCCGGCGTCCGGGGCAGCGGGCCACGCTCCTCCGCCGCCTCGGTTTTCACCACGGGTGGATTCATGAGGGATCCATAGAAGTTCGAGGGATCCATCTGTAAATTTCCTGCCCTCTTTTCTAGTTTTTTTTTTTCCTTTTCTTCCCCACGCCCACGCCCACGGACTTGTACTGTTGGCACCGGCACACGCCTGCGAAAGCGGTGCGGCAGCTTCCCGGACTCGCAAAAGGTCACTGACACGTGGGTCCAGAAGTGGCTGTTGCTTGAGACCCCACATTTTAGTGGGTATAGGGTAGGTGCACGAGAAACCAGCGTTGGGGAGGGCACCGTCATCAGTGCCGGTTTGCCCATTGTTCTGTGCAGGCGTGCAGCTCTGCCGCGTGGCACCCAGCGGGAGGCATGGAGGCCACTTGGCTCCGTGTGAAAAAAAAAGACAATTTTTTGAAAATTGTTTAAAGAGGACTGCCCTTTATATATAGTTTTAATTATTATACAGAAATTGCTATACATATATGTATCATAAGAGAACGTGAGATATGCCTCATGAAACTATTTAGAGATTTAAATATAAAAGTGGAATCTGAATAATCTGATATTCATATCCGCTAAAATGTAAATATGGATATCCATATTCGTATTCAAATTTAATGTGGTACTAAAATAGATACATCCGAATTCGTTTTTCGTCGATTTTCTCTATCCGGTTCACATCTATATTCGACAATATCCGGCGCTATTCATATCTAACCATATAGAGATAACTTTAAATAGTTTATTTGAATATTAAACTATTTAAAAGTTATCGCCATTACTAATAGTTATGATATCACTTTTAATATTACTATTATTGTACGCGTAAAACTATTTAAAAGTTATCTCTAATTTTAATGACTAATATCATTAATCTTAATAATAAATATACTCTAGTTTATTTATTTATTGATGATAATATTTTTATATACCTTTTACTATTTCATGATAATGTATATATTTATGAAATATATTTATCTATAGTTTTATTTATTTATTATATGACTAATTACTAAAATAATTATGAATAAATGTGACATTATTAACGAGCAGTCTTTGTCTCCACTTGTCATGTATTTATATTTTAGTCTTTATTACTTTATAATGATTGAATGAAATAAGTAGATATTTGTCTTCTAATTCGAGTAAATATCCGAGTGTGTATCCGCATTCAAGACATTCATTTTGTATTCATATTCGAGAACATTTGAATTCGTGTTCATATTCGAGTTAAAATATAGTAAAAGGTGCTATCCGAATCCGATTTCATCCGTAAAATCATCAGACGTGAGGTCCATCTAACCTTATCCTACCACCAAATAATGCTCAGATTATTTACCACATATTCTGTCTAGTCGTCTTTTTCGTGCTGTCATCCCCTTCTACGAAGTAACTACTCCCTAGATCCAGTGCGTGGTGGGCATAGAACGAAAAACGGACAGGACCATACCCAAAAAAAACCATGAATCGACAGCTTCGCTGGTTCGATTCACATAAAAGTTAAATGATAAGCCGGAGCTATCAGCTCTATCCTCTACGCTGATGGGCCACAAACGGGTCTAGTTCGACATTTGCAGGCTGTTCGTGGTCCTTGCACATCAAATCCAACCATTACTATACTCATTATTTAAGGATAAACTATATATCTTTACAAATAGCATAGTTCCACTTGTATTGTAGCAATAAGTGGTTTTCAGGACACAAGTCTGCAAAGAGTGAAAAATATGCTCGAACGACGAAGAAAGCATAACGCAAACTCAACTCCGCGAGCACAAGGACAAAGAGGGCCCACCTACCAGTCATACATGGGCCAACCTACGGGGAAACCGACCTCAAAGGAACCCTAGGCCCGTCATCCACCAGAGGGGAATAGGCGAGGAATATTCTCCACAGGGTTCGGCCGACCCGTAGTGTGATAGAACAGTCCTACTTAAACTGACTCAGGTGTGATCTGTAGTGTAAAACACTAACACGTCACACACTTGGGTCAGCATAAGTTCGGAGTTCCATCGAGTGTCTCCGAGACAACCCGAATCATTCACTATCAGCTGTCTCATCACATATACTCAGGATCCCAACACCAGAGATACATCACAGATATTGTACAGGCAAATATATACAACACAGATAGATAAGAGTTATACAAACCAGAGTAGTTCAAATTCCACAACTTAGCACAAGTTCTAAGTTCAGCAACAGGTTTACAAAGTAATTAAACAAACTAATAACAGATCATGTCGTGCTGTAACAGCCCGAAAATTCAAAATCCTAAATCACGGTTTAACAAATTTTCAAATCTTTTATCGATGAGTTTCCGAATTCAAATCCATCTAAATCCTTTCCATCGTTTCTAAGTTCCAAACTTCCAATCTTTCCGAAATCCCGTCCGTTCCTTCTCTCTCGATCCGCGCGTCGCGTTCTGCTCACGCGC
>CM014276.1:24752505-24771040 GCA_004135705.1 Alloteropsis semialata | reverse complement strand
GGCCTTGGACGGTGGATCCTAGGGTCGGCCGACCCCCCTAGGTCGGCCGACCTGGGCCCACCGCTGAACCGTCTCAACCTCCTCGTACCGAGTCACAACCGCCTCTCTAAACTATAAATACATGGACTTGGGGCAGGGCTAAGCATCATCGAGCTAGATTGAAGATTCAAGGTGAAGCCCTCCTCATATTTAGGGTAGAAATATGGAGAGAGTGAGGGAGAGTCTGGAGAGTCCCGGCGTGTCGGCGACCCTCCACCTGTACCTCGACGATGCAAGCTACTCAGTAAATATCCGGGATTTCAACTAGTATTTAAGTGTGAGTTATAGAAAGTTGAATTCTCTATTGTGCTTGTGGGTTCGTTTCATTATTCGTAAAGTACTCTAATATCTGATCAAGCTTAGGATAGCTGATATTATCTTAGGCATGGTGCTTAGGTGTATATCTGCCCTCGTTTGCCTTGTAGCCCCACGGATTAGTAGAGGTAGGCGGCAGGTGGTGACAGCCCTGTCCGTCCTTTGTAATCTTCCAAGCATGGGTATGGCGTAGAGCTGTTTGCCGGTAATTTCCTAGAGGTCTAGGATACCCCGATACCCAAAGCAAGCATCGGAGAATTCGCTTCGCTATATTCACAGTCTTAGTGCTAAGTTATCCTCTCTACCCAGCCTTTTTATAAACTCGATCGATCCGGTCAGTTTTAGTGGTGAAAGCTATTTCGACAGCCGTGCGCTTGCGGACTTTCTATTTGCCACCACTGGTGTCAACAAGCTTTCTGGCACCTTTGCCGGGGAACAGTAGCTATTGTCTAAGAACTATGGTTGCCCGTTTATCTTTTGTTTTATTTATTTCTTTTATTTTTGTTTTCAACCATGGATTTCACCCAAATTCATGAGTTCTCTGCTCTAAAGGGCGAATTATTAGAGCCGCACCCCTCATCAAATCCTATATTAATAGATAGCTATGCACTTCGCCCTGCCTTCATAGCTATGGTCTAGGACAAATCCTTCTCGGGAAGTGATGGTGAAAACACATACTGTCACTTGCACGAATTTGAGTTGCTCTGTTCATGTCTGGTTATATCAGGCATGACACAGGCAATGATTAGATGGAAGCTCTTCCCATTCTCTCTCAAAGAGAGGGCAAGGAAGTGGTATGACCATACCGTTGGGCTAACGAACGGTGAGTGGGAAAAGTTACGGGACAAGTTTTGCCTCGAGTACTTCCCCGTTCACCGAATCTGTGCACTTCGGAAGGAGATCATTAACTTCTAACAAAGAGAGAAGAAAACGATCGCGAAAGTGTGAGATCGGTTCCAGGACTCGTGTCTAACCAGAACAGATCTAGGCTTCCCAGACTACATGCTTATGCAGCATTTCCGGTCTGGGTTGAATAGTGAAGATGCCCGGTATATAGACATAGCCGCCGGAGGATCATTCCTACACATAACCCCGACTAGAGCAAAAGAAGTCCTGGCAGCAATCTGGGAAAACTCTACTACTGACGCGGATGAAACTGAGCAAGAAGATCCCCAAGTAGAACCTATAGGCTTGCCCAGTCCAAACCCAGTTCCTAAGACCCCATCCGTTGAGGAAGAGAAAACTCAACCTCTCGGATTACCCTTCAATTTCAAGGAAGACTTCTTTGAAGATTTTGGGAATACCTCGAATTACACAGCACAGAAGAGGCCTACGATAGAGACCCCCTCCATTTATTTGGAGGCAGAATTTCTTAACGAAACCGTGAGGGAGCTCATTTCTATCCTAAACACAGAATGGTCAAATGAAGCCGAGTCTTCTTCCGAAGTCATTCAGATTGACTCATCTTCATAGATCATTCAAGGTTTCATAAGCAAGGTGGCCGTAGAGATCCTTATAACCCGACCGTTGGGGTCAATATCATGTCCAGTTCCTTCGCACATATCCTTGGACGCCGTAAAAAGCTGACCCCAACACCAAAACTCCTTAGAACACCTTCAGGTCGCATTCTCGATAGTCTCGGTTTAGCACGAGACTTTCTCCTCAAACACAACGGGATACAGATGGCTCTGGACTTCTATGTCTTTGAGACATCAGATTTCGACCTCATGATAGGATATCCTATCGAGGGCCTCCTTCAGGATGTAACCTCGGAAGGAAATCTCCTAGCCAAAGTAGGAAGAAATCTCCTCACCATTCCTTTAGCTAGGGTCAAGAATTATATAGTCGAACCTCTAATAGAGCCTAACCCAGCTGAGGTAGTGAAGTCCCTTCAACTAAGTGACTCATTTCCTCAAAGAGCATGTCCACGACTTTTTTGAAGAAAAGGATGACGCATCTGAGCCACTTGAAAATGAGGAGCCACCCAAGTCACACATAGAGCTAAAACCCTTGCCCGCTAGCCTCCGCTACGTCTTTCTAAATGAGGACAGGAATACCCCTGTTATAATTAGTGACAAGCTGTCGCAGGACGAGAGTGATAGACTCATCAAGGTGCTCGAGAAACACCGCTCGGTGTTCGGGTACTCCCTCAAAGACCTGAAGGGAGTAAGCCCCGTGCTCTGTACCCATCACATTCCCATAGACCCATCTTTTACACCATCTAGGGAGCCTCAATGTAGGCTAAACAATGCGATGAGGGAAGTCATGAAGAAAGAATCCCGAAACTTCTTCACGCCGGGATCATTTATCCCGTCCCTCGCAGTGAATGGGTCAGCCCTATTCAAGTAGTACCCAAGAAGGGAGGTATGACCATTATAAGTAACGAGAAAAATGAGCTGATTCCTCAGCGTACCATTACTGGGTGGCGGATATGCATTGACTATCGCCGACTCAACAAGGCGATGAAGAAGGACCACTTCCCATTCCCCTTCATCGATGAGATGTTGGAGAGACTCACGAACCACTCCTTTTTCTATTTCCTTGATGGGTATTCTGGCTACCATCAGATTCCCATCCACCCCGACGATCAAGAAAAGACCACCTTCACATGCCCTTATGGAACATATGCATACCGCAAGGTGTCATTTGGTTTATGCAATGCTCTAGCATCGTTCCAAAGGTGCATGATGTCCATCTTCTCAGACATGATAGAAGAAATTATGGAAGTTTTCATGGATGATTTTTCAGTCTATGGAAAAACCTTTGATCATTGTCTGCAGAACCTAGATAGGGTGCTACAAAGATGCTGAGACAAGGATCTGGTGCTAAATTGGGAAAAGTGCCACTTCATGGTCCGAGAGGGTATAGTGTTAGGACACTTTGTCCAAAAGAGGGATAGAGGTGGATAGAGCAAAAATAAAGTTATAGAAAGACTTCCACCTCCTACCAATGTCAAGGGGATCCATAGCTTTTTAGGACATGCGGGGTTTTACCAGTGTTTTATTAAAGACTTCTCTCAAATAGCTAGGCCCCTCACTAGCCTAGCTAAGGATGTACCCTTTAACTTTGATGATGAGTGTTTACATGCTTTTACAATCTTAAAGAAAGCTCTCATCTCAGCACCAGTCATTCAACCCCCTGACTGGATGCTACCTTTTGAGATAATGTATGATGCTGGTGATTATGCTGTTGGTGCTATCCTAGGACAAACCAAAAATAAGGATCATCATGCTATGTGTGATGCTAGTGATTATGCTGTTGGTGCTGTCCTTGGACAAACCAAAAATAAGGATCATCATGCTATCTCATATGCTAGCAAAACTTTGACAGGAGCTCAACTTAATTATGCTACCACTGAAAAAGAGCTCCTGGCCGTGGTCTTTGCTATAGACAAGTTTAGATCTTACTTGGTAGGAGCTAAGGTGATTGTCTACACCGATCACGCTACCTTAAAATATCTGCTTACCAAAAAAGATGCTAAACCACGTCTCATCCGCTGAATTCTCTTACTCCAAGAATTTGACTTAAAAATTAAAGATAAAAAGGGAGTAGAGAATTCAGTAGCAGATCATTTATCGCGTATGCAGTTCACTGACATGCATGACTTACCGATAAATGACTTATTGCGTGACGACAACCTACTCAAGGTGACAGCCTCTGACCCCTGGTATGCAAATATTGTGAATTTTATGGTTGTAGGATATGTACCACCAGGGAAGAACAAGAGAAGGCTTATCTACGAAAGTAGACTCCATTTATGGGATGAACCATATCTATGTTCAGATGGCATGCTCAGGCGATGTGTACCAACAAATGAAGCAAGAAATATCATTGATCAGTGCGATGCAGCCCCATATGGAGGTCACTATGGGGCGTTTAGAACAAGGTCAAAGATCTGGCAGAGTGGATTCTACTGGCCCACAATGTATGAGGATACAAAAGAATTCATTCGACGATGCCAGCAATGCCAGAAGCACGGAGGGATCACATCAAGAGATGCAATGCCACTCACAAACAACTTACAAGTTGAGCTATTTGATGTGTGGAGCATTGATTTCATGGAACCCTTTGTCAAATCATATACCGTGAGTACATCCTGGTGGCAGTGGATTACGTCTCGAAGTGGGTTGAAGCAATGCCATGTCGAGGCGCTGATTCCAAGCACGCGTGAAAGATGTTATATGAGATCATCTTTCCACGTTTTGGAGCCCCCAGGATGGTAATCAGTGATGGATGGTCGCATTTCATCGACAAGACCTTTCGGAAGTTTCTGGCAGAACTGGGGGCAAGGCACAATATAGCTACACCATACCACCCCAGACAAGCGGTCAATCAGAAACATCAAACAAGCAGATCAAGAACATTCTGTAGAAGACCGTGACAGAAATGGGAAAAAGATGGAAGAGCAAGCTACCAGATGCTCTATGGGCATACCGGATGGCATACAAAATGCCGATCGGGATGTCCCCATATCAACTGGTTTATGGCAAGACTTGCCACTTACCGGTTGAGCTAGAGCATCGGGCACACTGGGCCATAAGAAAATGGAACATGGACCTTCCAGCAGCCCAGTAGATGAGGAAAATGCAGCTATCAGAGTTAGAAGAGTGGAGAGACAAAGCATACCATAGTGCCAGAATCTACAAGGAAAGAACCAAGAGATGGCACGACAAGAGGATCAAGGTGAAGGAGTTCCACCCCGGGGATATGATACTACTCTTTAATTCCAGGGTAAAGCTATTTGGGCAAGAAAAACTTCAAAGCAAGTGGGAAGGACCATTCGTTGTGGTGGTGATTTCGTCACACGGGGCTATCACACTCCAAGACGATGAAGGTAACCTCTTCAAGGTAAATGGTCAGCGTTTAAAAGTTTTCTTGAACATGATAATAAAATAGAAGAGGAATTTGATGTGATCAATTTGGTCATGGATAATTCCCATCTATAATTACTCCTTACACTAATGTCCTTAGCCCCTAGAACACTTTTGCACACACTTTGGGGCATTTTGGACCTGTCATGCAGTGCACGAAAAAAATGAAGGAGATCGGGCTCAGGGCCAGGTCGGCCAACCCCACCAAGCCGGCCGACGGATCCCGAGCCCGATCAACCCTGTCTTTTTCACACGCTCCACTCTGACGTCTCTAAGACCGTTCAGCAGTGGATGAGCGTTTCAACCTCTGATTGATCCGAGAAGAGGGCTGCTCTTTCTTNGTCAAGCAGAAACATCAAACAAGCAGATCAAGAACATTCTGTAGAAGACCGTGACAGAAATGGGAAAAAGATGGAAGAGCAAGCTACCAGATGCTCTATGGGCATACCGGATGGCATACAAAATGCCGATCGGGATGTCCCCATATCAACTGGTTTATGGCAAGACTTGCCACTTACCAGTTGAGCTAGAGCATCGGGCACACTGGGCCATAAGAAAATGGAACATGGACCTTCCAGCAGCCCAGTAGATGAGGAAAATGCAGCTATCAGAGTTAGAAGAGTGGAGAGACAAAGCATACCATAGTGCCAGAATCTACAAGGAAAGAACCAAGAGATGGCACGACAAGAGGATCAAGGTGAAGGAGTTCCACCCCGGGGATATGATACTACTCTTTAATTCCAGGGTAAAGCTATTTGGGCAAGAAAAACTTCGAAGCAAGTGGGAAGGACCATTCGTTGTGGTGGAGATTTCGTCACACGGGGCTATCACACTCCAAGACGATGAAGGTAACCTCTTCAAGGTAAATGGTCAGCGTTTAAAAGTTTTCTTGAACCTGATAATAAAATAGAAGAGGAATTTGATGTGATCAATTTGGTCATGGATAATTCCCATCTATAATTACTCCTTACACTAATGTCCTTAGCCCCTAGAACACTTTTGCACACACTTTGGGGCATTTTGGACCTGTCACGCAGTGCACGAAAAAAATGAAGGAGATCGGGCTCAGGGCCAGGTCGGCCAACCCCACCAGGCCGGCCGACGGATCCCGAGCCCGATCAACCCTGTCTTTTTCACACGCTCCACTCTGACGTCTCTAAGACCGTTCAGCAGTGGATGAGCGTTTCAACCTCTGATTGATCCGAGAAGAGGGCTGCTCTTTCTTTAAAATTCCACCCATCCTCTTCTCCCTTCTCATCTGAGTTCTTCCTCGCCCACATTCTGAAACCTCCGAGTCAAACCTTCCAACTCCACAAGAATGGCCGGAAAGAGCCGCCCTACCTCCCGATCAACCTTTGATCTCGAGGGAGAACCCACTCCGGCGAACCAGTTGGTGCCAATCAACCTCGAATCAGCCATGGCTGTGGTGGTACCTCCCTTAGCAAGCATCCCGTCGGAGGAGAACACAAGAGGGCGCACTAGAGGGTCGGCCGACCCCATGGGTCGGGCGATGGGCCCCGGTGGCCCCTCGGCACCCCGTTCGGCGGCGCGATCCCACTCTCCGAGGAGGCCTTAGAGATGCAAGGCATGGGCGTCAAGCCCGTACAGAAGACCAACAACGGGGCAGCTCACCCCCAAGAAGACGACGGTAGTCACCCCTACCAAGGGGGATGGACTCCCTACTCTTCAACCAGGGGAGAAGTTGAAGGAGGTCGTCAAGAACAAGTGGGAGGACGTCGTGGCGTATCATTATACGTCCGACGTGTCTATCTACTCTCCCGCTAGCACCCCAGAGCCGCGATTTCGGGTCTTTGGAGAAAGGAAACCCGGAGGCAGCTACGGAAAGGGGCTGTTCCCTCCCTCACACCAGAGGAGAGGAAGGAGTTGGAGGAGTAGGTGGAATCCTCACCGGCTGGCAAGATCAAGAGGCATATCAAGCCTCCTCCAATTCAGAGCCAGGGGGTAACTATGAGAGTGATGAAGAAGAAAAGAAGACCCCCAAGGCTTCCTCCAATGCAGAGTTGCTCGAGCTAATTACTAAGTTCGGTCGCCACCATGCTAAATTGGAGAAGAAGTTCGCTGAAGAGCGTCTTGAGCGTTTGAACCTTCAGGACGACTTTGATATGCTGCGTAGATCAACAGTTGTCAAGCTCAAACGCTTTGCTAAAGCCATAGGAAATGAAGACCTTTATAATGCACCTTAGGGACCTAGTCTTTAGAATAGGATAGGCACATTAGTTTTAATTCATTTATTTATTTATTTCCTTCATTTATTCATTTCATTATTCTATAATGTGCCTGTGCTATTATGAATAAAATAATCATCTTTAGTATAGTAGGATTGTGTTCTTGTTTCCACTTGACTTTGAATAAAAGTACAAGTGTGGGGGAGCTTTTGGCTTGTGGAAATCCTCATATGTTTAGGACCCATGTCATCTAAGTTATTACATTTTGAGATATGACCTTTTCATGAAAGGTACTCTTACTTATTCAAGTACTTGGAATTTATGAAAAGTTTTAAAAAACTTTTTAACCTTGCCATGCCCCTCATGGGTTTGAGAGACAACCAGTTATTATCATAGTTAAGCATTTCCTTTGAGCTTTGAGTTATTTCAAGGTTTGTGACCCTTATTAGAGATACTTCATGTTTTTAAAGTCAAGATCACATACACTCCACCATAAAAAGCTAAACCCTTACACTGAGGGTAGAGCAAAAAGATGTCTTTCTAATCATGAATAAATACTCCGAAAATGGCTCTCTTCCCAAGGCAAAGAAGAAAAGAAGATATGGGCTATATGCATAGAAAAAAAAGAAAGAGAGACTCATGCTAAAAAGCATAGAGCTAAAAAAAGAGAGAGAAGTGCAATAGCCCATATCCAAAAGAAAAGAAAAAGGGAAGAAGGTCAAGACAAAGGAGTACCACTACATTCCCACTTCATGTCATACACTTGCACATCTTGACTTGATTACATGACTTGTCTCTGGTTTGGATCCAACCCTTGGAATGACAACGTAAGTGAAATAAGGTATGTATCCTGAGAGCTCCACCTACAAAGTTTTATCTTGGAGAGTATGAGTGTTGTCCAACCACCATGAATATCCAGAGAGAAACTATTTGAGGAGCAAGGCATTGGTTTTCTTTGCAAAATTCTGAAAACCCAAGTACTTGGAAGTGAGGCGTATCATGTCATAAAGGAGGCTGTTCCTTCCTGCAATAACTCAAGAAGACATGTTAGCCACTCAGTATAATTCTACTAAGCCTGACTGTTTGGGAATAACCTATATGTTTTGTCAAGGTTGTACTCGGCAGATATTTGTCCGGCAAGCACCCTGCTTCGTGCGAAGATTAATCACGGTGATGAACAAAGAGACACGGGATTTTATACTGGTCCGGGCACTCGAGATCGAGTAATAACCCTACGTCCAGTTGCTGCTTGTATTATTTCGTCAAGTACAGATTACAATGCGTAACAAGTACCCTCGGGTGGATTGGTTAGATTCTTGGATACCCTCTACGTACAAGACCCCCGCTATTTATATCCAGGGAGGCGTGCCTTACAAGACAAAACAGACCTAAACCTAGTAGGACTCTAGCTATCTTCGGGCCTTTCCTCCTGCGATCCGGCCATCGTGTCTTGTTCGGAGTCTTGATCGTTTGGAGCCGGTAGTCGGTAGTCCACATGATCGGGCACCCTGATATTATGGCCTCAACAGTAGCCCCCGAGCTTATCTTGTTCAGAAAAGGTTGACTGTTCAATAGCCTTCGGGTCTTTTTGCTCTTCGGGTGATTTCTGGATATGTTAATACCTCGTCAATCACTTGTTCACGAGAGCCAGAAAAGATCCCGAACTCTTGAATATTGAAACCTGCATCTGAATGATAAGGTCAGAGAAAAATATCAACCATAATAATAGTAAATAAAAACTGTTCCATCATGGAAACTGAAACACCCTAGGATTGATGTAATGGCTGCCCAGTGCATTTAAAACCCACTCCGCACATCTCCCGAAACTTTAGCAGCGCACGCGTCATTCACGGCTCTGCTCCGGCTCCTCGATTCCCGTGCGAAGCGTCGCTTCCTGGGTCTTTAAGTATCAGATCTCCTGGTCGATTTGTACTTGAACCTTCCTTTCTAAGCCTTCTTCCTCCCCTCGCTATGGGAAAGAAAAAACTCAGCCGCAAGTTCAAGCTTCCTCGCCTCCTTTTCAGAGACTCTCCTCGCGGCTCTGGCGAACTGCCGCCTAACAAGCCGGAGGACCCGCCGGCGACGACACCTCCCCCTGCTCCTCCTCAGGCTCCGCTCCTGGCCCTCCCCTGGTACGGGGATGAAGGAGTCGAGGTCGAGCCGCCAGAGGAGACTCCGGTAATGGCGTCTCCGACTCCCGAGGCTGCTCCGTCAAGCATTGCCGCCGGGAAACGTCCTGCGTCTTCCTCTCCAGCCCCAGCATCTCCCATCTCCCTCTGCTCCGACGACGAGCCAGAACAAAGAGGGAGTAGAGCCCGGCTGAAGCCAGAGGAGGCACACGCAGGCGCATCTTCATCTTCTGCTCCGGTGGACACCAGCGGCGACGAGGAATTCGCCCGACCTGATCGGGATCCCTGAAGACGGAGCACTCGTGGATCTCGTCAGTGACTCTGAAGAAGAGAACGTGGTAGATGATGATCCACCGCCTGGCGTTCCACCGTCCTGATCCTCACAGATGACATTAGTCAAGCGAGGATCTTCGTTTTGAATTTTTATTTGCAGGATAGTTATCGATCCCTCGTGAAATGTACTCCTTTTGGATTAACGAAGAAATTTCACTTGATGGATGTAACAAAAGTCCCTTTTTCCCTGTGTTTGGAACATTGTTCGTATCAATCTGTTCATGAAACTAACTGTTCAGAAACAAAATCCCCAAACATAAGTTTCATCTGATCAGACTAACTAGTTTTTAGCGTGTTCGGGAAGTTTGACCCGAATCAGATGTGATCGGGGCATTTCCTCGTTTCACACCAATCGTTTGGTCATTTAAAACTGATAGCTTCCCTTGTAAGCCAACAATCCTAAATGCATTGAATTGGACCTGCGCATTCCTCGAAACAACGCATGCCGCAGAAAAAAGAAAGAATCTTTTTGACCCAACAGTCACTGCGGATTGCGCGGCTCGAGGGCAGGTTTCTCGGGGTTCGTGCTCCCTCGTAGAACCATAAAGCCCCCAAGCGCGGCCGCTTGGATTCCATTTGAGCCTTCATCATCCTTGTTCGCATCTACAGAACACTCGCCATTCTTCATCCGCTTTCTTCCCTTCATCCTCCTGTTCCCCCAGCCCCTCAAGCCAGCTTCCAGTCGCCATGGTATCCTCGCACCAATCTTCATCCGGCGGTGAATCTTCAGGAGATCAGAGCAGCGCCGCCGCCGGGCGAGAGCTCCGCAGCGGAAACACGGTCTGCACCACGGACCAATATTGGCACAAGTCCACCACTACAGCCAGACAACTGAAGCAACTGGAGGATCTTGGATTGCTCCCTGACACCAGCCTCTTCCCTCATCGGCATGCCAAAGGTCAGGTGTATCCGACCCCAACACCCTTGAGATGGTGGCGTTCTTGGAGTTTTTCCATTGTGGATTCGGGGTTTATCCTTCTGATTTCTTCCACAACATCTGTGAGCATTACCAAATAGAGCTCGTGCACCTTAAACCCGGTGCCTTGACTATGCTTAGCGTCTTTGCCTTTCTGTGCGAAGCTTGGTTAGGGATTAAGCCGTCACTGCTGTTGTGGAGATATTTTTATACCCCTGCATTTTACAAGAACCAACTCATGATCGGGTCCATTGGGTTTTCCTTGAGAGATCGGGAGATCTATATCCCTTTTCCAGTTAAAGATTGCTGGAAAGGATATGAGCGTCACTGGTTGTCGGATGTTTGGACCCGGCAGTCCACACAGGGTAGCCTACGTGGTTGATTTGTCGAGGGACAGATCGAGGATCAGAAGTCGATGGTAACACAAGACGCAAGGATTGAACAGGTTCGGGCCGTCGAGATGACGTAACACCCTACGTCCTGTGTTGGGGGTGATTGTATTGCTGTGTATGAAGTTCCTTGAAGGATCTCCGTAGTTGGGTTCTGTCCTAGGGTTGTATGATCGTGGGTTGTAAAGGTTGTATCGTAATGTCGTACTCTGGAGGGGGGGTCTCAAGGCGCCTTATATAGTCCGGCTGCCTTGAGTTACAAGTCGGCTAGAGATCGTAACCTACCCGAAATACAAGGATTCGATTCTATAACGATTACAGATATCTTTCCCTATAATTCCGGCTAGTTTATCTTGATCTCCGAGCTTCTTGCGGGATACGCCGTCTTCTTTCCTTGCGCCGCGCGCCGTTGCGCCCATCCGGTTCGCCCGACTGGTGGGCCACCCAGTCCGACAAACCGATCCAGCTGCACTCGGATTGGGCCGCCCCTTGCTGGTTGGGCCAATCCGCCTTCTGGGTACCCCTGGGGGTCTACCCCCGACAAGCCCCCGAGTAGTACGTGGTTGAGAGACAAGTCGGCGAGGTCGTGCTGTCCGATGAGCGTCGAGCCTGCTGCAGTTGGAAGCGAAACCGCGTGATACTGGAGAGAAAAGAGCCGTCTTCCAACGGATGCGCCGCGAGGTGCGTCCGTTGGCCGTAGCCCCCGAGCCTTGAAGCGATTCCGAAGGAATCGGTCCAAGGGTTAGTAGCCTTCTTCTGAGGTTGTCAGACAATCAACGGATGCGCCGCGAGGTGCGTCCGTTGGCCGTAGCCCCCGAGCCTTGAAGCGATTCCGTAGGAATCGGTCCAAGGGTTAGTCAAGGAGCATCTGGCTAGATCATCCGACGTTAATTTCGGCGCCCAGCCCCCGAGCGTGAGGGCCGGGTCGAGCTGTCCGAGGCACGCCGAGTGGTCGTCCCGGCGCCAGCCCCCGAGCGTGAGGGCCGAGCACGCCGAGTGTCGTCCCGGCGCCAGCCCCCGAGCGTGAGGGCCGAGTCGAGCCGTCCGAGGCACGCCGAGTAGTCGTCGCGGCGCCCAGCCCCCGAGCGCGAGGGCCGAGTCGAGCCGTCCGAGGCACGCCGAGTAGTCTTCGTCTTCCTCGTCATGCGGTAGCGCCAGCCCAGTACTCAAAAGCACTCAGCTAGCGATCCTTGTGGAGTGTAGCGCCAGCCCGAGTGCTGCAAAGCACTCGGCTAGCGACCGTCGTGGAGCGTAGTACCAGCCCGAGTACTGACTGACTCGAGTACTCAGCTGGCGGCGATGCTGGAGTGGTCCAGCCCCCGAGCGTAACAGGCAAGCTCGGGATCCAAACCTGTGCCCTGCAATGAAGATATGAAGGATAGGTAGTATATGGTGTAGCAAACACTAATTCTGGAGAAAAACATTCGGCGCTGTATGTAATAGAATTTCTACTTCCAACTCTTTAAGTCTATTAATTTCCTCGGGTAGTTATCCTGTTACGTTTATGCACCTGATCCCCGATAGCCGTAGTCCATAGCGCAGGGAGCTGGGCCGCATGCACGCGTAGGAGCGTAGGCGTACGGAAGAGTCGAGGTTTCACGGATTAAGGCGTGTGCTTCCCAAGTACTTTAGCGACTTGTACAAGAGTGGAAAAAGAAATAAACGATGGAGAAAAAATGCAATATGCGTCCATTGGGTGTAGCCCGACTGCTCGTGTAGCGCTCGGGCTGTATAAGCAGTCGGGAACAAACCAAGGGTAGTCGGCGATGATTATGGAGAAATACGGCGAAGTATGGAGATATGCGGTGACCAAGAAATATCGTAAAAAGTATTTAAATATGACTTAGCTTGATTTATGTGAGTTGGAGAATCGATGTGTCGCCGCATGGGCGTCGTGCCCGAGCAGACGAGGTTGTCGACGAATCAGCGCTCGGCATGGTCGAAGTGGTCGGAGAGTAGGCGTTGTGGTGCATTGGAAGCCAAGCACCCGAACTTGCATGTCTGGTTAATCCGTCGCGTTGTCCTCGTGGATAAGCAGGCAAAGGCGATGGCGCTCCAACCATGCGTACTCGGTTGACAGCCAGTACGTACATGCCATGGTCATCCATGGAAGGTTCAACCTTCGGTCCGAATAGAAAGCGGTACAATTTGATCTGCAGTCTGCGGCCAAAAATAACTCGGATATATGCTCATGCATGCATGCATACAGGGCACGTCGATTAGTAGATGGAAATAGTAATCAGGAGCCTACGTACGCATCGGCTAATTAAATAAAGAATTAGAAAATAGGAAGGAAAGCAATATCTCCCTGTTCCTTGTACGCATGGATGCATAGGTCTCCCGTCCATGGAATTTGCTCGGTGGAAGCAGCCGCCGCCCGTTGACAGGTCCCATCGACTGGGTTTCTTGGAGCGCCGCTGCCGTACGTGCCGCCAACAGCCAACGGAGCCAGAGGAGTCGGCGATTCTAGCACGGATGCCGACGGCCCCGACGCCGCCAATGAAGTTTTGCTTCTAGATGAGTCTGCCATCGAGCTTGCAGATTGATCTCGTCGATCAACCCCTACCTGGCGCGCCAACTGTCGGATGTTTGGACCCGGCAGTCCACACAGGGTAGCCTACGTGGTTGATTTGTCGAGGGACAGATCGAGGATCAGAAGTCGATGGTAACACAAGACGCAAGGATTGAACAGGTTCGGGCCGTCGAGATGACGTAACACCCTACGTCCTGTGTTGGGGTGATTGTATTGCTGTGTATGAAGTTCCTGGAAGGATCTCCGTAGTTGGGTTCTGTCCTAGGGTTGTATGATCGTGGGTTGTAAAGGTTGTATCATAATGTCGTACTCTGGAGGGGGGGTCTCAAGGCGCCTTATATAGTCCGGCTGCCTTGAGTTACAAGTCGGCTAGAGATCGTAACCTACCCGAAATACAAGGATTCGATTCTATAACGATTACAGATATCTTTCCCTATAATTCCGGCTAGTTTATCTTGATCTCCGAGCTTCTTGCGGGATACGCCGTCTTCTTCCTTGCCGCGCGCGCCGTCGCGCCCATCCGGTTCGCCCGACTGGTGGGCCACCCAGTCCGACAAACCGATCCAGCTGCACTCGGATTGGGCCGCCCCTTGCTGGTTGGGCCAATCCGCCTTCTGGGTACCCCTGGGGGTCTACCCCCGACACTGGTTTTTCATCACCCTTCCCCAAACCTCAGTGGCAAAAGGGAAATATTTGATGCCCTATCTCAAAGAAGAAACCAAGGCCCTGCCAAGAATCACTCCAGAGATGCAGAAGCATATTGATCGGGTTCTGGAGCTCCGCAATGCCGGCCTGACGGCGGTTCATGTAGCAGAAATCTTCATCAGATGGAGATTTATCCCGCTCATGACTCACGACCTCTATGCCTGGACATTCAGAGGAGACAACGACCCGAACAGAATGAAACCCGATGGTGAGCCTTTGTTTTTCTGTTCGGGTGTTTTTCTGAGTTCGTTCAGTCATTTGAATTCATGACTTTTAACTAACAGTTGTCCCAGAGACAGAAGTGGCCGCTCGCCTAAAGAAAATGTTTGGAGCTGATCTCCCGAACTGGGAAAACGTCCTAACACCCTACAGCGCTGACAACCCTCCTCCAGAGGTAAACTGTTGCTCAGAAAACTTTCTTTCTTACTTAATATTGATTTGATGTAACTCTTTTCCCCAAATAGGTCCCTGCTGTTGTTGACGCCCCCGCACAGAGCGGTGCCATCAATGTAGAGGAGGAGGGAGAACAGCCCGTTGATCAAGGCGCCATGGCCCTGACCACCGAACAGCCTGAACCGTCACCTGGTGTGGAGAAAGAGATCCCGAGCAGCCCCAAGGTGATTATTCCCCGAACTCGAAAGCGCTCTCGCAGCGTGGAAAGGACACTTCCGGGTTCGGGAATTCTCGGTGTGCCGGCGGTTGCCGTGCTGCAGCCCAGTCATGATCCACCTTGCCCTGATACCCAGGTACCGAGCATGATCGTCTTCGGGCGTTTATTCGCAGCCTTTGATCGCATAACCAAAGCTAAACGTGCCCGGGAGATTTCTCGACAGGAAAATCGTCCGACGCCACTGCCATCAAAGCTTACACCTGGTGCTAAGAGATTCAAAGTCAGAATCCCAACAGTGAAGTAAGAGCTCTGACAATCTTGATTATGCTTAAGTATTTTCTCGGAAAAAATCTTGTTTTAACTGTATCTGATTGTTTGGGAATTTAGGCAATCTGATCCTGCCGCCTCTCCTCCCGTCAAGCCGTCTGACAAAGAGAAAACTCCCGAGCCTGATTCGGCAGCTCAACCTGACGGTGTGGAGAAGACTGCGGAAATCGCAGTACCTGTCCCAACGCCCCTGGGCCCGATCATTGGCGCGCTTTCGGCAGCCGAAGAGCAATGGCGTTCGCTAAACGCTCGTGCCTCTGCTGCAGAAGCGTCTGTGATCAGACTGGGAGCCCAGGTAACCGTTCTCCAGTCCAAGAAGGAAGGTACATGACTTTATGTTATCATGCTTGTTTGTTGAGTCCTCATCTATGAACTTTTGCTTACACACTGCCTTTGATCCTGTAGCTAACTCCAAGAGCATTGAGGTGCTCGAGAAGAAATGCTCAGATCTGGAAGGGAGGCTAGCAGTTCGGGACAAAGACGTTGCTGATCTAACCGCCCGACTTGAAGTATCAGAAAAGCGCAGCTCGTCCTTGGAATCTAGGCTGATGGAAGGTGCCTGCGTCGCAGCAACTCACACCATCGGGGCCTTGAAGAGCCACATTCCTGATCTTGACGTTTCCCTGCTCTCCAAAGGCTTCAAATGTTCGGCGACAGAAGCTGAGGTAATGTTTGACAACTTTGCCCCGTTGGTAGAACCTTTTGTCAAGAACCTTGATCTCCATCTGAGTGATTCGGAGGAATCACCTTGAACTCTGTGCAAGACTCCTGTAATAGGGCAAAACTTTGAGGATTTAGAATGTGACTATAATTTGTGAAACATATGCTTGCATGTTTTTGCATAAGCCTTTGGAGCTGATCGGTGTTTTTGTGGAGCTTTTTAACTGATAGCTTTGTCATAGCCAAAGGTCCCGTTGCCACAAGCTATTTTGGAATTGTTTAGTCGCTGAGACACGGGCGGCCTTCTGAACTGTGTAATTCCTTGTAGTCATGGTATTCGGTAATTTAGTGTAGCCTAGCTTTCTTGACTTAAAAAGCCCGATTCTTGCGCGGTAGTAGTACCATAGTAGCCCCCGGGCTCTTTTACAGTCATGCAAGCATGCTGAAAAAGAGTCTAGAAGTACTAACCGCAAGAATTTCCCGATCAAGTGGGGAGCCCCCAAGCCTAGAACTCGGGACGCATAGAATAGGTCTGAAAAGAAAATTTTCAGCGTGGTAGTCCCCGGCTCTTTGTTAGTGTATGCAGTATAGTAACAAAGAGTAGAAATAGAATAGAAAAATAAAACCCAGCCCCCGAGCGTAAAAGCGAGGGTGAGTAGAGTGTGTAGAACTTATCTTTTTGTTTTGTTGGCGCTGTAGACGACGCAGATGACGGTTTTTATCTGCCAAACCTGATGGTTGGGTTTGAACTTGCACGATCTCCGTAGTTTAGGCATAGAATCTGCGTAGTTGATCCATGTTCCACGTGTTTAGCAGTATATCCCCATCTATCTCCGCGATCCTGTAGGCTCCTGGTCGTGCGATATCTACTACGATGTACAGCCCTTGCCATGGAGAGGACAATTTAGTTTTGTCCTTGGTGCGTTGATCTAGTTTGAGCACCATGTCACCAATGCACAGGCTTCTTTTATGAACATTAGCATCATAGTATTGCCGCAATTTTTGCTGATACTCGGCTACTCTAAAAGCAGCTGCATCACGAGCTTCCTCCAGGAGGATTAGCTCATCAGCGCGTCTGTTAGGCTCTTCAATTTCTGAAAACATTGCCACGCGCGGGGCTTGTAGTCGGATATCGGATGGTAGAATCGCTTCCGCTCCATACACCAAGAAGAAAGGTGTTTCGCCCGTTGCCCGATTCACGGTGGTCCTCATCGACCAAAGTACTGTAGGGACTTCATGAATCCAACGCTTGTCGTAAGCTTGCAATCTGTTAAAGATTCTCTTCTTGATGCCCTGGAGCACGATGCCGTTGGCACGCTCTACTTGCACGTTCGTCTTCGGGTGATTTACCGATGACCGATCATGCCTGATTCCGTGGTCGTAGCAGAAATCAGAAAACTTTTTACTTTTAAACTGCGTTCCATTATCAGAGATTATCCTGTTCGGGACACCGAATCGGACGACAATACTCCGTAGGAATTTGACAGCTGCCTCTTTTGTGATTTTCTGAACTGGCTCGGCTTCAACCCATTTTGTAAATGTGTCGATGCCAATGAACAGAAATCTGTAACCCCCGACCGCCCTGGGGAAGGGCCCGAGGATGTCTATACCCCATGTGGCAAAGGGCCATGACAAGGGTATAGTGTTTAAAGCTTGCGCAGGTTTAGTTTGTTTCCGTGCGAAGAATTGGCATGCCTCGCACTTTTTAACTAACTCGCTTGCGTCTTGAAGAGCTGTAGGCCAGTAGAAGCTCTATCGAAACGCTTTCCCTGTTAGATATCTGGGAGAAGCATGTGATCCACAGATTCCTCCGTGAATGTCGTGGAGCAAACTAATGCCCTCGGTCCGTGTGATGCATTTGAGGAGCATTCCATTGCGGGTTAGCTTGTATAATCGCCCGTCAACCAATTGATAGTTCTTGGCTTTATGATGGATTTTCTCCAATGTAGCATCATCATCCGGAATAGCTTGGTTTGTGAGGTACGCCCGGATTGGATCCATCCAGTTCTCCTCGTTTCCAACTAGAGCGGCGGCTCGGGCCGTACCGACCAACATAGACTCCTTGGCGGATTCATTGGTTGTAGAAACTGAGCCCTTGGCAGGCGCGGTTTTTAGGTTCGGTGGTGAAACCGACACAGATGGCTTAGTAAGAACTTCAAGTAACACGTTACCTGGGAGCCGTGTGCGCTCTGCAGCTACCTTTGCGAGCTTGTCTGCATCGCCATTGAATTCCCTCTTGACGTGCTGTACTTCAAGTCCATCAAATTTGCTCTCCATGCGCCTATATGCTTCCAAGTATTTAGCCATGACCTCGCTCCGCGCACTGTACTCTTTCATGACTTGCTTTGCAGCTAACTCGGAATCCCCTTTCACGAGCAGCCTTCTCACGCCAAGAGATGCAGCTATACGGAGTCCTGTCAAGAGTCCCTCATACTCGGCAACATTGTTAGTAGGAGTTGGATCAACAAAATTGATTTGTAATGCGTACCTGATGATGTCATTGTGCGGTGAGATCAGGACCA
>CM014276.1:24729454-24752127 GCA_004135705.1 Alloteropsis semialata | reverse complement strand
GACAACAGCATCTCCTCTTGTGGCTGTGGCGGGACCAGTACGGGCATTTTCCGTAGGTATTGCTTGAACGCCTGGAACGCCTCTTCTGCTTCTGCCGACCACTCAAAACGATCAGTTTTACATAGCAATTTGTAGAATGGCATATCTCGTTTGCCTGACTTGGACACGAATCAACTCAGGGACGCCATCATTCCTGCCAACATCTGGACTTCGTGGAGGCTGCGTGGAGACTTCATGTCATCGATTGCCTTGATCTTGTGCGGATTTGCCTCTATACCTCGTTGGGAAACAAGGTAACCGAGGAGCTTACCCGATGATACACCAAAGGTGCATTTAGCGGGGTTGAGCATCATCCTGTTTTTACGCAAGTTGTTGAATGTTTCGGTTAAATCAGCGATCAGGTCGCCCTTTAACTTACTTTTTACAACAATGTCGTCTATATATGCTTCCATATTACGGTCGATCTGGCCCTCGAGAACAATGTGAACACATTTTTGATAAGTGCAACCTGCGTTTTTCAGACCAAAAGGCATCTTTATATAGCAATAAACACCGAAGGGAGTTACGAATGCAGTTTTTTCCTCATCGTCAATGCACATGCTGATTTGGTGATACCCCGAATAGGCATCTAGAAAACAAAGCAGCTCGCATCCAGAGGTTGAATCTACAATTTGATCTATCCTAAGTAATGGATACTCGTCCTTCGGGCAAGCTTTATTCAGATCTGTGTAGTCCACGCACATCCTCCACGTTCCGTTGGGCTTCTTCACCATGACTGGGTTTGCCAGCCATTCCGGGAAAGGGACTTCTCGAACGAAGCCAGCTTTGAGTAGTTGGTTGATTTCTTCATTAATGGCGTCTCGCTTCTCCGGGGTATATCTCCTTTGCTTTTGCTTGACTGGTCGGACGCCAGTTCATATGCCAAGCTTGTGCTCGATCACCTCCCTGGGGATCCCGGGCATGTCAGATGGTTCCCAAGCGAACACATCTGCGTTTGCCCGGAGGAAAGCAATGAGCTCGAGTTCCTATTTGTCACCTAGGCCAAGGCCCACCTGGGTGGTCTTGGTTGGGTCCGCCTCGTCAAGGGCCACAGCCTTTGTGCCTGGCTCGGAGCGCTTGGCTGTTGGCACGATTGGTGAGGCGTCAGTTGGCAACTCGCCGGCTACCTACGATGGCGTCCCCTTGAGTGGGGTCTGGTCCACCACGGTCTGCTTCTCAGCGGCGCCGTCGTTGGTCTTCTGTTCCCCGATGGGCTCCTGTTCGGGAACTTCTTTTCCCTTGGCCCTTGATCGGATCTCCGCTGCTCGGGAGGTTTCAGCCAATGCTGCTTTAGCGGCAGTCTTAGGCTGGTTCTTGATCTTTTTCTTGGCAGGTTCGGCAGCCTTGGCTGGCTCCTGCTCGTCTCCCTTGATCATGTCCAGGGTCTTCATGTCGCACTGGACTGCGCCCTTGCGATCACCGCAGACGGTGATCGGGCCCAGCGGCCCTGGGACCTTGATCATGGAGTACGCAAAGTGAGCAACCGCCATGAATTTCTTCAGAAACGGCCGGCCCAAGATGCAGTTATAGGCCGACGTGATGTCAGCCACCTCAAAGGTGAGAAACTCTGTTCCGATGTTTTTGCCCTCCATGAGGGTCACTTGCAGATTGATCCTCCCTAGAGGAAAGGCTTGTATGTCTGGTATGACCCCGTAGAAAGGCTTCTCCACCGGGGACAAGGACCTCCTCGGGATCCCGAGCTCGTCAAAGGCGTTGACGAATAGTAGGTTGAGGGCGCTTCCACTGTCGATCAGGGTTCGCCCGATCTTGCGGGGCCCGATCCATGGTTTGATGCACAGTGGTAGTAGCGGCCCGTCGTAAAGCGTCTCGGGGTGGTCCCTCTGATCAAATGTGATCGGGATTTCGGACCACCTTAAGAGATGCTTGCAGGGCTCGGTGCTGGCTATCTGCCTCTCGACCAGCTTGAGCTGGGACTTGGAGGTTCGGGTAGAACAGCCACCAAAAATTGTGGCGATCTCCAGATCTTCGGGAAGATCTGGCTCATCATCACAATCCATGTAGTTCGCCGTCCGAGGGTTGTGGGCTGCCTGGTCACGCGGAGCCCCCTGCTGCTGGCTCTCCTCCTCTTGCTTCTGCTTCTTGTACACCGTGCAGTCCACAAAGTGATGCTTTGTGGATCGGTGGATCGGGCAGTACATCGGGAGATCGGTAGGTTTGCCTTGACGCCTGTACGGGGGCTTGTTGTCCACGGCCATGACTTCGTCGCCCTCGGTCTTGCGCTTCTTGTTCTTATGCTTATTTTTCTTCTTGCCTTCCCCGGCTGGCTGGCTTTGTTCGGGCTTTCCGTGAACCCGCGCTCGGGCGTTCGCCATCTTGGCGGTCTCTTCCAGGATCCCGTAGAGCTCTGCCACCGTCTTCGGGTTCTTCTTGGCAAGTTCCTCCGCCGTTCGCTCGTCCTTGCAACCCTGATTGAAGGCCACAATCACCCGATCATCCACCATGTCAGGGATGGTGTTACGAGTGTCGCTGAACCGGCGGATGTAGTCCCGGAGGGATTCTCCAGGCTTCTGCACACAGTTGAGCAGATCTCCTTCATGTGGGGCGTTTGTAGGTGCCTTGGAAGTTGGCTTCAAACGTCTCCCGGAGGTGGCTCCATGACTTGATGCTAGCCTCGGGCAGGTTCATGAGCCACGTACGGGCTGATCCCTGCAGGGCAGTCGGCAAGTAGTTGGCCTTGACGTAGTCGTCACCCCCGGTGGCATCGATGATCGTGGAATAGATCTGAATCCACTCGCGGGGGTTGGTTGTTCCGTCGTACTTCTCGATGTTAGTAGGACGAAACTTCTTGGGCCACCTGACCTTGCGCAGGGCTGGGGAGTACGCAAGGCATCCCCCCGTGCCTGGTCGGGAGTCACGTGGCGGTGAATCTGGATGGGACCGATAGTAGCCCTCACGTGCTCGGTAATCTCGATTGTAGTTGAGAGTTTCCCGAGCGTCGCGAGCGCGACGGTTGCGTTCGAGCTGCGGCCTCATGTCGCGCCCCTCGTGTGGGCGATAGTGGGGTCGTCCGTTAACAGATCGGGACCGAACCGGCCGTGGTTCATGTGGTCTGTTTGACGGAGCTGGTGGTGCGGCAGTGGCGGCCTCAATGCGCTCCTTGGCCTTGTCCGCTGCTTCCCGAGCCTTCTTGGCTATGGTGGCCATCGGGGTCCCTTCAGCCATTGCTTCCATGGTCTCCAAGACGGTTCAGATCTGCAGATTGTCCTGTTCGACAGCCCGGAAATCGTTGTTGAGATCTCGGGGAGCCAACGAGGACGCGACCTGCTGTGTTCGGGTTTTAGCCGTCTGAAGCGTTGGTGCGTTGCTGAAACGTGGAGGAGGCATGGGCCTGCGCGAGCTAGATGACTCGGCAGCGGCCTCGGTCCCGTTTGCAGTTAGCACATGGATGCGGCGGTCTTCGGGTTGTTCCGACCCATTGCTAGATCCACTGTATTCGAGATCCAACTGTGCAGTGCGATCTGCAATGTCTTCGGGAGTCGGCTCCGTGAAGGTGGAGAAAACTTCTCGACCGGCGCACGTGAGATCGGGATCATGGATCCCTGTCATCTTGAGCTCGTAATCGCCTTGGTGCTCGAACACGAGATCCCCGAAGCGGATCTCCCGTGCAGGCACTAGATGGCAGTGAGCGTAGAGATCGAAAGCGGAGGCAGAACTCCCGATGGCTTCCGACTTGACGGAACTGGGCATGTAGGGCATCGATGAACTCGACGCGTCGGCGATCCAGACTCCGTTGACGATCGGCATGATCTTTCTTCACGCAAGGGCCCCTACCTGGCGCGCCTCTATCGAGGTTGTAGTCGGCAAATATTTGTCCGGCAAGCACCCTGCTTCGTGCGAAGATTAATCACGGTGATGAACAAAGAGACACGGGATTTTATACTGGTTCGGGCCCTCGAGATCGAGTAATAACCCTACGTCCAGTTGCTGCTTGTATTATTTCGTCGAGTACAGATTACAATGCGTAACAAGTACCCTCAGGTGGATTGGTTAGATTCTTGGATACCCTCTACGTACAAGACCCCCGCTATTTATATCTAGGGAGACATGCCTTACAAGACAAAACAGACCTAAACCTAGTAGGACTCTAGCTATCTTCGGGCCTTTCCTCCTGCGATCCGGCCATCGTGTCTTGTTCGGAGTCTTGATCGTTCGGAGCCGGTAGTCGGTAGTCCACATGATCGGGCACCCTGGTATTATGGCCTCAACATGTTTGTTTATAATTATTTCTATGATGAAACTTAGTCTTTACTCGAGGACGAGTAAAGGATAAGTGTGGGGGAGTTTGTTGGTGGCTCTTGACGATAAAATCTTATCGCCAACATAGACACAAAAGAATGGTAAAACAAATAGACGTAGGGTTATTTACTAATGAATTCCACTAGTTTTGGTGCATATATGCTTGCAGGGACAAGTGGCAAAAGAAGAGCCAAAGTGGGCCCAGGGCCAGGTTGCTCGTGTCGGATCTATTGACCAGCAGTCCACCTGGGGGTACCTAGATGGTTGATTTGTAGGCAGAGGGAGATCGCTGGACTAGGGAGCTCGAGGTAACACAGGGACACAGGGATTATACAGGTTCGGACTATCCGGAGGTATAATACCCTACGTCCTGTGCTCGGGTGTCTTGTATTGATCTGCTCGGTGAGTTTCGGAGAACGGTAGCGAGCTCTTGGTTACAATAGGGGATCTGGTAGCTCGGAATCGAATGAATGAAGAGGTCATCCTAGGCCGCCTTATATAGGCCGATGGCCTAGGGTTTACAAGTCAGTTATCTCTAATCGTATCCAGCTCTGACTCGGAAACTAATCCGAGTCGGTTGCCATAAAATCTCCATGATCTACGGGTGGGATCCGAGGATATCGCCAAATGCCTTGCGGGCTAAGTCTTCTCTAATCTTGTCCATCAAGCCGAGGGTCCTCGTGGGCTGGCCTGGTATCGGCCCACCTCTTTGTCAGATGTGGGACCAGGCCGACTGGCTACCCGGTCGGTAGTGGGCCCAGGGGTACCCATATCCCACAATTCCTCGAGCAACGTGCAGGCGCGTGTCGCACTATCAATGAAGAAATGAAGCCTTCTAGGTCGGCTGAAGCATCTTGGTCGGCAGGCCGACACAAGGGTGGGCGGTGCTCAAGAAAAAAACCGCAGGCCATCCGGGGATGACCCTGGGCAGACCCGGGGCGGAGCCGCGAGTGGCATAGCGCCGAGTCGTGGCCGAGTCGGACACCGAGGAGCCGCGCCACTTGAAAAAAGTGACACATCCTGTTGGGGCATATAGAGGGCGACGCAAGGAGCCCTCCATATGGAGTAGTCCCCGAGCATTGGGCCGACTAGTAAAGTTGAGCCAATGGTCAAAAGAAAAGGATCTCCAAGCTTCGGGGCAATCAGGCCGCCCGAAGGATGAGCCTGTCAGACGAGTTATGACAAGAACAGTGCTCACATGGACGCACAGAGCGTTCTCGTGATCGGATGAAGCCAAAGGTGATAAGGGCGGACTGAGGACCTCGAAGAGAGGAGCTGCTGCGTGGCATAGAGCTCACGTGCTGAACAATGCAACCGGGGTCACATGTTATCATCTAGCACAGAGCTATAAATATACGCCAAGGCCCTGAACCTTGCAGTCATTAGAAGATAGGCATAGCAACCACCTAGCTTGAAGAATGTTGGGGACTTGCTCCTGGGTTCATCCTCCAGGGAAGATTATGGGGACTCGATAGCTTGGTGCTAGAAGAGTGCTTGCGAAGATCCTGAGGTGTTGATTGGCGTCTGAGTGCTGTCCCATTCACCCCTGCATTCCCGTGTGACGAGGGCCATGTGGGGTGAAATGCTTTGTAGAGCGAGGATAGCCGGAGGCATTTGCCAACAACCCTCAATTGGTGCTGTCTCGTCGACGGCTGTAGTGGTGCTACAAGAGAGCTTGCGAGGAGCTCATGTGGGCCAAACTTGCTACGGATGCAGCACTAGGCGTAGGGACAAGTGCCCCAGGCCGTCATCTTGACGGTTGATGTATTTGATCTTTGTGACCGGCCTATGACCGGCTCCCTTTGTAATTTATAGCTTCCTGATGAATCTTGTCCCTATTGATGCAATATCTGTATTCCCAGAACCCAAAAATCGACAGAGGCGTTGTAGGTTCGCACAGTAGCAGCTAGTCATAGAGACTTCTTGGCCTAGTCGAAACGCCGAGTCCCGAGCATCGGGGATAGCCGAGTCCGAAGACCCTTTGACCGGGGTCAAGAGCGCCGAGTCCCCGAGGGTCGGGGCTGGCCGAGTCCAGAGACCCGTTGACCGGAGTCAAGAGCACCGAGTCCCCGAGGGTCGGGGCTGGCCGAGTCCGGAGACCCGTTGACCAGAGTCAAGAGCGCCGAGTCCCCGAGGGTCGGGGCTGGCCGAGTCCGGAGACCCGTTGACCGGAGTCAAGAGCGCCGAGTCCCCGAGGGTCGGGGCTGGCCGAGTCCGGAGACCCATTGACCGGAGTCAAGAGCGCCGAGTCCCCGAGGGTCGGGGCTGGCCGAGTCCGGAGACCCGTTGACTGGAGTCAAAAGCGCCGAGTCCCCGAGGGTCGGGGCTGGCCGAGTCCGGAGACCCATTGACCGGAGTCAAGAGCGCCGAGTCCCCGAGGGTCGGGGCTGGCCGAGTCCGGAGACCCGTTGACCGGAGTCAAGAGCGCCGAGTCCCCGAGGTCGGGGCTGGCCGAGTCCGGAGACCCGTTGACCGGAGTCAAGAGCGCCGAGTCCCCGAGGGTCGGGGCTGGCCGAGTACTAGGGCAAAGAGCCGTTGGCGCGCGGAGAGCTGTTGGCCCGCAGTTAACGGGACTTCCGCGGATTCCGTCCGTCAGTTACGGCGCCGTTAGGGTAATTCGAATCGACGAGAGGGGATAAATCTGGATCTGTTCACCGGCGACTTTTACCACTGTCATTTCCAAATCTAGAAACATACCGTGCCTCCGCCGCCGCTTAGCACCGCCGCAAGAGCGAGTCGCCCTCCGCCCACACACCGCCGCCGGAGTTCGAGCGCCGCCACCACCACTACACGTTCGCATTACGCCCAAACTCCTTATCAGGGATGGCGGACTCGAGGGAGGAGATGAAGACACAGGCGTCAGGGGAAGAAGCGCCGCCGGCGACAGGGATGGCGGATGCGGGCGTTACCACGGGCCGTAGCGATGTTGACGCGGGGAGGAGGGTAGCGCCCTCCACAGGCCAGTCTGGGACCGCGGGGGATGCCGCCTCCCATGAGGGCGGTGATTCTGATGCGCCGGCGACCGCCGCCGGGGCGGACGCCAAAGGGAAGGCTGTGGCCTCTCCTGAAGAGACCCCGGAGCTGACCTCCGTGCCCGGGGGAGTGCCGCCACAAGAGCCGGCCTGGGGCCAATCCTCCGTCACCGAGGAGAGGCTTCACGACATGGTGCGCCGAGGCGTGCTCGGGCCCCGGGAGATCCTGCAATGGTGGGCCGCCGGGGACGACGCCCGACCATGGAAGCGCTCGGAGACCGAGATGGCCGTCTTCGCACCATTCTTCGAGCGGGGGTTTGGATTGCCCATGGGTGACTTCTTCCGGGGGCTGCTGCACTTCTACAGAGTGGAGATGAGTCATTTGAACCCCACCTCCATTCTGTCGATCTCCGTTTTTATTCATCTTTGCGAAGCTTTTCTCGGGATTCCGCCACATTTCGGGTTGTGGCGGCGCTTGTATCGAATGAAAATCATTGGGAAAGGCTCTGGGAAGGGTCCAGCAAGGATCACCGGAGGGGCTGGGTTCTCGTTGAGGGTCGGCATGTCCAGGAAGTATTTTGTCCTGGATATGAACGATTCCAACAAGAACTGGAGGCAAGAGTGGTTCTATGTCGCGAACCATCCCCCTGCTCTGCCTGCCCGGACTAGCCACCGTCCAGTAAAGAAGGATTGTTGGGAGTCACAGCCGGAGGGCCAGGAGCTTCAGGAGGCCGAGGAGCTGCTCAAGTTGATTGCCGAGCTGAAGGAGCGGAACTTGACTGCAGTGGCCATAATGATCTCCTTCGTCCGGCGATTGACACAACCGATCAAGGACCGAGTGCATCCTGGGTATGAGTTCTCAGGTGGCAAGGACCCGACTCGAGAGCAGATCCGGACATTATCTGTCGCAGAGATGTGTGAGAGGATCTCCGGCTTCATGCGCGGCAAGATCTTCAACCAAGGGACACCTGTCCCATTTTCTTTACAAAATCCTCCTCCTGCGGTTAGTTTCCTACTTACTTGCAAGTTGTGTATTTGGTTTCTAAACTGCTGGATGTCTGACAAACTGTATCATTGCTGACGCCGTGCCTTTGTCTTGCAGGACCGAGCGATGAAGTACTTCAGCCCGGCACCCCTGCCCGAGGGTGATGTCCGGGTGGAGAAGCTGATGACGGTGGAGGAGGTGTCCAGGGCACCTCAAGTCCTGGATGAGGGACAAGCCGCCTGGGAGGTGGCCGACTTCATCCCGGCCCCCCAGGAGGAAGCGGAGGATGACCCAGTGGCGCGGGTGCTTGGGACTGGCTTGGCGCGGCCAACGCGTCAGGTCGTACGCAAGCTGACCCCGTCATAGAAGACGGCTCGAGGGGGGTCCCCCAAGCCGTCTCCGAAGCTGGGGCCGACCGCACAGGCCGAGACCGATGCACGGAGGAAGAGAAAGGCGGCGGGTGATGCAGAAGGTGGCGCTGACGGGTCCCCCTCAGGCCCTGGGTCTAAGCGGCCGGCGCTAGGCGCTCCAGGAGGCCAAGGGGGCATTTTTGCGCCGCCTGCACTGAGGCCAGGCTCGACGCTGCTGCCAAGCGAGACACCCCCACAGTTGCTACAGCGGGTGCAGTTCAAGCGCCCACGCAAGGGCGGGTAAGTTGCCGTGATCTTCTGTTTGCTCCTTTGTTATGCCAGGCTTAAATTGTTGGGCCCTTGGATGCAGGCTCGGAAGCCAGGTGGGCGCCAACGTCCTGCCACTCCCGGGGCCGGTGGCAAGGCGCCGCCAAGTCGACCTGCGCCACGGAGGCGGAGTCCGGAGCCAGCACTACTCTGATCGTGCTGGAGCCGGTGCCGGTCAGCATGTCCGGGCCGCCGCGCCCGCCGAGTCCTCCACACGTCTTGGGGACGGACGCCCCAGTGGACGACCGGCAGGCCGAGGTGCCCAAAGCCGCCGCCGAGGAGGAGGAGCCGGAGCACCCTGCAGGGACGGAGCAGGCGAGCCTCCCTCCACCGGCCCTTGAAGATGATGATGACCAGTTGCTGGGGGAGCAGCTGGATGCTGGCCATGGCGCCGTTGTGCCGCCAGTTGTTGAAGCCGGCTCGGTCGGGCTCGGGGCCGGGACAAGCTCACCTATACTGACGCCGGAGCGTGGTTTGGAACTAGACATCGCCGACCACGAGAGCGAGCTCCGGAAGCTGCAGAACGTGGCTGGCGTGTTGAACCGCGTGGTCCAGGTATTCTCATTTCGCTGTATTGAATCCGTGAGTTCTGTAGTGGCTGATCGATTACTTTTTCTGTTAATCAGGGCTTCACAGCTCGATCTGTGAGGGATCTTCGCTTCAAACAGCAGGCCTTGGCACGGGTCCACACAGAGCGGGTCCGTGAAGCTGAAGCCGCCAAGGAGTACCTGATGCAAAGGGAGCGAGAGCTCACCGACCTGCAAAAGACCAACGAGGACCTCATGAATGATACGAAGGTCATGGTCGAGGGTACGTTCTTGTCCCTGTCTTGAGTATTCCATTGAATCGAGCTATCTGTGCCCATGAGTCTTCCGTTGCAGAGACGAGCAAGAAGGAGGAGGCTCTTCAGGTGAAGGTGGATAAGCTGGCCGGGGCCAAGAAAAAGCTTGAGGACGAGCTGGCCGGGGCCAAACGAAAGCTGGAGGAGGAGGTGCGGACACTGAAGGCGGCCAACCTCCGTCTGGCGGCCGAATCCGAGCACCTGAAGGAGGCCAACCAGGCGTTGAAGGACTCGCATGACCAGGCCATGCATGGTGAGTATCTCTTTACCGAGTCTTCTAGAGCTTGAGTACGTTGGAATGCTTATTTGAGTTCCATTGCAGCGCTTCGGGCGGAGTTGATGGAACTAAAGCAGGCGGCCGAGTTCAACGCCAACTCGCTGGTGCCTGCCGAGTCGGGCCCGGCAACATTGACATTGGCGCAGCGGCTCAGGGCCGGCCCGAACCGCGCCGCTCAGTTGATGCAGCAGACTGCTGTTGGCTTCGGGAGCCGTGTATTGGCTTTGTTCAGAGTTCACTTCCCGACGCAGGAGCTGGCCCCAATCGCCGATGGTATACCCGAGGAGCTTGCCGACGAAGAGTTTGACGGGCTAGTCGACGAGTGTACCCCTTTGGCCGAGGCTGTTGCAAGAGAACTGGGCCTGTAAAAATAATTGTAGATGTAAACTCTGTAGTATTCCAATATGTATAAAATTTCGGGTTTATTTGAAGCATTGATGTGTATTGGTGTTTTGCTGGACCATTTTCCCTGCCGACTAAGACCTTGTGTCACCCGACTGGCCACTGCCTTGTGCTGTTTAAGTGCCCTTTTGGACCCGCTGACCACTGCTCATGGAGAGGACGGCTTACCCTGCTACACTGCTCAGCGGGGAGGCTTAGGTGTAGGGGGCGCGCGGGTTGAGCACGGAGCTCAGGGTTTCACAGTTGGGGACTCGGACCAGCCGGGTTAACTCAGTAGTCACCGGGGGGAGCATAGGGTTGGGCAAGGACTCGGAAGTCGGAGTAAGCAGGTACTCCCCTAGGTATCATGGTGAAGAAAACGCAGTCTGGGTCGGGCCCAGTCCCCTAGCATCAGCATGGGTGTCGGGGAAGGAGTTAATAATAAGCCATATAACGAGGCAAAGATGCTTTCATTGATATGAGACAAGGAATACATAGCTTTGTTAAATTCTACGGGTAGAACTTGACGAGGTGCTCGATGTTCCACACATTCGGGACAGGGTCGCCGTTAGCCCACTGGAGGCTATATGTTCCTGGCGAAACAACTTCTTTGACGATAAAGGGGCCCTCCCAGGGGGCGGATAGCTTGTGCTTGTCTTCGGTAGACATGACTCGGCGCAGGGCCAAGTCGCCAACGTTGAGGGAGCGTTCCCGGACGTTCTTATCATGGTAGCGCCGTATCTGCTGCTCGTGTCTGGCATGCCTGACCAGTGCAGCGAGTCGATGTTCTTCGAGGCAGTCGATGTCAACCTGGCGGCCGAATTCTGCTTCACCTTCCTCATAGTGCTGGATGCGCGGAGCACCGTGGACGATGTCAGCTGGGAGGACGGCTTCGAAACCGTACACCAGGAGGAAGGGAGTATATCCCGTTGCTCTGCTCTTCTGGGTACATAGGTCCCATATGACATGGGGTACCTCTTTGGCCCACCGGCCGGGGTGCTTGTTGAGTTCGTCATACATGGCTTTCTTGAGCGAGTCCTGGACCATGCCATTAGCCCGCTCAACCTGGCCATTGCACCTGGGGTGCGCCATGGAGGAGTAGTAGACGTCGATGCAATTGTCCTGACAGAAGTCCCAGAACTCTTGGCCTGTGAACTCAGAGCCGAGGTCAGTGACGATGCGGTTTGGGACCCCAAACCGATGGGTAAGCTCTTGGATGAACTTGGCAGCTGTGGCCGACTTGGTGTCGGTCACAACCTTATACTCGATCCACTTGGTGAATTTATCAACCGCCACCAAGATGTGCTTAAATCCGCCAGGAGCAGTTTTGAAGGGCCCGACGTTGTCGAGTCCCTATATGGCAAATGGCCAAGATGGGGGATGGTCCTTAGCATCTGAGCCGGCAGGTGTTTTTGCTTCTGGAAGAACTGGCAGCTGGTGCGGCAGCGCACCAACTCTCTTGCGTCAGATAAGGCCGTTGGCCAGTAGAACCCTGCTCTGTAAGCTTTGCCGACTAGGGTGCCGGCTGCCACGTGGTTGCTGCAAGTGCCCGAGTGGATATCTTGCAGGAGGGTGATACCTTCATCGTGGCGGACACACTTCATGAGTATTCCTGTGGAGGCGGCCTTTCTGTACAGGGCATCGCCGATAACGATGTAATTTGTCGCTCGCCAAGTTAACTTCTCGATTTCTTCCTTCGTACCTGGTGACCAGTTCTCTGTGAGGAAAGCGATAAGGGGGCGCGCTAGTCTGCTTCCACCATGAGAACTTCATTGGTCGCCGGGCCACCCGGGGGTGGCTCCGAGTCGGGCACGGGGCTGCCGTCCTCAAGCATCTTGATGGACGGGGTGCGCAGGTCTTGGACGAAGACGCCGACTGGAACCTGGGCTCTGGTGGATCCTAGCTTGGATAGAACATCGGCGGCGACATTGTCTTCTCGGAGGACATGATGGAACCCGAGCCCATAGAAGTGGGCTTCGAGTTTGCGTACCTCTGCGCAGTACGCACTCCTGGTTTCCCTGGTTGTGTCCCAATTTTTATTGACTTGTTCGACGACTAGCTTGGTGTCACCATAGCACATTAGCCGCTTGATGCCCAGCGATACCGCGATCCGGAGATCGTGGATAAGGGCCTCGTACTCGGCCCCGTTGTTGGTGGCCTGGTAGTATATCTGAAGAACATATTTTAGGGGTTGCCCCTTCGGGGAGATGAACAGCACTCCTGCGCCAGCTCCTTCAAGGTTGAGGGCGCTATCAAAGTACATCTTCCAGTGTGTTGGCCGTTCCGCGGGGGTCGGCGTCTGGATTTCCGTCCACTCGGCTACGAAGTCGGCCAATATTTGGGACTTGATGGCCTCCCGTGGCTCAAAGTTTATGGTGTGCTCGCCGAGTTCAACGGTCCACTTGACTATACGGCCGTTGGCATCCCTGTTGTGGAGGATGGCTCCGAGGGGGAAATTCGAGATGACTCAAATGACGTGTGCCTGGAAATAGTGGCGTAGCTTCCTGGCAGTGATTAGTAGCACATAGAGCAGCTTCTGAGGATGGGGGTACCGGGCTTTGGACTCGCTGAGTACTTCGTTGACGAAGTATACAGGGCGCTGAACCTTGTATGGGTGGCCTTCTTCTGGTCGCTCGACGACCAGGGCCGTATTGACCACATGGGTGGTAGCCGAGATGTATAGCAAAAGTTCTTCCCTGGGGGTCGGACCCGTGAGTACTGGGGGTGTAACTAGGAACTCCTTGAGGTCGGCCAGGGCCTTGCTTGCCTCAGGGGTCCACTCAAACTTGTCCGCCTTCTTGAGGATCTTGAAGAACGGAAGTCCCTTCTCGCCAAGCTTGCTGATGAATCGGCTGAGGGCCGCCATCATCCCGGTAAGCTTCATGATGTCTTTCTTGCACGTTGGTTCCTTAAGGTTGCGTATGGCGTCCAGCTTGACTGGGTTTGCCTCGATGCCGCGTTGGCTGACCAGGAAGCCCAGGAGCTTTCCTGACGGCACCCCGAATACGCACTTTGTGGGGTTAAGCTTCCATCTGAAGCGGCGCAAGTTGTTGAAGGTTTCCTGGAGGTCGGCGATTAGGGAGTCGGCGTCGTATGTCTTGACAACAACGTCATCCACGTAAGCCTCCACGTTGCGGCCGATTTGGCTCTGCAGGCAACCTTGGATGGCCTTCTGGTACGTGGCACCGGTGTTCTTCAACCCAAACGTCATCGTCTTGTAGCAGCCGTGCGGGGTGATGAACGCCGTCTTGTCCTGGTCGGAAGTCTTCAGGGCTATCTGGTGATACCCCGAGTAGCAGTCGAGAAAGCACAGGAGCACGCAGCCGGACGTAGAGTCGACGACTTGATCAATTCGCGGGAGAGGGAAGGGGTCTTTAGGGCAGTAGCGGTTGAGATCCATGTAATCAATGCACATTCTCCATTCACCGGATTGCTTCTTTATAAGTACAGGATTTGCAAGCCACTCGGGGTGTTTGCATTCTCTAATGAAACCGGCAGCTAGGAGCTTATTCAGTTCTACCCTAATGGCCTCCTTGCGATCTTGAGCGAATCGGCGTAGCTTCTGTTTGGCAAGCTTTGCGTTTTTGCTCAATTCCAAGGAGTGCTCAGCCTTCTCCCTCGGAACACTCGGCATGTCTGATGGCTTCCATGCGAAGATGTCCCAGTTGTCCCGAAGGAAGGAGGTGAGCGCGTCTTCCTATTTAGGAGTGAGCCCTGGCCCTATGAGGGCCGTCTTGGATGGGTCGTCAAGCCCCAAGCTTATTGCTTTGGGGGCGTCTACAGGTGCCAGTGCCGTGTGCTGCTGCTTTTGCTCCGGGAGTACAGGCTCTCCGGTGGCCGCCTTGGGGGCTTCTTCTGCCAGCAGGGTAGCGTTGCCGAGTTGATGGGACAACTCGGCTATCTTGATGGCTTCCCCGTCGCACTCGAAGGAGGTCTTGATGTCTCTACGGATGGAGAGGACGCCATTAGGCGCTGGCATCTTTAGAACCAGGTAAGTGTGGTTCAGAATGGCCATGAACTGGGCCAGCATGGGCCTGCCAAATATGGCATGGTAGGAGCTCCTGAAGTCGGCTACCTCGAAGTATAGGAACTCCGTGCGGTAGTTGTCGGCCGTGCCGAACGTGACCGGTAGAGCAACTCTTCCTATCGGGTAGGAAGCTTTTCCCGACACAATGCCAAAGAACGGATCTTCAGCGCTCAGGAGCCTGCTGTAATCGAACCTCATGCTGTTGAGGGTACTGGTGAAGATGATGTTGAGGGCACTCCCACCGTCAATCAGGACCTTGGAGAGGAGAACTCTGTTGACGACCGGAGCCACGACGAGTGGGTAGGACCCTGGCTCGGGAAGGTGTACCCAGTGGTCATCACGGCTGAAGGAGATAGGCGTCTCTGACCACTGGAGGTATTTCACCGGCTTGGTGGAGACCATCTTAACCTCGCGCTTGTGGAGCTTGTCCTTGCGTCGATCGGGGAAGGCGCCGGGCCGCCCGATGATGACGTTGACCTGGCGGTCAGCGTGCTGGAAGTCGCCATTGACCCGCCTGGGGGCTTCTGGTGGTGGTGGTAGTCGGCGTTCGTCGTCATGGCGGCATTGATCGTCCCTGCGAGCCGGAGCATCGCGGTCACGTTCGCCGCGTCTGTAGTCGTCCCGACGATCGCGATCTTCTTTGCGGCGGTAGTCGTCCCTCCGATCTCCATTGTAGCCGTCGCGGCGGTAGTTGTTGTAGCGTCCGCCGTTGTTGTTGAAGCGCTGTTTCTTGGTCAGCGGGAGGACGCCGAGTTCTTTGAGCAGCGCATGACAGTCACGGAGATTGTGCTTTGGATCTTTGTGGAAGGGGCACTGATAATTCAGTGTATCATGGAACTCCTCGGCAGGAATCCTTTCTTCTTCTGCTATGGCTACAAGGGGCTCGGGGCCTGTCTTGCGCCCGCGTAGCGGCTCGTGACGCTTCGAGCTTTCAACCCGGTCATCATCTTTCGGGCGCTTCTGCTTGTTCTTGAACTGGGCTTGCTCAGGTTGATCGGCCCGAACCTCTAAGTTGACCACCTCCATCAGGTCAGAGACCGTGACAAGGTTGGTTTTGAACAGCATACGGAATAGCTGGTTGTCGATAAGACCATGCCGGAACGCGTCAATGACATCCCGGTCCTTGACCTCGGCGATCTTGTTCCGGTTGTCGAAGAAACGGTCGGAGTAGTCTCAGAGACTCTCACCCTTTTTCTGCTTGATGTTATCCAGATCGAATCTGGTGCCTGGCCGAGTGTAGCTCGCCTGGTAATTTTTGGTGAAAGCATGGCAGAGATCTGCCCAACTGTCGATGGTGTTCCGGGGAACACCCTCAAGCCATAGGAGCGCTTCCTTGCCCAGCATGACGGGGAAGTAGGCGGCGGCTTGGTCATTGGTCCCGTGGGCGGCTTTGACCGCCGTGTGGTACGTCTTGAGCCAGAGCTTGGGGTCAGAGCGACCGTCAAACTTCTCCACAAGGGCTGGCTTGAAGGACTCGGGCCAGCGGATGGCACGGAGTCGGGCGGAGAAGGCGGCGAAGCCGTCGAAGTCGTCCTCATCGTCACTGTGGTGGTCGCGGCGGGGAGGTCGGATCTGGTCGGCGCGGGGCCGGGCGTCACCGCGCCTATGGCGGTGATTGTCCCGCGGGGGGCCGTATCTTGCGTCGTATTGCTCACGCTCCATGAGTTCGTGAACAACGCGGCGCTCGTTCTCCTCTGCCGAGTCATCACCTGCCTCGCCAACCGGCTGGCGGTCGGGTCGGCCATAGTCTCGGTCGTACCGCTCGCGACGCTCGAGCTCGGCCGCATCGCGTTCTTGGTGACGAGCATCGAGGTCGGCGCGGATGTCGCGAGCGCACGCCCTGATGCGATCACAGAGATCGTCAGGTTGGTGATTGTCGGGGGTAGACCCCCAGGGGTACCCAGCAGGCGGATTGGCCCAACCAGCAAGGGGCGGCCCAATCCGAGTGCAACTGGATCGGTTTGTCAGACTGGGTGGCCCACCAGTCGGGCGAACCGGATGGGCGCGACGGCGCGCGCGGCAAGGAAGAAGACGGCGTATCCCGCAAGAAACTCGGAGATCAAGATAAGCTAGCCGGAATTATAGGGAAAGATATCTGTAATCGTTATAGGATCGAATCCTTGTATTTCGGGTAGGTTACGATCTCTAGCCGACTTGTAACTCAAGGCAGCCGGACTATATAAGGCGCCTTGAGACCCCCCTCCAGAACACGATACAACCCACGATCATACACAACATCTACGAAACCTAGGACAGAACCCAACTACGGAGATCCTTCCAGGAACTTCATACACAGCAATACAATCGCCGCCAACACAGGACGTAGGGTGTTACGTCATCTCGACGGCCCGAACCTGTTCAATCCTTGCGTCTTGTGTTACCATCGACTTCTGATCCTCGATCTGTCCCTCAACAAATCAACCACGTAGGCTACCCTGTGTGGACTGCCGGGTCCAAACATCCGACAGTTGGCGCGCCAGGTAGGGGTGGATCGATGAGATCAATCCGCAAGCTCGATGGCAGATTCATCTACGAGAAAATTTCATCGCTGGTGGCTGCTGTTCGTGGCGATACGTGAGATCCCATCTACCGAGAGACGCACGATCCAGAAATCCATCTGCAAAAGCTGCAGTGCCGCACTCCGCCATATTCATCTACAGGCTCTTGATTTTCTAATCTTCTTTCTCTTTGTTTCCATGCACGCGCATGTATGGATGCCATGTTATCTTCTAATCTCCTTTTTACCGATGTGCATGCTGGACCTAATTGAAGATGCAGGATCGCATCTACAAGATGCTCCAACATCGCCGACTTGCGCCGTCATGCCAGATGATTAAGGATGCTGACACAGATTTGCTGCCACGGGGTGGTCTCTGTGTTGGTCCACGAGATCAAGCTTCAAGGGCGATCAGGAGAGAGTTCATCAGAAGTCGCTGCTGCACGTTAGATCAAGGCAGTGTAGATCCATTAGCTGCGCCTCTTCAATCTTCATTCAAGAAATTCTGCGTTCGGCCATACGCAAAAGGGAAGTTTCTTTTTTTTTTCTTATTCCTGCCGAGTGCCGAGCATACATACGAAGCATGCTTTTGTCTTGCCAATTCCTGATTTTATCCTTCAGTTAAATCGGCTAATACAATCCTTATGCTCTTAATAATTTTCTTTGACTAACGTGAGCTCTAATTTGCTTGGACGGATTGGAGTTGCTCCTGGCCGCGACACGTCCAAGGGAAATCTTGGATTGAATAATCCGTGAACAGTTTGTTTTCATGTTACAGTCAACAATGATTATACTAATCTTCTCTTTTAACCTGTGTATGCATGTCGCCGAAACGCCACATAGTGCTCTGCCGTGACCGGGCGGAGAAGAGACGATCAGTTCGAGGCCGCCGTCATCCATGTGGCTGTGAGCTGATAAAGCCGAACGGAGTATCAGGCGACTTGAAACTACTCGGTCCTGACGCACGAGTTTCAGGCGACTGATGTTCCTGTACTGATTGGCCGACTTTGTGATCTGCCTCAACGACTCGACCACGACGACTCCACCGAACCGCTCGCCGATGTGCCGACGAGGGCCTCGGCTACTCGACTCCAACATTCCAGCCAGAGGCGAATCACGGCCGCGCCAATTCGCCGACTACAATCGCTTACTCCGCTACGCCACTCGTCAACACGCCTATCCAGAACTCCAAACTACTCGGACGTGACGATAAGTTGAGGCCCAACCGCCCAAGGGCTTCGCGACCCACAAGTGAAGATGACACGCCAATCCTCCCAAAAATCAAGCTAAGTCATACTATAATATTTTCACAATATTTTTTGGTCACCACGCATCTCCATATACATGTCTCCATGATCATCGCCGACTACCCTTGGTTTGTTCCCGACTGCTTATACAGCCCGAGCGCTACACAAGCAGTCGGGCAACACCCAACGGACGCACATATAGCATTTTTCTCCATTGTTTATTTCTTTTTCCACTCTTGTACAAGTCGCTAAAGTACTCGGGAAGCATACGCCTTAATCCGTGAAGCCTCGACTCTTCCGTACGCCTACGTTACTACGCGTGCATGCGGCCCAGCTCCCTGCGCTATGGACTACGGCTATCGGGGATCAGGTGCATAAACGTAACAGGATAACTACCGAGGAAATTAATAGACTTAAAGAGTTGGAAGTAGAAATTCTATTACATACAACGCCGAATGTTTTTTCTCCAGAATTAGTATTTGCTACACCATATACTACCTATCCTTCATATCTTCATTGCAGGGCACAGGTTTGGATCCCGAGCTTGCCTGTTACGCTCGGGGGCTGGACCACTCGGGCATCGCCGCTGGCTGAGTACTCGAGTCAGTTAGTACTAGGGCTGGTACTACACTCCACGATGGTCGCTAGCCGAGTGCTTTGCAGACTCGGGCTGGCGCTACACTCCACGACGGTCGCTAGCCGAGTGCTTTGCAGCACTCGGGCTGGCGTTACACTCCACGACGGTCGCTAGCCGAGTGCTTTGCAGCACTCGGGCTGGCACTACACTCCACAAGGATCGCTAGCTGAGTGCTTTTGAGTACTGGGCTGGCGCTACCACATGACGAGGAAGACGAAGACTTGACGGACCCTCGACTCGGCCCTCGCGCTCGGGGGCTGGGCGCCAGGGCGACTACTCGGCGTGCCTCGGACGGCTCGACTCGGCCCTCGCGCTCGGGGGCTGGGCGCCAGGGCGACTACTCGGCGTGCCTCGGACGGCTCGACTCGGCCCTCACGCTCGTGGGCTGGGCGCCGGGGCGACTACTCGGCGTGCCTCGGACGGCTCGACTCGGCCCTCACGCTCAGGGGCTGGGCGCCGGGGCTACTCGGCGTGCCTCGGACGGCTCGACTCGGCCCTCACGCTCGGGGGCTGGGCGCCGGGACGACTACTCGGCGTGCCTCGGACGGCTCGACTCGGCCCTCACGCTCGGGGGCTGGCGCCGGGACGACTACTCGGCGTGCCTCAGCCCTCACGCTCGGGGGCTGGCGCCGGGGCGACTACTCGGCGTGCCTCGGACGGCTCGACTCGGCCCTCACGCTCGGGGGCTGGCGCCGGGACGACTACTCGGCGTGCCTCAGCCCTCGCGCTCGGGGGCTGGACGCCGGGGCGACTACTCGACGTGCCTCGGACGGCTCGACTCGGCCCTCACGCTCGGGGGCTGGCGCCGGGACGACCACTCGGCGTGCTCAGCCCTCACGCTCGGGGGCTGGCGCCGGGACGACCACTCGGCGTGCTCAGCCCTCACGCTCGGGGGCTGGCGCCGGGACGACCACTCGGCGTGCTCAGCCCTCACGCTCGGGGGCTGGCGCCGGGACGACCACTCGGCGTGCTCAGCCCTCACGCTCGGGGGCTGGCGCCGGGACGACCACTCGGCGTGCTCAGCCCTCACGCGTGTCTCGCGAGACTCCGCCGGTCCTCACGCTCGGGGGCTGGACGCCGAAATTAACGCGGGATGATTTAGTCAGATGCTCCTCGACTAACCCTTGGACCGATTCCTTCGGAATCGCTTCAAGGCTCGGGGGCTACGGCCAACGGACGCACCTCGCGGCGCATCCGTTGATTGTCTGGCGACCTCAGAACAAGGCTACTAACCCTTGGACCGATTCCTTCGGAATCGCTTCAAGGCTCGGGGGCTACGGCTAACGGACGCACCTCGCGGCGCATCCGTTGGGAAACGGCTCACTTTTTTTCTCCAGTATCACGCGGTTTCGCTTCCAACTGCAGCAAGCTCGACGCTCATCAGACAGCACGACCTCGCCGACTTGTCTCTCAACCACGTACTACTCGGGGGCTTGTCGGGGGTAGACCCCCAGGGGTACCCAGAAGGCGGATTGGCCCAACCAGCAAGGGGCGGCCCAATCCGAGTACATCTGGATCGGTTTGTCGGACTGGCTGGCCCACCAGTCGGGAGGCCCACCAGTCGGGCGAACCGGATGGGCGCGATGGCGCGCGCGGCAAGGAAGAAGACGGCGTATCCCGCAAGAAGCTCGGAGATCAAGATAAACTAGCCGGAATTATGGGGAAAGATATCTGTAATCGTCATAGGATCAAATCCTTGTAATTCGGGTAGATTACGATCTCTGGCCGACTTGTAACTCAAGGCAGCCGGACTATATAAGGCACCTTGGGACCCCCCTCCAAAGCACGCTACAACCCACGATCATACAACCCTAGGACAGAACCCAACTACGGAGATCCTTCCAGGAACTTCATACACAGCAATACAATCACCCCCAACACAGGACGTAGGGTATTACGTCATCTCGACGGCCCGAACCTGTTCAATCCTTGCGTCTTGTGTTACCATCGGCTTCTGATCCTCGATCTGTCCCTCAACAAATCAACCACGTAGGCTACCCTGTATGGACTGCCGGGTCCAAACATCCGACAGTTGGCGCGCCAGGATAAGAGCCAGGCAAGTGGCTTCTATGTCGGATGCGATCATACCAGCACTAAAGCACCGGATCCCATCAGAACTCCGAAGTTAAGCGTGCTTGGGCGAGAGTAGTACTAGGATGGGTGACCTCCTGGGAAGTCCTCGTGTTGCATTCCCTTTTTCGATTTTTCCATCGTCTATGTCTCGACTTGGCGATTTTTTTTTTGTACTTTGGCGTTTGCGCGCCCGGCCGTCGAGGGATGTCGAACACGGTGCCGTCGTCCGAGTCGCGGTAAAAATAATAAAGCGTGTCGGACGCGGGGCCCACATGCCGTGCCAACGCGCTCGGTCGCCAGGATAAGAGCCAGGCAAGTGGCTTCTATGTCGGATGCGATCATACCAGCACTAAAGCACCGGATCCCATCAGAACTCCGAAGTTAAGCGTGCTTGGGCGAGAGTAGTACTAGGATGGGTGACCTCCTGGGAAGTCCTCGTGTTGCATTCCCTTTTTTCGATTTTTCCATCGTCTATGTCTCGACTTGGCGATTTTTTTTGTACTTTGGCGTTTGCGCGCCCGGCCGTCGAGGGATGTCGAACACGGTGCCGTCGTCCGAGTCGCGGTAAAAATAATAAAGCGTGTCGGACGCGGGGCCCACATGCCGTGCCAACGCGCTCGGTCGCCAGGATAAGAGCCAGGCAAGTGGCTTCTATGTCGGATGCGATCATACCAGCACTAAAGCACCGGATCCCATCAGAACTCCGAAGTTAAGCGTGCTTGGGCGAGAGTAGTACTAGGATGGGTGACCTCCTGGGAAGTCCTCGTGTTGCATTCCCTTTTTTTCGATTTTTCCATCGTCTATGTCTCGACTTGGCGATTTTTTTTTTGTACTTTGGCGTTTGCGCGCCCGGCCGTCGAGGGATGTCGAACACGGTGCCGTCGTCCGAGTCGCGGTAAAAATAATAAAGCGTGTCGGACGCGGGGCCCACATGCCGTGCCAACGCGCTCGGTCGCCAGGATAAGAGCCAGGCAAGTGGCTTCTATGTCGGATGCGATCATACCAGCACTAAAGCACCGGATCCCATCAGAACTCCGAAGTTAAGCGTGCTTGGGCGAGAGTAGTACTAGGATGGGTGACCTCCTGGGAAGTCCTCGTGTTGCATTCCCTTTTTTTTCGATTTTTCCGTCGTCTATGTCTCGACTTGGCGATTTTTTTTTGTACTTTGGCGTTTGCGCGCCCGGCCGTCGAGGGATGTCGAACACGGTGCCGTCGTCCGAGTCGCGGTAAAAATAATAAAGCGTGTCGGACGCGGGGCCCACATGCCGTGCCAACGCGCTCGGTCGCCAGGATAAGAGACAGGCAAGTGGCTTATATGTCGGATGCGATCATACCAGCACTAAAGCACCGGATCCCATCAGAACTCCGAAGTTAAGCGTGCTTGGGCGAGAGTAGTACTAGGATGGGTGACCTCTTGGGAAGTCCTCGTGTTGCATTCCCTTTTTTTTCGATTTTTCCATCGTCTATGTCTCGACTTGGCGATTTTTTTTTGTACTTTGGCGTTTGCGCGCCCGGCCGTCGAGGGATGTCGAACACGGTGCCGTCGTCCGAGTCGCGGTAAAAATAATAAAGCGTGTCGGACGCGGGGCCCACATGCCGTGCCAACGCGCTCGGTCGCCAGGATAAGAGCCAGGCAAGTGGCTTCTATGTCGGATGCGATCATACCAGCACTAAAGCACCGGATCCCATCAGTTTCCCTTTTTTTTCGATTTTTCCATCGTCTATGTCTCGACTTGGCGATTTTTTTTTTGTACTTTGGCGTT
>CM014276.1:24714976-24726374 GCA_004135705.1 Alloteropsis semialata | reverse complement strand
GCATCCGTTGGTAGACAGCTCTTTTCTCTCCAGTATCACGCGTTTTCGCTTCCAACTGCAGCAGGCTCGACGCTCATCGGACAGCACGACCTCGCCGACTTGTCCCTCAACCACGTACTACTCGGGGGCTTGTCGGGGGTAGACCCCCAGGGGTACCCAGAAGGCGGATTGGCCCAACCAGCAAGGGGCGGCCCAATCCGAGTACATCTGGATCGGTTTGTCGGAATGGCTGGCCCACCAGTCGGAGGCCCACCAGTCGGGCGAACCGGATGGGCGCGACGGCGCGCGCGGCAAGGAAAGAAGACGGCGTATCCCGCGAGAAGTTCGGAGATCAAGATAAACCAGCCGGAATTATAGGGAAAGATATCTGTAATCGTTATAGGATCGCATCCTTGTATTCCGGGTAGGTTACGATCTCTAGCCGACTTGTAACTCAAGGCAGCCAGACTATATAAGGCGCCTTGGGACCCCCCCTCCAAAGCACGCACAACAACATCTACGATCATCTACGCTACAACCCACGATCATACAACCCTAGGACAGAACCCAACTACGGAGATCCTTCCAGGAACTTCATACACAGCAATACAATCGCCGCCAACACAGGACGTAGGGTATTACGTCATCTCGACGGCCCGAACCTGTTCAATCCTTGCGTCTTGTGTTACCATCGACTTCTGATCCTTGATCTGTCCCTCGACAAATCAACCACGTAGGCTACCCTGTGTGGACTGCCGGGTCCAAACATCCGACACACGGTGCCGTCGTCCGGGTCGCGGTAAAAATAATAAAACGTGTCGGACGCGGGGCCCACATGCCGTGCCAATGCGCTCGGTCGCCAGGATAAGAGCCAGGCAAGTGGCTTCTATGTCGGATGCGATCATACCAGCACTAAAGCACCGGATCCCATCAGAACTCCGAAGTTAAGCGTGCTTGGGCGAGAGTAGTACTAGGATGGGTGACCTCCTGGAGATTTCCTCGTGTTGCATTCCCTTTTTTTTTATTTTTCCATCGTCTATGTCTCGACTTGGCGATTTTTTTTGTACTTTGGCGTTTGCGCGCCCGGCCGTCGAGGGATGTGGAACACGGTGCCGTCGTCCCAGTCGCGGTAAAAATAATAAAACGTGTCCGACGTGGGGCCCACAAACCGTGGCAACGCGATCGGTCGCCAGGATAAGAGTCAGGCAAGTGGCTTCTATGTCTGATGCGATCATACCAGCACTAAAGCACCGGATCCCATCAGAACTCCGAAGTTAAGCGTGCTTGGGCGAGAGTAGTACTAGGATGGGTGACCTCCTGGGAAGTCCTCGTGTTGCATTCCCTTTTTTTTCGATTTTTCCATCGTCTATGTCTCGACTTGGCGATTTTTTTTACTTTGGCGTTTGCGCGCCTGGCCGTCGAGGGATGTGGAACACGGTGCCGTCGTCCGAGTCGCGGTAAAAATAATAAAACGTGTCGGACGTGGGGCCCACATGCCGTGCCAACGCGCTCGGTCGCCAGGATAAGAGCCAGGCAAGTGGCTTCTATGTTGGATGCGATCATACCAGCACTAAAGCACCGGATCCCATTAGAACTACGAAGTTAAGCGTGCTTGGGCGAGAGTAGTACTAGGATGGGTGACCTCCTTGGAAGTCCACGTGTTGCATTTATTTTTTTTCGATTTTTCCATCGTCTATGTCTCGACTTGGCAATTTTTTTTTTGTACTTTGGCGTTTGCGCGCCCGGCCGTCGAGGGATGTGGAACACGGTGCCGTCGTCCGAGTCGCGGTAAAAATAATAAAACGTGTCGGACGCGGGGCCCACATGCCGTGCCAACGCGCTCGGTCGCCAGGATAAGAGCCAGGCAAGTGGCTTCTATGTCGGATGCGATCATACCAGCACTAAAGCACCGGATCCCATTAGAACTACGAAGTTAAGCGTGCTTGGGCGAGAGTAGTACTAGGATGGGTGACCTCTTGGGAAGTCCACGTGTTGCATTTATTTTTTTTCGATTTTTCCATCGTCTATGTCTTGACTTGGCAATTTTTTTTTGTACTTTGGCGTTTGCGCGCCCGGCCGTCGAGGGATGTGGAACACGGTGCCGTCGTCCGAGTCGCGGTAAAAATAATAAAACGTGTCGGACGCGGGGCCCACATGCCGTGCCAACGCGCTCGGTCGCCAGGATAAGAGCCAGGCAAGTGGCTTCTATGTCGGATGCGATCATACCATCACTAAAGCACCGGATCCCATCAGAACTTCAAAGTTAAGCGTGCTTGAGCGAGAGTAGTACTAGGATGGGTGACCTCCTGGGAAGACCTCGTGTTGCTTTTTTCAATTTTTCCATCGTCTATGCCTCGACTTGGCGATTTTTTTTGTACTTTGGCGTTTGCGCGCCCGGCCGTCGAGGGATGTGGAACACGGTGCCGTCGTCCCAGTCGCGGTAAAAATAATAAAACGTGTCGGACACGGGGCCCACATGCCGTGCCAACGCGCTCGGTCGCCAGGATAAGAGACAAGCATGTGGCTTCTATGTCGGATGCGATCATACCAGCACTAAAGCACCGGATCCCATCAGAACTCTGAAGTTAAGCTTGCTTGGGCGAGAGTAGTACTAGGATGGGTGACCTCCTGGGAACTCCTCGTGTTGCATTTCCTTTTTTTTCGATTTTTCCATCGTCTATGTCTCGACTTGGCGATTTTTTTTGTACTTTGGCGTTTGCGCGCCCGGCCGTCGAGGGATGTGGAACACGGTGCCGTCGTCCGAGTCGCGGTAAAAATAATAAAACGTGTCGGACTGCGGGGCCCACATGCCGTGCCAACGCATTCGGTCGCCAGGATAAGAGCCAGGCAAGTGGCTTCTATGTCAGATGCGATCATACCAGCACCAAAGCATCGGATCCCATTAGAACTTCGAAGTTAAGCGTGCTTGGGCGAGAGTAGTACTAGGATAGGTGACCTCCTGGGAAGTCCTCGTGTTGCATTCCCTTTTTTTTCGATTTTTCCATCGTCTATGTCTCGACTTGGCGATTTTTTTTGTACTTTGGCGTTTGCGCGCCCGGCCGTCGAGGGATGTGGAACATGGTGCCGTCGTCCGAGTCGCGGTAAAAATAATAAAGCGTGTCGGACGCGGGGCCCACATGCCGTGCCAACGCGCTCGGTCGCCAGGATAAGAGCCAGGCAAGTGGCTTCTATGTCGGATGCGATCATACCAGCACTAAAGCACCGGATCCCATTAGAACTCTGAAGTTAAGCGTGTTTGGGCGAGAGTAGTACTAGGATGGGTGACCTCCTGGGAAGTCTTTGTGTTGCATTTCCTTTTTTTTTGATTTTTCCATCGTCTATGTCTAGACTTGGCGATTTTTTTTTGTACTTTGGCGTTTGCGCGCCTGTTGACACCAACGGTGGCAAACAGAAAGTCCACAAGCGCACGGCTGTCGAAGTAGCTTTCACCCGTGAGTAAGCCAGGTATCGAATCCACAGGGAACGTAAAAGTGCATCTAATCACTAAAGCTGAGCCGGATCGATCGAGTGTACATAAAGGCTGGGTAGAGAGGATAGCTTAGCCTTAAGGCTCTGATTATAGTTAAGAGAATTCTCCTATGCTTGCTTTAGGCACCGGGGTATCCTAGGCCTCTAGGAAATTGCCGGCCAACAGCTCTACGCCGTACCCGTACGTGGAGGATTACAAAGGACGGACAGGGCTGTCACCACCTGCCGCCTACCTCTACTAATCCGTGGGGCTACGAGGCAAACGAGGGCAGATATACACTTAAGCACCACGCCTAAGATAATATCAGCTATCCTAACCTTGATCAAAGATTAGAATACTTTATAAATAAAGCAACAAATCCACAAGCACAATAGAGACTTAACTTATCTATAACTCAGACTTAATTACTAGTTGAATCCCGGATACTTACTGAGTAGCTCGCATCTGCCGAGGTACAGGTGGAGGGTCGCCGACAGGCCGGGACTCCTCCAGACTCTCCCTCACTCTCTCCCTATTTCTACTCTGGATATGAGGAGGGCTTCACCTTGGATCTTCACTTCTGCTCGATGATGCTTAGCCCTGCCCCGAGTCCAGCTATTTATAGCTTGGAGAGGCGGTTTGGAGTCGGTTTGCAGCGGTTGAGGCGGTCCGGAGATGGGCCCAGGTCGGCCGACTAGGGGGGTCGGCCGACCATCAGATTCACCGACGTTGATAATAGACGGCACGGATGAACTCTTGGTGGCGGTTGACAGTTGCTGGTGAAGGCGGTGGCGATTTGGGCGCGCGGCTCGGTCGGCCGACGTAGCTAGGTCGGCCGACCCAGGGCTGTGGCCCCTCGACCCCACTTTGTCAGTGTCACTCTCCAGTGGGTCCTTTGGTCGTTTTCGGTGGGTAATGGCAAAGATGTGGGCCCATGAATCCATGTGCTTGCCACGTGGCCCAATACCAACTCTTCTTTTCCACCGTCTTGATCTCAACGTGCCTGATCGCTCCTGAGTGTGCTAGTTGTTATTGGGCTGAAGATGGACCTCACCGGGCCTGGACCCAGGTCGGCCGACCAGGGAAGGTCGGGCGACCTGGCCCTAAGCCCATTTTAGCTCTTCTTTTGCCACTTTATTCCTGTAAGCACATATGCACCAAAACTTATGGAATTCGTTAGTAAACAGCCCTATGTCTATTTGTTTTATCATGTTTTATATCTTTGTTGGCAGTAATAAGTTGTCATTAAGAATTGCCAACAAGCTCCCCCACACTTATCCTTTACTCGCCCTCGAGTAAAGTCCAAGCTTCATCATGGAGACCATTAACAAACATATAGGTTATTCCCAAACATTAGGCTTAGTGGAAGTGTATGAGTGGCTATCATGTCTTCTTGATTTATTGCAGGAAGGAACAGCCTTTTCTATGACATGATACACTTCACTCTCAAGTACTTGGGGTTTTGAAATTTTGCAAAGAAAACCTATGCCTTGCTCCTCAAAGAGTTTCTCTCTGGATAATTATGGTGGTTGGACAACACTCATACTATCCAAAATAGAACTTTTTGTGTAGAGCTCTCAAGATACATACCTTTTCTCACTTATTTTGTCATTCCAAGGATTGGATCCAAATCAGAGACAAGTCATGTAATCAAGTCAAGATGTGCAAGTGTGTGATATGAGGTGGACATGTAATGATACTCCTTTGTCTTGGCCTTTCTTCCCTTTCTCTTTTCTTTTAGATATGGGCTATTGCACTTTTTTTTTATCTCAATGCTCTTTTAGCATGAGTCTCTTTCTTCTCTTTATTTTTCTATGCATTTAGCCCATATCTTCTTTCCATCTTAATTTTGGGAAGAAGGTCATTTTTCAGGAGTATTTATTTCATGAACATGAGACAAAGGCATGTTTTGCTTCATCCTCAGTGTAAGGATTCAGCTTTTATGGTGGTGTGTACGTGATCTTGACTTTAAAAACATGAAATATCTCTAATAAGGATCACAAGACTTGAAATAACTCAAAGCTCAAAGGTAAAGTTTGATCATATTTGTAAGTGTTTGTCTCTCAAACCCATGAGGAGCATAGCAAGGTACGAAGTTTTAAAACTTTTCATAAATTCCAAGTACTCAAATAGTAATGGTATCTTTCATATTAAAGCCATATCTCAAAATGCAATAACCTAGATGACATGAGTTCCTATAAAAATGAGGATTTCCACAAGCCAGAAAGTACAGGGAATAAAATTTATGTAAGTTAATACGAACTTCCATGTGATGGAGAGATGCAAAGGGTTGATTTTACTAAGTTTTTGAATTCCTTGATCAGGTTCTGCAAATATTCAACTGAAACAGAGTTTAGGATGACCAAACCAGCGTGCAAGAGGAAGCAGAGGTCAGGTGGGACCCGGGCCAGGTCGGGCGACCTGGGGGTGACTCCCCTGGTTCAGATCTTTCTCGTGCTGCTCTGTTGCGTTCTGATATTCTCTGTTTCGCGTTGGATCGCTCTGTTTCCCGTTGCGATTTTCCCCCACACTTGTACCTTTCACTCAAAACAAATGGAAACAAAAAGAAAACACAATCCTAATACACTAAACATTTTATTTTATTCATCCATTCAGAGGCACATTACAAGATAATCAGAAGAAATAAATGAAATAAATGAATAGAAGGGAAACTAATGTGCCTATCCAAATCCAAAGCCTAGGGTATCTAGGGTGCATTATAAAGATTTTCATCCCAGTAGCTTTGGCATAGCGCTTAAGTTTCACGGCTGTTGATCTACGAAGCATATCAAAGTCATCTTGAAGACTTATGCGCTCAAGTCGCTCTTCAGAGAACTTCTTCTCCAACTTTGCATAGTCGCGACAGAGTTCATTAATCAACTCTAGCAACTCAGCGTTGGAGGGAGCCTTGGGGGCCTTCTCATCATCATCACTCTCATATTGGCCCCCTGGACTATGAATTGGAGGAGGCTTGATATGCCTCTTGATCTTGCCGGCGGGTGAAGATTCCACCGACTCCTCCAACTCCTTCCTCTCCTCAGGTGTGAGGGGAGGGAACAGCCCCTTACCATAGCCACCTCCGGGTTTCCTTTCCCCGAAGATCCGAAAACGTGGCTCAGGGGTACTGGCAGGAGAGTAGATGGACACATCGGATGTATAGTGATACGCCACGACGTCCTCCCACTTGTTCCTGACCACCTCCTTCAACTTCTCCCCTGGTTGAAGCTTGGAGAGTCCATCCCCCTTGATCGGAGCGGCCGCCGGTGTCTTCTTTGGGGTTAATTGCCCCGTCGTCGGCCTTCTGTACGGGCTTGATGCCCGTGCATCGCGCCTCTGGGTCCTCCTCAGAGACTGAGACCGCGCCGCCAAGCGAGAACGTGAAGGGCCACCAGGGCCGGTCGGCCGACCAGGCACATCGGCCGACCCCCTGGTGCGGCCTCTCGTGTCCTCCTCTGGCGGGAGGCTGGCCAGTGGGGTGACAACCACGGCCATGGCTTGCTCCAGGTTGGTGGGCACCAATTGATTGGCCGGAGTGGGCTCTCCATCCAGATCAAAGGTTGATCGGGATTTGGGGTGGCTTTTTCCGGCCATTGATGGAGAATTGGGAGGTGTGGCTTGGTGATTTCAGAATGGGGGCGAGGAAAAACTCAGATGAGAGGGAAGAAGAGGATGGGTGAAAATTTAAAGATAGGCTAACCCTCTTCTCGGATCCATCAGAGTTAGAATCGCGCGTCCATCGCAGAACGGATTCAGAGACGTTAGAGTAGAACATTGGCAAAAGATAGGGCTGATCGGGCTTAGGATCACGTCGGCCGACCTGGCCTTGAGCCCGGTCGCCCTCTTCTTCTTTGTGCACTACGTGACAGGTCCACTAAACCCCAAAATGTGTGCATTCACGTTCTAAGGGTTAAGGATTTAACATAAGGTGTAATTATAAATGGGAATCATCCATGACCAAATTGATCACATCAAATTCCTCATCTACTTTATCAGGTTCAAGGAAAACTTTTAAACGTTGACCATTTACCTTGAAGAGGTTACCTTCATCATCTTGGAGTGTGATTGCCCCATGCGACGAAGTCTCCACCACAACGAATGGTCCTTCCCATTTGCTCCGAAGTTTTCCATGCCCAAAGAGCTTCACCCTGGAATTAAAGAGCAATACCTTATCCCCGGGGTGGAACTTCTTCACCTTGATCCTCTTGTCGTGCCATCTCTTGGTTCTGTCCTTGTAGATTCTGGCACTGTGGTACGCTTTGTCTCTCCACTCTTCCAGCTCTGATAGTTGCATCGTTCTCATCTGCTAGGCTGCTGGCAAATCCATGTTCCACTTTCTTATGGCCCAGTGCGCCCGATGCTCTAGCTCAACTGGTAAATGGCAAGTCTTGCCGTAAACTAGCTGGTATGGGGACATCCCGATCGGCATTTTGTACGCCGTTCGGTAAGCCCATAGAGCATCTGGTAACTTGCCCTTCCATCCTTTTCCCATTTCTATCACAGTCTTCTGCAGAATGTTCTTGATCTGTTTGTTCGATGTTTCTGCTTGACCGCTTGTCTGGGGGTGGTACGGTGTAGCTATATTGTGCTTTGCCCCCAGTTCTGCCAGAAATTTTCGGAAGGTCTTGTCGATGAAGTGCGACCCTCCATCACTGATCACCATCCTGGGGGTTCCAAAACATTGAAAGATGATCTCATGGAACATCTTTCGCGCGTGTTTAGAGTCAGCGGCTCTACATGGTATTGCTTCAACCCACTTTGAGACATAGTCCACTGCCACCAGGATGTACTCACTGTCATAGGATTTGACAAAGGGTCCCATGAAATCAATGCCCCACACAACAAACAACTCAACTTGCAAGTTGTTTGTGAGTGGCATTGCATCTCTTGCGGTGATCCCTCCATGTTTCTGGCACTGCTGGCATCGTCGAATGAACTCTTTTGTATCCTCATACATTGTGGGCCAGTAGAATCCACTCCGCCAGATCTTTGACCTTGTCCTGAACGCCCCGTAGTGACCTCCATATGGGGCTGCATGGCACTGCTCAAGGATCTTCCTTGCTTCATTTGTTGGTACACGTCGCCTGAGCATGCCATCTGAACATACCCTGTATAGGTATGGTTCGTCCCATAGATGGAGTCTACTCTCGTAGATCAGCCTTCTCTTGTTCTCCTCTGGCGGTACATATCCTGCAACCATAAAGTTCACAATATTTGCATACCAGGGGTTGGAGGCGGTCACCTTGAGTAGGGTGTCGTCGCATAGAAAATCATTTATCGGTAGATCCTGCATGTCAGTAAACTGCATACGCGACAAATGATCTGCTACTGAATTCTCTACTCCCTTTTTATCTTTAATTTCTAAATCAAATTCTTAGAGTAAGAGAATCCAGCGGATAAGGCGTGGTTTAGCATCTTTCTTGGTAAGCAAATATTTCAAGGCAGCGTGATCGGTGTAGACAATCACCTTAGCTCCTACCAAGTAAGATCTAAACTTGTCTATAGCAAAAACTACTGCCAAGAGCTCTTTTTCAGTGGTAGCATAGTTAAGTTGAGCTCCTGTCAAAGTTTTACTAGCATACGAGATAGCATGATGGTTCTTATTTTTGGTCTGTCCAAGGACAGCACCAACAGCATAATCACTGGCATCACACATAATCTCAAAGGGTAGCGTCCAGTCAGGGGGTTGAATGACTGGTGCTGAGATGAGAGCGTTCTTTAAAATGGTGAAAGCATGTAAACACTCATCATCGAAGTCAAAGGGCACGTCCTTGGCTAAAAGGCTAGTGAGGGGCCTGGCTATCTGGGAAAAATCTCTGATAAAGCGCCGGTAAAACCCCGCATGACCTAAGAAGCTGCGGATCCTTTACATTGGTGGGAGGTGGAAGCTTTTCTATGACTTCTATTTTTGCTCTATCCACCTCTATTCCCCGTTCGGACACTAAGTGTCCCAACACTATTCTCTCTCGGACCATGAAGTGGCACTTCTCCCAGTTTAGCACCAGGTCCTTGTCTCGGCATCTTTGTAGTACCTTGTCTAAGTTCTGCAGACAATGGTCGAAAGTCTTTCCATAGACTGAAAAATCATCCATGAAAACTTCCATGATCTCTTCAATCATGTCTGAGAAAATGGACATCATGCACCTTTGGAACGATGCTGGCGCATTGCATAACCCGAATGACATCCTACGATATGCATACGTTCCATAGGGGCAAGTGAAGGTGGTTTTTTCTTGATCATCGGGGTGGATGGGAATCTGGTGATAGCCGGAATACCCGTCAAGAAAACAGAAGGAGTGGTTCACGAGTCTCTCCAACATCTCATCGATGAAGGGGAGCGGGAAGTGATCCTTCTTTGTTGCCTTGTTAAGTCGGCGGTAGTCGATGCACATCCGCGACCCAGTAACAGTACGCTGAGGAATCAGCTCGTTTTTCTCATTACTTACGACGGTCATACCTCCCTTCTTGGGCACTACTTGGACAGGGCTGACCCATTCACTATGAGGGACGGGATAGATGATCCCGGCGTGTAGAAGTTTCAAAACTTCCTTCTTTACGACTTCCCTCATTGCATTATTTAGCCTACGCTGAGGCTCCCTAGAAGGTGTAGAAGCTGGATCTATGGGAATGCGATGGGTACAGAGTGCAGGGCTTACTCCCTTCAAGTCCTTGAGGGAGTACCCGAACGCCGAGCGGTGTTTCTCAAGCACCTTTATGAGTCTATCACTCTCGTCCTGCGATAGCTTGTCACTAATGATGACAGGGGTGTCCCGATCTTCATTTAAGAAGACATAGCGAAGGCCAGCAGGCAAGGGTTTTAGCTCTATGTGCGTCTTAGGTGGCTCCTCGGTTTCAAGTGGCTCAGAAGCGTCATCCTCTTCTTATATAAAGTTGTGAACATTCTCTTCGAGGAATGACTCAAATGGGTCACTATGTTGTAGGGATTTCACTTCCTCAGCTGGGTTAGATTCTGTCAAAGGTTCAACTATGGAGTTCTTAACCCTAGCTAATGGTATAGTGAGAAGATTCCTTCCTACCTTAGATAGGAGGTTTCCTTCCGAGGTTACATCCTGTAGCAGGCCCTCGATAGGATGTCCTATAAGGAGGTCAAAATCTGATGTCTCAAAGACATAAAAGTCCAGAGGCATCTCAATCCCGTGGTGAGAGAGGAGAAAATCTTGTACTAGGCCGAGACTCTTGAGAATACAACCTGAGGGTGTTCTAAGAAGTCTTGATGTTGGGGCCATCTTTTTACGACGTCCAAGGATGTACGCGAAAGAACTAGACATGATGTTTGCTCGAACGGTCGGTGACGGTCCAGGATCCATGGGAGTCCTCATGGGCCACAGTCCCATTAGAAAATTGGGCTGGCAACCCTGACTGATACAAGGAAGGACTGTACAGCTTAAGGAAACTAGTCAGGTACTGGGAAACAACCCGGCCTACTCATGTTAGGACTCTGCGTATTGTATCCGACTAGGAGTTTGTATTTCTTGCCTTGTAGACCCTGTCTCCCGAGTATATAAGGTGAGGCAGGGACCCCTTGTAAAATCATACCCATCAATACGAGAAGATCCACCATACAGGACGTAAGGTATTACGCTCTCTACTCGAGGCGACCTGAACCTATCTAAATCGTCTCGTGTTCACCATCGTGCTTCTGGTTCCGACGAGGCCCCCACGAACAACTCGACTACTTAGGGACCCCCCATAGTAGGCTAGCCGGTATAAAAAACCGACAGCTGGCGCGCTAGGTAGGGGCTCTCGTCGAGAATCGTTCAGCAAGCTCGATGGCACCAGTCATCATCAACTGCGACGGCGACATGGCGTTCGAGAAGGGCGCCACCTTCGTTTTCGGCTCCTGGGTCTGCACGGCGGACGGTGCGGGCAACTTCGACCGCGTCCTCAAATCGCCGACTCCGGAGCAACTCGCCGACAAGCTCGACGAGATCG
>CM014276.1:24683562-24710333 GCA_004135705.1 Alloteropsis semialata | reverse complement strand
CATGGCGATTTCCGTCTTTATCCATCTCTGCGAGGCCTATCTGGGGATCTCTCCCCATTTCGACCTGTGGAGATACTTGTACTGGCTGAAGCCCCAGCCAAGTGAAGAGAAGATGGTGGTAGTGGGAGGCGCCGGGTTCATGCTGCGTCAAGGGCGGAAGGACGAGTACTTCGACATCGCCCTCAACACCTCCAACAAGGGTTGGAAAGCCGAGTGGTTTTATGTTGGGAACCACTCGCCGGCGATCCCCTGCCACACTGGAGAGCGGCCGAAGATCAGGGATTGCTGGAACGAGCTCCCCGATGCTTCCCAGATGCAGGAGGTGGACGAGCTCCTCGCCTTAATCAAGGAGCTGAAGGACGACGGCGGCTTGACGGTGATTGGCGTTGCCTGCAATTTTAGCAGGCGGCTGATTCAGCCAATCCAGGAGCGGAAGCACCCGGGCTACGAGTACTCGGGCCGGGATGATCCCACTCGGGATGCCAACCGCACCGTCAGCAAGGAGGAGATGAAGGCGCGCGTGGGCGGGTTTTTCCTCGGCCACGTGTCAGAGAAGCACCAGCCACGGCCCTTTTCATTGAAAAGGCCTCCACCACCGGTAAGTTGCTGTTCCGAGTGCTTTTGAATGTTCTTCTTGATGTAATTTTTTGGTTTCGTCCGTTGGCCGTCTGATCTTGCATTTTCTTTGGCGCAGGATCGCGTCTTCGAGTACTTTTCTGCTGCCCCTCTCCCGGAAGATTTCCCGAGGAAGGTGTTGCTGGAGGATGCGCCTCCGGCTGATCAGGGCGACACTCGGGCAGAGGAGGCGGTGGATCCTCCTCCCCCTCGTGTATGGGCGCCCAGCGATACGGAGGGTTCTATGAGCCCTTCGGACGAGGAAGTGGTGGAGGACCATCCGCGGAAGCACCGGGCGGCTGTGGCGAAACGGAATAATCGCCGGGCCGGCGTTTCCAAGCGGACGGTGGCCGTTGACGATGGGGCGGCCGACGATGACTCGGCAACGTTGTCGGATGAAGCGCCCTCCGTCCAGGATGCGGTGGCGGCGTGCCAAGCGGAGGCGCACGAAGAAGGTGATGGCGATGAAATCGGACGCGCAGCCGGCTCAGCAGCCGACTGCAGGTTCGGACGCCGATGTTGACGAGCCGGGACGTCCTTCCCCGGCCGTCGTGGAGGAAGAGGAGAAGGACGAAGCGATGTCCGACTCCGCGTTCCAGGAGCAGGAGCACGCCCGGGCCATGGGCGTCTCAGTGGAGGAGAGGCGGCGCAGGATGGCGGAGACGATCGTGCAGGCCGCCGCGGACGCAAGGCCTGTCTCCGACTTGGGGACTAGGCCAATCCTTATGACGGCCTCGGCGCAGCGGCGTCCCAAGCTCCCTGTCTTCCGGCCCCGAGTTGCGGTAGTGAAGAGTACTCGGTAAGTTGTCGGTCTTCGCATTTCTTCTTGTTATCATTTATCTCCGAGTTCTTGTTTTAACTTCCGAGTGCTTTTTTCAGCAAGGCCTCCGATCTGGACGGTGAAGCGGCCAGCGGGAAGGCCCCTTCAGTCGATGTCCCGCAAGGCCCGAGTCCTCCTCCGGCCGAACCTGTTGGCCAGTCGTCCTCAGGGGCTACACCTGAGGTGGGGAACTCGGCCGAGGGGTCGGAGGCGGTGCAGACGGAGGAAGTACCAGCCGGGCGTGACTCGGAGGTGGTAGTGGAGGTGCCGGCGGCCGACGACGTGCAGGGCGGTGGAGGTGATACGGCGATCACTCCAAGTGGCGCTGGGGATCCTGATGTGGACACGGTGATCCAGTCTTCACCCGTAGGCGCGGGCGACATTGCTCGAGGAGAAGCCCAGGAGGAGGGTCTCCAGAAGCAGTCGGACACCTCGGGAACCATCACTGTCCCCGGGGTTGACGCTATGGCGGAGAAGGAGGGGTCGGTTATTGCCGAGCTCCAGATTGCCGTCGACCACGCTCGGCGCTGTGCAACGGTTAGTCTCCTCAATTGTCTCCTTTGTCTTTTCTTCTTCTTTATGAGTTGTCTGAATTCTTTGCTTTGGCGAGTGGTTGTAGAAGTTGGCCACGCTCCGGCAGTCGTGGCTTGGGCAGACCCAGGATTTGGCGTCGGCGCTCCGGCGTGCGGCGGATATGGAGGCGGAGCTCAAACGGGTCAGGTGCCAGCGTGACGCCGCCAAGAAGAGCCTGAACGACGCCATTGTGGAGCATCGATTCAGTCTTCACCGTAAGGCCTTCTCCTTGTATTTCCCGAGTAGTTTGTTGAGTCTTCAGATTTCGCCTTGTTCTTTTCATCTTGACCGAGTGCTTCCCTATTTTTTCAGAGAAGGAGATGGAGAGGGATCGCCACATCAAGGAGCTGAAGGAGTTGCGTTTTGCGAACGCAACTCTGCAGCAGTCGGAGGAGGTGTTGGCGGAGAAGCTCAAGACGGAGCAGGAGTTCCGGAAAGGTGAGGACATGACGATGCTCCAGGCAATGTATTCTATCCAAAATAACGCTCACATCATAACAGGCTTGGAGCAAGATCTGGCATCGGCGCATCTTGCCCTGACGAAAGTCAACGAGGCGGCGAGGGATCTGCTGGACTCTGTGGCCCCGGAGGAGGGTGAACCGACAGCCCTGGTCGCCCGTCTACAGAGTGCACCAGCTCGGATCGCCGATCTGGTCAAGGAGTCGGCGGTGGTGTGTGCGAATGACGCCCTAGCGCGTGTTCGGACACTTTACCCGCGGATTGACCTTGCACCGGTTGGCGATGGAGTGGCGGCGGACGCCTCAACGGAGCAAGTCGACGAGGCGCTGGCTCTGACCCGCCCGATCGCCGAGAGGGTCGGCGAGGCTCTCAAGTTTGAGTAGGACCCTGCAAGCTGAAGCAGGGTAGGATAGACTTTGTGTATATAAGTAGTCAGAAACGAGTAAAACAAGAATGTTTAGACATTTGTTATATGTTCTGATGTTGTCCGAGTAGTTCTTTTGCTGAAATGTGCTTTTCCCTTTGCTTCACTTATCCTAAGTTCATAACGTCGAGAGCGGATCCCGTGCACGTGTAGAAGGCTTAGGCGTCGTTCCAGGCCCGGTTACACAGCATTTAGTTAGGAACTATTCGGAAATGAAGTAATACCGAGTGGTTTTGCAGGGAAAGTATTTATAAAATGGACAAAGCATATATTGTTATTGAACTTCGTGATACATAGCTTTTTTCAAGGGTAGAATCGGCGTAAATGCTCTATGTTCCACGGGTGTGGGACTTCGGTGCCATCCTCGTATTGGAGATGAAAAGTACCCGGACATATGACCTGAGTCATGATGAACGGGCCTTCCCATGGGGCGGAGAGTTTGTGAACGCCTGCTGTGGATTGCACTCGGCGCAAGACGAGGTCACCAATGTTGAAGTCCCGTTGCTGGACGTTCTTGTCGTGGTAGCGTCGGAGTTGTTGCTGGTAACGCGCGTGTTGTATGAGCGCGTTGACTCGGTGTTCTTCGATGGAGTCGAGGTCCACCTCACGGGCTGCTTCTGCTTCGCCTTCCTCGTAGTTGTCAATGCGCGGTGATCCGAAAGCTATGTCGGTGGGGAGGATCGCCTCGGAGCCGTAGACCAGGAAGAAGGGAGTATGACCTGTTGCTCGACTCGGCTGAGTCCTGAGTCCCCAGATGACTTATGGTAGCTCTTGGTGCCATTTTCCAGCGAACTTCTTCAAAGGGTCGAAGATTCTTGCTTTGAGTCCTTGGAGTATCATGGCGTTGGCTCGTTCCACCTGTCCATTACATCTGGGATGGGCGACGGAGGCGTAGTATACATCGATGCAGTTGTTCTCGCAAAAGTCCCAGAAGGCGGATCCGGTGAACTGTGTCCCCAAGTCAGTGATGATCCTGTTAGGGACTCCGAACCGGTGTGTGATTTCTTCGATGAAGGCGGCGGCTTGCTTTGACGTTGGAGTTCCGACAATGGCCTTGTACTCTATCCATTTGGAGAATTTATCGATGGCGACGAGGATGTGTGTGTAACCTCCCGGGGCTGCTCTGAATGGTCCCACCATGTCCAACCCCCAACAGGCGAATGGCCATGAGGGCGGGATGGTGCGTAGAGCTTGGGCCGGGAGGTGTTTCTGCTTGGCGAAGAATTGGCACCCCTGGCATCGGCGGACGAGTGCTTTGGCGTCAGAGACGGCGGTGGGCCAAAAGAACCTGGCTCGGTATGCTTTTCCGACTAGCGTCCCTGCAGCGGCGTGGCTTCCACAGACTCCTGAGTGGATGTCGTCAAGGATCTGGAGGCCGACTTCTTTCGTGACGCATTTGATGAATACTTGATTTGTGGCGGCTCGTCTGTATAGGGCATCACCGACCACCACGTAGTTCCTGCTTCGGCGTTCCAGGATCTTTCGCTCGGTGGAGTCCTTTGGCACCTTGTTGTGGGCAAGGAAGTCTATGAACTCGGCCATCCAGTCTTCTTCTTCGGCGCTAATGGTGAGCACCTCGCAGAGCTCTAGGGCAGGCTCGGGTTCGTCCCCCACCTCTTTGACAGAGGGTTTGAGGAGGCCTTGCACGAACACTCCCCCTGGTACTTCTGCGCGGGTTGACCCCAGCTTGGCGAGTGCATCAGCGGCGAGGTTGTTCTCCCGTGGAACGTGGTGGTACTCAACTCCGTAGAATTTTCCCTCCTGCTTGTGCACTGCCTCGCAGTAGGCGTTCATTCGCTCGCTGTGGCGATCCCAGTCTTTGTTCACCTGGTTAATAACGACAGCGGAGTCGCCATAAACCAGGAGCCTCTTTATGCCTAGTGAGGCGGCGATGCGGAGCCCGTGGAGGATTGCTTCGTACTCGGCGGCGTTATTGGTGACGGGGAAACGAATTTGGAGGACGTATCGGAGCTGTTCCCCTTTAGGCGAGATAAAGAGTTGTTGACGCGGAAAATCAGCGGTCGTATCCTCCGCGTGCAGCACAAGAAGACCAGGGAGATCTGCTTCGCTCCAGCGCCAGCCTACACTCCGTTCAGGTTCGCGGCGTGCCAGTCAATTTGACCTGAAATTGACAAGGGGATAAAACAGTTAAATTACTCTTTGATTGTGCCGGCTCTATTCCAGACGATGGAGGAACGTCGGATTTTAGCCAAGACCCAATCAGGCACGTGTCGGCCGATACCAATCGGACCACAAAATTGGACCTCATAGATGACGTCAATCAGACCGAGTAATCGGACCTCAATCAGACACCAAATCGGACCTCAGAATCGGACCAATCAGGATCGGACCTTGATTGATATAACAGATCAGCCTTTGAATAATAAATAAAGCATAAAACAAGGCCAATATGTAAAATAATTGATCAGCTGTGTCTTTAAATAAGATATCAAATAATCAAAGTGTAAGCCGATACATTGTCCACCTTGCCTAGTTGCCAGTTTGACTCATCTTATCGGACCATCTAACCGACCGATCGGACTATAGCCTTTTCAGAGAAATCTAGCTCCGACGTAGGGAATCTAGATTTCTCCAACTATGATCAGATCGGATAGCTAGACAATCAAACTCGACTCATCAACCTGTCAATTAAGCAAGATGCTCGCACAGGTGTTGACCAGATTAAGCAAATAAGCAGATAAAACATTAACAGGATCGTTCTGATTCTAAGATATGCTACCAAATAATCAAGCGAGACCTAGCTCCGACGTAGGGAATCTAAACCACACTTAACATTCAAATAGCAATAAGGCATAACCAAAGCTTCCTTTGACTAATCAAGATGAATCTAGCTCCGACGTAGGGAATCTAGACCAAGCATGACAATCAAAGATCAATCTAAGTATATTGCGAAGATCCAGCTCCGACGTAGGGAATCTACATCAAACGCAATATTCAAAGAACAACCAGATTAAACCACAAAGCAGGATCGGACCTAGAACGATACTGTAAGATAAATATTGCTTAAATCGGACCAAGACCAATGCTCAAAGCCATTGAAGAAGTAGATTGATTCACATGGCGCAGATCTAAACCAATCTAGCGACTTCAAACAACCGCAAAGACTGCCTTTAAATAACCAAGATTACTCTAGCTCCAACATAGGGAATCTAGACTAATCTTGATGATCTAGCTCCGACGTAGGGAATCTAGACATAAAGTGCAATCCGATAAACGATAATCTGTTGAATAATCAATATTGATCTAGCTCCGACGTAGGGAATCTATATCAATCTTGATTATCCAGAGATAAATCGGTTGAACAGTATAAACGAGAAAGGGCGATGCGCCTCAATTCAAAGCCTATACTAGTTCGATAAGTTGACTAACTTACTGGTAAGCCGGAGATCAGAACTGATGCAGCCCGTCCACCAATGAGCTTCGTCGGTAACTACTACTAGGGTTTTTGGCGTGAAGCCGGGTTGTATTGATTGTGAGAATCGTTCTTTACAATGGACGAGGGTTTATATTTATACCCCGGTCAAGGAGAGTCCTGATCGGACCAGACTAACTTGCAGATAAAGTAAACTTATTCTAAGATAGAATGGGACTCTCAATATGCCTTCAAAAAGGAAATAGCCCCTTTATCTGATACGCTTTCTTCTGAGCCGACGCATCTTCCTTCGTTCGTCACTAGATCGGATTCCCTTGCCTTATTGGACCTCTTCTTCACGCCGGCTTTCCTCTCTGTCCTCTTCGGTTTCCTTTTCTGGCACTATTTGTTCGACCAATCAACGGGCCCACTGCGTAATTCCAGCCTCACCACGTCATATCTGACTCAGCATATCTGGTGCGAAAACCTGGTGTCAACACATGCCCCCCAGTTTCGGAGTATGAAGGATTCATGCTTTGAAATTCTGTAAATCCAGCGTCTCAATCTCCTAGCCGATGCAATTCGCTTCATAGATTCAACACCTTGACTTCTTTAGCACTGCCCTTTTCATAGCCGATACCTTTCTTCAAGCTTCTTTATCATAACATGTTAGCCAATATGAATAATCAAGAAAACTCTACTCTTCCTGCTAAATAACTTGGTTTTTCATTTTCAAATCAAAACATAACTTCGCTCCTCAAATGATTCTCTCAGATCGCTCAATGTGTATTATTCCTCACCAAGGCACTGTATCGTCTCTTTTTCTTCCTACTTCTAATAAGGCCTTTTTGTGGAGCTCAGGGTAGGATATAGAAAGGAAGCATACTTGCACTGCATATCTTGCAAAGTCAAAAACTGGATCCAGTGGAGAAAATAAGTCATACAACCAGATCAAGATGTGCATGTGTGTGGAATTTTTTGGGTGAAACTCCCTTTTGCATGACTCTTCATTTTACTTTTCTTTTCAGATATGGGCTATCTTTCATATTTATTTTTATCACTCTTCCTTATGCTTTTGAGCACGGATAATATATTATTTTTTTTCTTTTTCTTTTTTGCATAACCCATACCTTTTGCATAGTGAATTTGAAAAGTCATGTCAAAGGGACGGAGTATTTTTGTATGGATGGAAGGCATGTTTTTGCATAACTTCCAGTGTAGAAGTCAGCATATGAATAGTCGAGTATGCGAATCCAGACCAAACGACTGATGTGCCCGGAAATTAAAGTCTAGCATACCCAACAATGGAATAATATGTGGAGTGTACGTGATCTCGATCTTAAAAGCATGAAATGAATCTCACAAGGGTCACAAACAATTTGACAATGCTCAATACAAAACAAGCAGCATATGTGTAAGGTTTTCAGAAGATATCAACATATGGCTCTGGTAGGAATTTCATATCATTGAGGAGCTAAACTTATGTATTTTATTTTCACAAAATAAAATTCCCAAGTATTTCGCAGTAGGAAATAAAGTTTACTTGATCATACCATAGTTTTCGGATCGACGAGCCGACGTCGTGTTAGCATAGATGTTGAAATCCTTTCTTTTAAATCTTGGTATTCTAGCACTGTTCCTTCATCAGCAGCGACAGCATGAGCAGCAGTGGTATCGGCTTTACGAATTTACCCAAATGCTAGGGTAGTACAGGGCGAACTGGTCAATCAAATCCCGGCATTTCTCAAAGTAAGGCATCAACACATCCATCTTGCAATCATACGTGCCGAATAACTGATTAATGACCAACAAAGAATCTCCAAATACGCCGATCTCTTTAAGAATCCGGAGATCTTTCATCAATGCTTCATATTCCGCCTGATTATTTGTGCACTTTTCAATCGGATAAGCAAACTCGAATCTTGCCCCCCGAGGCGAAATAATAAGAAGGCCGATTCCGCAACCATCATTGCAAGATGAACCATCAGAGAACATGGTCCAGGGAACTGCGTCAACCACATCGGCCTCTGTATTGATCGGGCCAATTGCATCAAGCTCCATGGTGCATTGTTCAACAGTATCAACATTAGGTCCACAATGATCAGCAACCAAATCAGCCATTAAAATAAAGTTTCAGAGCCGACTGCTTGGACCGGCTGTAATCCTTGATCGGACACCTTGAGAAAATCACCATCCCATGTTTTTCCTGATAGGCATTCAATCCCTTCAAATTCCCAAATCGTTGACTCGGCTGTTGCAATGCTAACCGAATCATCAGCTGGAACAATCTCCACATTGTTGCCTTGCCACTGGATCAAACACTGATGCATTGTGGATGGGATACAGCAGTTGGCATGAATCCAATCTCGCCCGAGGAGCATGCTGTAGGAACCTTGTCCATCAATCACAAAGAAAGTGGTCGGCAATGTCTTGCTGCCAATTGTCAACTCCACATGAATTGCCCCCCGAGGCTCCGAAACATTACCGCCGAAATCTTTGAGCGTCATGTTTGTCTTGATCAGATCATCAATACCCTTGCCCAACTTGCGGAATGTGGAATAGGGCATAAGATTGACAGCAGCTCCTCCATCAACCAGCATCTTGGTCATCGGCTTCCCATCAACATATCCTTTGATGTACAGAGGCTTCAGGTGCCGATAGCCATTCGCATTTGGCTTCTCAAAGATCGCCTTCTCTGAATCAAGAACTAAGCATGCGGCGGCTTCTTCTAACTCATAATCGGCCTCGTCATCGTCCTGTTCATTAGGAGCGGCAAATTCAAAAGGCAACATTAAAACCATGTTTACCGGGGCCGATGCGCTTGCTTCATCATCATTGGCCATCTTAGCGCGCCAAACTTTCTCTTTGGCTAACTCTTGCTCCTGAATCTGCTCATGATAGCGCAACCTCTGAACACGTCTCTTTTTGGACCTAGAAATCCCCGATGGGCACCACTGTCCAGGCTTCATTTGAGGTTCTTTAATCCGATCCCGAACTGGAGCCTTTTCTTCCATTTTTTCAGGGCTAAGAGCATCAACCTGGCCTTCGATATTTTTATGGCCATGAGCATCAACTCGGCCTTCATCTCCTTGATGATGATCATCAATCCTGACGCCGATCCGTTCATGAACTGATCGTCGACCTCTCTTGAAAGCTCTGTATTCTTCATACTGGAGACTGCATTCAGGACAATCTGCTTTAGATGGTAATCTGAGCTTCTCGTTCCAGCAGAACACGAAGAAAGGACATCTCCAGTGACCATCATCTTGATCGTACAGTTCATAAGTCTGACGCCTGTCCATATACCAATCGGACCTATCATCGCACCAGCGTCGTCCATCGGACCTATCATCAAATCGGCGTCGTCCATCGGACCTATCATCATATCGGCATCGTCCATCGGACCTATCATCATATCGGCGTCGACCATCGGAGCTATCATCATATCGGCGTCGACCATCGAACCTGTCATTGTATTGGCGCCGATCATCAGATCCATCATCAAACCGCCTCGCCTGATTTTCGCGCCTCTGACGCCGTCGTTCCTCGCGCTCTTCCCATGCTCGAGCTGCTGCCTGCTGCCTTTTGTACTTGTTAATTAGCATCTGGGAAGTCACACGTGGCCGATATCCACCAAGAGCATTAGATTCACGCCCAAATGCCTGATGATTCCTCCGCAGCTCTTCAACAGTAACTTGAACTGCAGGATCAACGACACCAGAACTCTTGGCGTGGTCCGATGTAAGCACCTTAAACTTCCCCTTCTCATCAGCATCAACCATATTAATGGAAAAGGAGAAATCAGCAAAGTTATTAGAAAGGGATGACCATCAATCTTCATGGCTTTCTTGTTATCTTCAAATTTGATCTTGCCAGATTCAATAGCCAATTGGATCTCCCTCCTGAACACCTTGCATTCATTTGTTTCATGAGAAGTTGAGTTGTGCCATTTGCAATATTTGCGTTTCTTCAACTCATCGGCCGATGGAATTGAGTGATTTGGAGAAAGCTGGATAAGCTTCTCACTGAGCAGTAAATCAAAAATCTTATCGGCCTTCGTTATATCAAATCCAAACTTCTCAGGGTTCTGCTTGATCCATGGGAGCGATACTGGCTTCTTGGATTTGGTCCATTCAGCTATGTTGACATCAGCCTCCTCTTCAGAATCAGAGAGATAAGATACTTGCTTGGAAAATTTTGTACGCTTCATCTCTTGATATCGGACCTTATGGGCTGACACTTTCTGCACCAGTTGTCCCAATGTCTCAAACTCCTGAGCAGAAAACTTTTCTTTGATCGGTGCGAGCAAACCTTGGAATGCAAGCTCGGCCAACTGCATATCAGATAGCTTCAAACTATAGCATCGATTCCTGGTATCACGGAACCGTTGGATATACTCCTTGACGGTTTCATCGTTTCTCTGCCTGACAGCAATCAAATCGAAAATCTTCATCTCGTTGAGACCAGAAAAGAAGTATTTATGGAACTGCTTCTCCATATCGGACCATCCTGTGACTGATCCTGCTGGCAACGACGTAAACCAAGTAAACGCCGGCCCTGATAGTGACAGAGGGAAGAATCTAAGCCTGAGTCCCTCTTCTGAAGCAGCCTCACCACATTGAGCCAAGAATCGGCTCACATGTTCGATGGTGGTCATATCATCCTGCCCGGAGAATTTTGAAAAGTCCGGCACTCTATAACATGGAGGAAGTGGCACTGCATCAAAGTAAGATGGGTATGGGTGCCGGTACAACCTCGCTTCATCTTTAGGCTTCAAGCCGAATTGATTCTGGATCACCTCGGCTATTTTCCGTGACCAATCGGACTCCTGTCCTCCGATTGGCACTCCACCAGATTGATTTACATCCGTCATGTAGTTGTTGTAATCACCGACCATACGCTGATGTGGAGGAATCTCTGTACGTATCCTTGCAGCTGCAGGTTGCTTTTCTTCTTCGTTCAGAGTCCTAGTATATTTTTCACCATGCGGGCCGACAATCGTTCCATCGGCCATCAATAGAAAACCGTTGGCCAGCTGAATAGGTAATGGAATCGTTGGATTCTGCGGAGCAACGGTCATGGCATTATCTTTAGTCTCCTTGTCTTTCCCTGATCCTGATGCCCTTGCAGAATCTGCCATAAATTCTGGGCCTTTCAAACAAATGGAATCATCCACCGCCTTCTTGATGAGATTATCTAAAGAATTCACCAAAGTGCCTGACTGGTTGATCAATGCATGATGAACAGCCTGGTGAATCATCTCTGTCATGTTGACATGGTACTCCCGAGCATCAGTTGTCTTCTTGATCAATTCTGGATCTGGGAGAGGACCTTTGAGTATTGGTCCTGAACGATTACGTCCAAATTGGCCAAGGCAGAGCTTCTCAAATGCATCAATCTGGGCCTGAACTGCATCTAATTGAGCTTTAGATAGATCGGCCTTTGTAATTGGAATGGCCGTCTCAGGCGTCTTGTTCTTGTCATTCTTGGCCTTCTCAGCAGCTTCCTTTTCAGCAGCAAGTTTTGCTGCAGTTTCTTTCTCAGCGGCGAGCTTTGCTGCGGTTTCTTTTTCAGCATCAGACGACGACATCTTGGAATTTGCTTCTCGTGTCCAACTGGGCGTGCCAAAAAATGTGTTGACGCGGAAAATCGGCGTTCGTATCCTCCGCGTGCAGCACAAGAAGACCAGGGAGATCTGCTTCGCTCCAGCGCCAGCCTACACTCCGTTCAGGTTCGCGGCGTGCCAGACAATTTGACCTGAAATTGACAAGGGGATAAAACAGTTAAATTACTCTTTGATTGTGCCGGCTCTATTCCAGACGATGGAGGAACGTCGGATTTTAGCCAAGACCCAATCAGGCACGTGTCGGCCGATACCAATCGGACCTCAAAATCGGACTTCATTGATGACGTCAATCAGACCGAGTAATCGGACCTCAATCAGACACCGAATCGGACCTCAGAATCGGACCAATCAGGATCGGACCTTGATTGATATAACAGATCAGCCTTTGAATAATAAATAAAGCATAAAACAAGGCCAATATGTAAAATAATGGATCAGCTGTGTCTTTGAACAAGATATCAAATAATCAAAGTGTAAGCCGATACATTGTCCACCTTGCCTAGTTGCCAGTTTGACTCATCTTATCGGACCATCTAACCGACCGATCGGACTATAGCCTTTTCAGAGAAATCTAGCTCCGACGTAGGGAATCTAGATTTCTCCAACTATGATCAGATCGGATAGCTAGACAATCAAACTCGACTCATCAACCTGTCAATTAAGCAAGATGCTCGCACAGGTGTTGACCAGATTAAGCAAATAAGCAGATAAAACATTAACAGGATCGTTCTGATTCTAAGATATGCTACCAAATAATCAAGCGAGACCTAGCTCCGACGTAGGGAATCTAAACCACACTTAACATTCAAATAGCAATAAGGCATAACCAAAGCTTTCTTTGACTAATCAAGATGAATCTAGCTTCGACGTAGGGAATCTAGACCAAGCATGACAATCAAAGATCAATCTAAGTATATTGCAAAGATCCAGCTTCGATGTAGGGAATCTACATCAAACGCAATACTCAAAGAACAACCAGATTAAACCACAAAGTAGGATCGGACCTAGAACGATACTGTAAGATAAATATTGCTTAAATCGGACCAAGACCAATGCTCAAAGCCATTGAAGAAGTATTTTGATTCACATGGCGCAGATCTAAACCAATCTAGCGACTTCAAACAACCGCAAAGACTGCCTTTAAATAACCAAGATTACTCTAGCTCCGACGTAGGGAATCTAGACTAATCTTGATGATCTAGCTCCGACGTAGGGAATCTAGACATAAAGTGCAATCCAATAAACGATAATCTGTTGAATAATCAATATTGATCTAGCTTCGACGTAGGGAATCTATATCAATCTTGATTATCCAGAGATAAATCGGTTGAACAGTATAAACGAGAAAGGGCGATGCGCCTCAATTCAAAGCCTATACTAGTTCGATAAATTGACTAACTTACTGGTAAGCCGGAGATGAGAACTGATGCAGCCCGTCCACCAATGAGCTTCGTCGGTAACTACTACTAGGGTTTTTGGCGTGAAGCCGGGTTGTATTGATTGTGAGAATCGTTCTTTACAATGGACGAGGGTTTATATTTATACCCCGGTCAAGGAGAGTCCTGATCGGACCAGACTAACTTGCAGATAAAGTAAACTTATTCTAAGATAGAATGGGACTCTCAATATGCCTTCAAAAAGGAAATAGCCCCTGTATCTGATACGCTTCCTTCTGAGCCGACGCATCTTCCTTCGTTCGTCACTAGATCGGATTCCCTTGCCTTATCGGACCTCTTCTTCACGCCGGCTTTCCTCTCTATCCTCTTCGGTTTCCTTTTCTGGCACTATTTGTTCGACCAATCAACGGGCCCACTGCGTAATTCCAGCCTCACCACGTCATATATGACTCAGCATATCTGGTGCGAAAACTTGGTGTCAACAAGAGTAAACCGGCGCCTCCTCCATCGATCATCAAGGAGCCGTCGAAGTACATCTTCCAATGTTCGCCGCTGGTGTCTTCTTTCGCGTCTTGGCTCTCGGTCCATTCGGCGATGAAGTCGGCGAGAATCTGTGATCTGATGGCGGTGCGCGGTACAAAGTCTATGATGAAGGAGGCGAGTTCAACTGACCACTTAATGATTCGCCCGGTAACGTTTCTGTTGTGGAGGATTTCGCCGAGTGGAAATTGTGTGACCACCTTGATGCGATGTGCTTGGAAGTAATGGCGGAGTTTTCTTGACGTGATGAGCAGTGCGTAAAGTAACTTCTGCACCTGGGGATAGCGAGATTTGGACTCGCTGAGTACTTCGCTTACGTAGTAGACTGGTTGCTGCACTTTTTGCACCTTTCCTTCTTCTTCCCTTTCCAAGACGATGACAGTGCTGACCACGTTGGTCGTGGCAGCAATGTATAGGAGTAGCGTTTCGTCGTTATGCGGAGCGGCGAGTACTGGTGGATGGGAGAGATAGTTCTTGAGGTCGGTGAAAGCCTGCTGCGCCTCCTGGTTCCACTCGAACTTGTCGGTCTTCTTGAGGATCTTGAAGAACGGCAAGCCTTTATCCCCCAGCCGGGAGATGAACCTACTCAAGGCCGCCATGCAACCAGTCAGCTTCTGGATCTCTTCTTCCCAGTCGGCGGTTTCATCCTCCGGATGGTGTCTATCTTCTCTGGATTGGCTTGGATGCCTCTGTTGCTGACGATGAAACCGAGTAGTTTCCCTTTTGGTACGCCAAAGACGCACTGAGTCGGGTTTAGCCTCCAGTTGAACCTGCGGAGATTATTGAACGTCTCGGAGAGGTCGGCGATGAACTCGACTTCAATCTTCGTCTTGATGACTATGTCGTCAACGTAGGCCTCGGCGTTGCGACCGATCTGAGTGCCCAGGGTCAAGTTAATGGCCCTCTGGTAGGTGGCGCCAGCGTTGCGGAGTCCGAAGGTCATCTTGGTGTAGCAGTAGGCACCGATCGGGGTAATGAAGGATGTCTTCTCTTGGTCTTCTTCTTTCAGGGCGATCTGGTGGTAGCCGGAGTAACAATCAAGGAAACATAGGAGTACGCATCCGGCGGTGAAGTCGACGACTTGGACGATGCGGGGCAGGACGAAGGGGTCCTTAGGGCAGTGCCTGTTGAGATCCGTGTAATCAACACACATTCTTCATTCATTATTCTTTTTTCTTACAAGGACTGGGTTAGCAAGCCAGTCGGGATAAAAGACTTCTCTAATGAACCCGGCTGCTAACAGCCTTGTAATCTCTACCCTAATGGCCTCCTTGCGGTCCTGCGCGAAGCGTCGGAGTTTTTGGCGAACTGGCTTGGCGTTCGCGTCAACCTTCAAGGAGTGCTCGACCACCTCCCTCGGAACACCCGGCATATCTGATGGAGTCCATGCAAATATGTCGGCGTTGTCCGGAGGAAGGCGACGAGCGCGCTTTCCTATTTGGGGTCGAGCCCTGATCCGATCAGGGCAGTCTTGGAGGAGTCAGAGAGCCCAAGCGAGATGGGGCGTACTTCTTCAGCTGGCTGCATGGTGGTTGGCGCGGCTCTTCGCTTGGAGGACTCGGGGATGGAGCCCAGGTCTCCTTGGAAGGTTCTTGCATCGTGGACCACCTCCATCTGGAGCACGCTGCGTTCGATGCCGATGCAGAGGTGGAGCCCTTCTTTGTCGCAGCCTTTGGCGGTGTGGACGTCGCTGCGGATGGAGAGGACGCCATTCGGTGCCGGCATCTTCATCAGCAGGTATGTGTAGTTGGGGATCGCCATGAACTTGGCGAGTGCTGGCCTCCCGAGTATGGCGTGGTAGGCGGTGGTGAAGTCGGCGACTTGGAAGTTGAGGTACTCGGTCCTGAAGTTCTCCTGATCGCCGAAGGTGACGGGCAGAGCTATCTGCCCGAGTGGTTTGGAGCCTTTGCCTAGGATTAGCCCGTAGAACGGGTGGAGGGAAGGAGTCAGGGCATCAAGGCCGATGCCCATGTCTTTCAGCGTTTGGGCGAAGATGATGTTGAGCCCGCTCCCGCCGTCGACGAGTACTTTGGTGAGGCGGGCGTTGTGCACGATTGGGCTGAGCACGAGGGGGTACTCGCCCACGTCGGAGACTTGGAACCACTGGTCCTCCCTGGAGAAAGTGATCGGCTGCTCGGACCAGCGGAGTGCTTGGATCGGCGATGAGTAGCAGGAGAATATCTCCCGGTCGCGCACCTTTTCCTTGCACTTGTCATCCACGGGCGGCGGTCCTCCGAGGATGAAGTTCACCTGCCTCTCGACGTTCGGGAAAGCGGGGTTTGCGGGGGCCCCTTTTCCCTTGTCACCCTTGTCGTCGTCGCGTGGCGGCAGCTTCCCTTCCTTCTTCTTGTAGGCGTCGGCGAGTCCCATGCAGTCGATCATGCGATGCTTGGATTGCTTGTGGATGGGGCAGGGCCCTTGTAGCATCTTTTCGAAGTCGGCGCTGAAGTTGGACCGCGGGCGAGGGCCTCCGCGATCCATGGCGGCGATGGTGTAGTCTCCCGAGCGCTTTCGGTCACCAGTCCGGCTCGGCTCCGGTCTGGTTCGGCGTTGGTCCTCCTTCTTCGGGCGGTCCTCTCGGCGAGGTGGCCGATCGTCATCCCGAGTGCTTTTCTTGCTGTAATGGAGGCGAGCGGCTTCCTTGGCGTTCGCCATCTTGTTCACCCGACCAAAGAACTCGCCGGAGGTCTTTGGCAGGTCCTCGCAGAGGCGCTCGAAGACGACGGAGTCGGCGAAGCCATCGAGGAAGTAGCTGATGATCTCGGACTCGGAGCAGCCGGGAACTAGGTTCCGGTTCTCCATGTACCGGTCGGTGTAGTCGCGAAGGCTTTCTCTGCGGTTCTGCTTCACCTTGCCCAGGTCCCATGCTGTGCCGGGTCAGATGGAGCTGCCTTGGAAGTAGCTCTTGAACTGGCTGCAGAGGGTGTCCCAGTTGTCGATGGAGCCGGGCTCGAGGCTGTGGAGCCAGCTCAGCCCCACCTTGGTCATGGCGACGGGGAAGTAAGCGCACATGGAGTCGTGGTCGCCATTCACTGCGCGGATGGCGATGCTGTACGTGCGTAGCCACGTCGTCGGGTCCGTCTTTCCATCGTATCTTTCTATGCATGTGGGTTTGAAATTAGCAGGCATTCGAATAGATCTTACTCGGGTAGTGAACGCCGGGAAGCCGTCGCAGTCGTTGAGGTTTTCCAGGTCCACGTATCCCGAGTCGGCGGAGTGGTCTTCCGGGGTGCGAGCCCGGGGCGGTCTGTCTTGTCCGAGTGGAGGGCCATATTTGCGGTCGAATTCGCGGCGGCGCGCGGCCTCGTTAGCCTCGAGCTCTCGGCGTAGGCGGGTGTCGCGGTCCAGTCCCGGGGCACCGTGGTCCCGATTGTACTCGGCACGCCGTCGGAGTTCCTCTTCGTCCCTTCGCCGGTGGCGGTCATCGAGGTTCCTGCGGAGGTCGCGGTTGCGGAGTTGTTCGCGGAGGTCTGGCTGGTCGACCGCGTCGTGATCGGCTTCTAGGCGGCTGGCCGAATTGGAGTGGCGAGATGAGGAGGCAGGAGCCTTCTGGGCATTGATCATGCCCACGGCTGCAGTCAGCCTAGTCTTGATTCGGTTGAGCTCCGGGGTTTCCGGGATCCCTTCCAGCTCGAGGTGTGCGGCGGCGAGGTTGGCTGACGGGGTGGCGTAGACACCCACGCCGCCGATTTCTTGGATGAAGTCGTCTTGGAGGTTACGCGTGACCCTGGGGTTTCGGCGTTCTCGCCGCGCGTCGCGGCGTCGTTGCTTCTCACCGTTGCGCCCGATCCTGGCGTCACGGTGCGCTTGATCCTCGCCTTGGACCGTTGGCTCGTCAGCGGATATGTCGGAGACGAACGTCTCCCGCTTGGCAGGCGTGATCCTCTTATTGGGAGGGAGGACACGTGTCACCCGCGGGAAAGCCGGAGTTGGTTCTGGTTCAGGCGGGGTCGGCGTATCGTGAGGATGGGAGTGTTGTGTTGCCGCAACGTTCGGAGTAGATCCGATCTGGGTGGTCGTGATGGGATCGACAGCCCTGATCGCATCGGGTGAGTAGTCGGCGTTCAGTCGTTCGCCGAGTGCTTCTTGATAGATGGCTCCGCTGTTGCTGAGTCCCAGCGGGAACCGTGTCGGCGAAGCGATCCCCTGGCGAGCTGATTCGGCGAGGTCGATGCATTCACCGATGGAGGCGATGGCGTGGTCCATGTCCGCCTCGAATTGGCGTTGGCGTGCGGCCCATCGGCGCCTTCGCTCCTTGGGCGTCTACTGCACCCTGCGCGGCGGAGGCGGAGTGGATGAAGCAGTCGGCGGTGCAGGAGGAAGCGTGTTCTCCTCGGATGGCGGGAGAGCGATGTTGGCCGTCGCGGTCGCCGAGTTGTTGGCGATGGTTGGCGACGGAGCGGTGATGGTGACGATCCCGTCTGGCGTAGCGTCAAGTCGCGGCGCTGTCTCCTCCGGGGTGGCGTCACGGGTGAAGGAGAGTTCTCCCTCGGGTCCGGCGGTGAAGACCATGGATCCGAAGAAGAACATAGCCCCCTCAGCGATGGAAATCTTCACGGATGCCGGCGCGATGACGGCGGAAGTGGATGCCATCGAGCTTGCAGATTGATCTCGTCGATCAACCCCTACCTGGCGCGCCAACTGTCGGATTTATGGACCCGGCAGTCCACACAGGGTAGTCCGCGTGGTTGATTTGTCGAGGGTTGTAATCTCGTGTTCTGGAGGGGGGTCTCAAGGCGCCTTATATAGTCCGGCTGCCTTGAGTTACAAGTCGGCTAGAGATCATAACCTACCCGAAATACAAGGATGCGATCCTATAACGATTACAGATATCATTCCCTATAATTCCGGCTAGTTTATCTTGATCTCCGAGCTTCTTGCGGGATACGCCGCCTGCTTCCTTGCTGCGCGCGCCGTTGTAGTCGCCCGGTTCGCCCGACTGGTGGGCCTCCCGAGTGGTGGGCCACCCAGTCTGACAAACCGGCCCGATAGCACTCGGATTGGGCCGCCCTCGCTGGTTGGGCCAATCCGCCTTCTGGGTACCCCTGGGGGTCTACCCCCGACAGGCGGCGTCCTCAAAACAACTCCGATCTCTGGTCGAATTTGACGAATTTCCCCTGAACGGGAAACAAGTCGGACTCGTCATCACTTCAACCCCCGAAGGACGATTTGTTCACTGGCCGGGACGCAAGCCAGCACTTGGAGCAACACCACAGGAGGACCTGGACATGTCTCGCATCATCGCGTGCATCGATCCACTCCCATTTCAACACGGGCAACCCCTGAATTCTTCAAGCAGCCGCGGCTCAACTGTCCCAGTAACTTCAAGCACAGGGAGCTACTCACCAGGGTGCCAAGCCATGGTGATCATCGGCCAGGAACAAGAAGTCTCCAACGACGAGCCAACTGTGGAGAACGAAGCTGAAGCTGACCATAACCGACGCAGGGAGCGAAATGTCGCTCGCGCAGAACGACATCGCCGCCTCGGCCGTAGGCTACCTCCATAGGACCTCAACGCCAAGTTCTGGCAAGTTGCCGGCCAAGACGTCTACTCCAGCGCTGCAGCCAACATCATGGCTGTCGTCACAGAGCTGGGACAGATGCCTGAAACTCCTGAGATCCTCAGGATGAAGACAATGCTCGAGACAGCGGCCATCCAGCATGACGCAATCAACCCGGCGAAGACTATCACTCGAGCACCAAGCCGCCAGGCAAGCAGCGCAAATCCTGAAGTTGGAAACCGAGGCAACCAGTCCCACCACCCGAGCAGAGAACAACGCCAACGCCAAAATGAGGGAGGCATAGTACTCGGCGGCGGAGGTCGTGACCACGGCGCCGGACCAAGCAACCGCGAAGTTCAGCAAAGCCACATCGGCGGTCGTGATGGCAACCGAAACAGGGACAGACGCCCCAAGAATCACGATAACAACAGGGATCTGCGACAACAATTGCCACCCAGAGACGCGCGCACCATCATCTCGTCACGGGCGCGCGATCGCGAAGAACAAGAACGCCGCAGACGCCAGGAGTACGACCAAGTCTACGGGGCGCCGGGTCAGGACCACCACAACCTCCACAAGTACGAAGGGTTCTCGGTCTTCTCAGACCGCATCCGCGCTACTTCCTAGCCCGACAAGTTCAAACCAGCTCATATCGATAGATATGACGGGAAACGCGACCCCGAGCAGTGGATTCGCATCTACTACTCGGCAATCAAGGCGGCAAGGGGCAACACTGACACTATGTGTACCTATCTCCCAGTAGTCCTCGATCAGGCCCCTCTAACCTGGTTAGAAGGGCTCAAGCCAGGCTCCATCGACTCCTGGGATGAACTCTGTAAGGCTTTCATCAACAACTTCCAAGGTTCATGGCAAAAGCCGGGTACTCGTTTTGACCTCGCCTAGTGCAAACAGGGCCAGAACGAGTACTTGCGCAGTTACAACCGGCGATTTTGGGAGAAACGCTCAACCTGTGCTGGCCTATCTGACCAAGATGTCATTGATTGCTTCCACGGTGGCCTTACAGACCCCGTGCTACACCTCGATTTCGAAAGGAACAGGCCAAAGACACTAGAGCAGATGCGAGAACTCATCAGCCGCTGGTCAGATGTTGAAGACATGCAGCGTGAGAGGTTCAACCGAAACAAGTCGGGAGGAGATCGCAACAACAACAACGACCGTAACAAGGGCAAGCAAGTTGAGAACAACAGCAAACGCGACTTCAGCGATAAGAAGCGCAAACTTGAAGACACGGTCAATGTTGCTGAGAAGAACTCTTCCCGTAGGAAGTTCAAAAAACTACTCGACAAGCAGTGCCCTTTCCACCCAAAGGATAAGCACTCAAGCAGGGACTGCTGGTCGCTTAAAGAAGCGTTCTCAGCAGAGGGCGCTCCCAAACCAAACAACCCTGACAACAAAGGAGACAAGGGTGACAAAGACACCGGCTACCAACAAGCCGACAAGGTTGTCAACGTCATCTTTGGGGGAATCACTCAGTCAGAATCAAAGCGCAAGCAAAAGCTTATTCACCGCGAGATCGCCTGCATTGAGCCTGCCATCCCCACCTTCCTGAAGTGGTCAGAAGTCCCCATCAGCTTCTCTCGCGACGATCAATGGACCAACATCAAGAACCCGGGGCGATACCCTCTGGTACTCGACCCTGTGGTAGCTGGCGCGTGACTCACAAGAACATTGATCGACGGAGGAAGCAGACTCAACATCTTGTTCGCCAAGACTTTGAAGAAGATGGGCTTAGACATCACCAACCTTCTCAAGCCCACTGATTCACCCTTCTACGGCATTGTTCCAGGCAACGCTGCCGTGCCCTTTGGCCAGGTATCACTCCCAGTTACATTTGGTACCGAGGCCAATTACAGGACCGAGTACATCACATTCGAGGTCGCCGACTTCGAATCATCGTACCACGCGATCCTGGGAAGACCCGCTCTGGCGAAATTCATGGCGATCCCACATTACATCTACCTCGTCCTGAAGATGCCAGGCCCTAAGGGGATCTTATCCCTAAAGGGTGACCTGAAGACCTCCTACGATTGTGACACCAAGGCAGTGACGATTGCTGCAAGCATGCAGCAACCGAGCCAGGCAGCAATCGTAGCAGCTATGGTAAAACAACTCGGCGAGGCTGAGTTGGAAATCCCAACGAAAAAGCCAGCCGTGCCAAACATGAAGCCCTCCCAGGAAGTCCCAATCAAGGCAATCGACCTAGGGACGGGCGACCCCTCCAAGACGGCGCTGATCGGCGCTGACCTGCCTATCAAATAGGAAAGCGCGCTCACCAGCTTCTTACGGGACAACCGCGACATCTTCGCATGGAAGCCGTCTGACATGCCGGGAGTCCCAAGGGAGTTGGCTGAGCACAAACTCAATGTTGATCCTGCCGCCAAGCCAAAGAAACAACGCCTACGACGCTTTGCCCAGGACAAGAAAGAAGCCATCCGTTCGGAGCTGGCGAAACTCTTAGCAATCGGGTTCATTAAAGAGGTGTTCCACCCAGACTGGCTCGCTAATCCTGTCCTGGTCCGCAAGAAGAACAACAACGAGTGGAGAATGTGTGTCGATTACACTGACCAGAACAAACATTGCCCAAAGGATCCTTTCAGGCTACCTCGCATTGATCAGGTGGTGGATTCTATAGCTGGTTGCTCTCTACTCTGTTTCCTAGATTGCTACTCGGGCTATCATCAGATAAGCCTGCACAAAGACGACCAGATCAAGACGGCGTTTGTTGACGCTCATTAATGCACATCTCAGACCGTCAACTTTGATATACAAATACACATTCACCATAGCTATAGGGATTATATCTAACAAGTTCAACTAGTTTTGGTGACTATGTGTATGCAGGAGGCAACAGGTGAAATTTGAGGCAAAACGGGCTCGGTGGGCGGTCGCCCTACCTAGCCAGGTCGGCCGACGCCCAACCGAGGCCAAACGACCCTATCTTTGCATATATGCTAGGGAAGCCACTCTAGACCAACCCTTGCCTATGCACCAAGGTTGGGTCAAGCCCATATGGGAGAAGGACCTCAAGAGAAGAACAAAGGGGCCACATCCACAAGTACACATACTCAAATGGAGTGATGTCACCTAGGGTGGAACTCCACAGCCTGCAAGATAGTGACTGGTAAAAGATGAGGCCAATCGGGCACAAAAGGTCCGTCGGCCCCGGTCGGCCGAGCCTGCCCCGGAGCCCAATGGGGCCCACTTTCCTCCAGGGAAAAGAAGCACACTCCAGGACCATCATAGCCACTGATTCCATGTCGGTTGAATCCAAGAGATGGGAATGGTCCAAGGGGAGGTCACATGGATAGAAGGGCCCACCTCGCAACCTAAATGTACTCAAAGGCACCTATACCACCTAGAACCGCCATAAGGACCCACTGATCAGTCACTCAGTCGAAGATGGGCCCGATCGGTGCCGGTAGCCGGTTGGCCGATCTTGCCCGGTCGCCCGACCTAGTCCGGAGGCCAAACCGCCTCATCTTTCTGGTACGGGTTCCCACCGCCTCCGGGAGTCCATCAACGCCGTGCATCACTCAAGGCGGTGCATCGAACGTCGACCGATCTCCCCGAATCGGCCGACCTGTGACTGAGTCCATTCGTCCTCATCTTCCATGTGTCCACTCCCAACCGCCTCTACAAGCTATAAATAGATGCATACCGGTCATTGAACATCATCATCGAGCTAGAGCATCAAGTCAAGGCGAAGCCCTCCTCAAATGAGAGTAGAAGAAGGGAGAGAGTGAGGGAGAGTCTGGAGGAGTCCCGGCGTGTCAGCGACCCTCCACTTGTACCTCGGCGGATGCGAGCTACTTAGTAAGTATCCGGGATACTCAGCTTAGTATTTAAGTCGGAGTTATAGAAATCTGAGTTCTCTATTGTGCTTGTGGGTTCGTCACTTTATTTATAAAGTGCTCTAGTCTCTAGCTAAGATTAGAGTAGTAGTATATATCTTAAGCGTGGTGCTTAGGTTATCGACTACCTTCGTTTGCCTCGTAGCCCCACGGATTAGAAGAGGTAGGCGGCAGGTGGTGACAGCCCTGTCCGTCCTTTGTAATCCTCCACGTATGGGTACGGCGTAGAGCTGTTGGCCGGCAATTTCCTAGAGGCCTAGGATACCCCGGTGCCCAAAGCAAGCATAGGAGAATTCTCTTCGCTATAATCAGTCTTAGTGCCAAGTTATCCTCTCTACCTAGCCTTTATATACACTCGATCGATCCGGTCAACTTTAGTAATTAGACAATGCCTTCTTGTACCCTGTGGATTCGATACCCTGAATACTTCCGGGTGAAAGCTACAACGGTATCCGTGCACTTGCGGATTTATCTGCGACGTAAGAAATACCAACAAGCTTTCTGGCGCCGTTGTCGGGGAACGGTAGCTGTGTTGTCTAAGAACTATGGTTGCCCATTTATCTTTTATTTTATTCTCTTTTATTTTATTTCGGTTACCCATGGACTCAACCCAAATCCATGAGTACTCTGCTCCAAAGGGCGAATTATTGGAGCCGCACCCCTCGTCAAATTCTATGCAAACAGATAGCTATGAGCTTCGCCCTGCTTTCATAGCTATGGTCCAGGAGACATCCTTCTCAGGACATGATGAAAATCCATAACATCACCTGCACACATTCGAGTTGCTCTGCTCATGTCTGGTCATATCAGGCATGACGCAAGCAACGATTAGATGGAAGCTCTTCCCGTTCTCTCTCAAAGAGAGGGCAAGGAAGTGGTATGACCATACCGTTGGGTAATGAACAGTGAGTGGGAAAAGTTATGAGACAAAGTTTTGTCCGGAGTACTTCCCCGTTCACCGGATCTGTGCCCTTCGGAAGGAAATTATTGACTTCCAACAAAAAGAGAAGGAAACGATCGCGGCAGCACGGGAACGATTCTAGGATTTCAAGGCTGCCCGATTCATTGATATAGCCGCCAGAGGATCATTCCTATACGTAATGCCGGCTAGAGCGAGAGAGGTCCTGGAGAAGATTCTAGAGCACTCTCCCGCTGCTATGGATGGAACTAAGCAAGAAGACCTTCAACTAGATTCTATCTTACCCGTAGGCTTGCCCAGTCCAGATCCAACTCCTGAGACACCATCCGTTAAGGCAGAGGAAACTCAGCCTTTCGGATTACCTTTTGACTTCGAGGATGATCTCTTTGAAAATCATGGAAACACCTCGGAGTACTCAAGGCACAAGAAGGCTACGACACCCCTCTTTCTCATCCTCCCTATCCTCCCCATGAAGCATTTCTCATGAGAAACATAAAAGAGGAATGGTTGGATGGAATGAGTCACTTTTTCAAAGCAATTTGGAATAGTTCACCTTCCGTAATCCTTCCATGTTATATAAGGGGAACTGTCGTAGAAGCCCATTTCAACCCCAACAAGAAGGACAAAATCATGTCATGGCACATGGCACATAATCTCTTAGAAAATGTTCTGCTAAGGCCATCCGACAAGCTCCTCAAAAGTTGTCCCTTTGGACACATCATTTAGTGTCGGAGGATCACTAGTGCCGTGACAATCACACTAGACAAAATCGAGGTCAATTTAGATTTCCACATCGTTGATACCCTCGATTTTGATCTACCCCTAGGCTATCTGTTAGAAAGGCTTCTCCAAGGAGAAGTATCTCATGGGAGCTTTTATAACACGCTTGGGAAAGCTGCTTTTGCCACTCCTATCTCCTGCCAGAAATTCCTAAGGCAAAGCCTCCTCCCAAGCGTAGCTCACTCAAGGAGGTGATGTTCGTGTCACCATTGACCCCAAATTCTCATCTCTATGAGCACAAATGATTTCCATCACCCTCTCTTGAGCGAAAGCGTTGGCCCCATGGCCCTTGGGACATTGTTCTCGACAATAGTCAAGAATCAACCCCGAGTGTCCACATTGAATCTCTTGAATTAGAGAACCAAGGGCCATGGACAGGCTTGAAGCGTTGGCTCTGGAGTCCAAGCAAAAGGATTCCATAAATGAGCATGAAACCTTTTCATTCGAAACCCCACAAGGATGCTCATTTAAGAAATCTCCAGAGTTTACCACGCTTTGTGCCACAATCACATACGAGGACTACAACCAACTTGAGGACTTCAATTCTAAAATGTTTAGAAGGTTGGTTGTAGAGGCATTTGCTCATCATAAACATTGCAAATTTCGTGGATGCATTTATGGCACTAACCTTGCAGCTAAAGCTTCAATGACACATCAACAATTGGCGATGAGCTTGGAAACTACATCACAAAAATAGCTGCAATGTGAAGATCCCTCATGGTCTAGCTTCAGACCATAAACAAAGCACTGCCGGAGATGGCCCGGATTACCATTTATTTCCCTTCAAATAAAAAGCAAGAACATGTTTTTAGTATAATCTTTCCTTCGGGTATTTTTGGTCACTAACCATTTCAGGTAGAGATTAAGAAGAACGATGGCCAGGTGATACCTAAGAACATGGAACTACATTAGCTACAAAAACCTCGGTAAGTCTTGGTTTGGGAAAGATTACAAAAGAAGTTTGAACTCCACACACTTGAGTTATGCTGCTTTCCACTGCAAACTTCAAGTGTGGGGGAGGTATGTGAGTATCTCGAGTAAGTTCCTTTTGAGCCAAATCTTATTTCGGTTTAGCGCTAGTGTTAGTTCTTGCACATTAAAAAAATATATATATTTAAGTTCCAATAAAGGCTCTTGGTCTTTAGAACCAAAGGGTCGTTGTTTTGTTTCCACCATATATGAATAAATGCAGGTAGAAGATCAAGTGTGGGGGTCTCTCGAGTTTTCTGATGCACACATGTTCGAGACCACCCACAGACAGGCTGCACAACCTCGCACATGACTGTACAAGAAAGATCAAGGTGGATAAGGACCAGAAGAGGTCGGCCGACCCTACCAGATCGGCCGATGGCCCTCTGGTGCCTTTCGTCCCCAATTTGGTCCAGAGCGATGGTTTGCACACCCTATCCCTCATCCTCTCTGATTCATGAGTTAATTTGTTCCTATCTTGATATGATCATTAAAATTAAACTCATGATAAAATGAGCTTTGATGCTCCTTTGGTTTATATGTCTATCCTTGATTGGCTTGCATATTCTTTATTCCCTGCACATGCTCCTGTTACTTGTGAGTATATACCTTTAGGGAAACATGTTTATCTAAGTGGTTGATTAATGAGATATGGTATGATGAAAGAAATCTTGCTCTTTCTGTATAAAGTGGTTGGGATATTTTTCATGTAAAACCTTAAAATGAATAGCCTTACAGAGCTCCTCAGTGATGCCTTATTCCTACCAAAGCCATATGATGTTAACATTGCAAAAACCTATACACATATGCTGCTTGCTATTGCATTGAGCTTTGTCAAATTGTTGTGACCCTTGTAAGATTCTCTTCATGCTTTCATGATCAAGATCACGTACACTCCACATA
>CM014276.1:24651724-24673844 GCA_004135705.1 Alloteropsis semialata | reverse complement strand
TCGTGCCGGCGAGGCGATGCTCCGACGAGCTGACTCGGTGAGTTCAATGCATTCACCGACGGAGGCGATGGCGTGATCCATGTCCGCCTCGAACTGGCGTTGGCGTGCAGCCCATCGGCGCCTTCGTTCTTCGGGTGTCTCCTGCACCCTGGGTGGTTGAGGCGGAGTGGACGAAGCAGTCGGCGGTATAGGAGAAGGCGCGTTCTCCTCGGATGGCGGGAGAACGACGCCGGCCGTCGCGGTCGCCGAGTTGTTGGCGATGGTTGGCGACGGAGTGGTGATGGTGACGATCCCGTCTGGTGTAGCGTCGAGTCGTGGCGCTGTCTCCTCCGGGGTGGCGTCACGGGTGAAGGAGAGCTCTCCCTCGGGCCCGGCGGTGAAGACCATGGATCCGAAGAAGAACATAGCCCCCTCGGTGATGGAAATCTTCATGGTCGCCGGCGTGATGACGGCGGAAGTGAATGCCATCGAGCTTTCAGATTGATCTCGTCGATCAACCCCTACCTGGCGCGCCAACTGTCGGATGTTTGGACCCGGCAGTCCACACAGGGTAGCCTACGTGGTTGATTTGTTGAGGGACAGATCGAGGATCAGAAGTCGATGGTAACACAAGACGCAAGGATTGAACAGGTTCGGGCCGTCGAGATGACGTAATACCCTACGTCCTGTGTTGGGGGAGATTGTATTGCTGTGTATGAAGTTCCTTGAAGGATCTCCGTAGTTGGGTTCTGTCCTAGGGTTGTAGATGTTGCGTATGATCGTGGGTTGTATCGTGTTCTGGAGGGGGGTCTCAAGGCGCCTTATATAGTCCGGCTGCCTTGAGTTACAAGTCGGCTAGAGATCGTAACCTACCCGAATTACAAGGATTTGATCCTATAACGATTGCAGATATCTTTCCCTATAATTCTGGCTAGTTTATCTTAATCTCCGAGCTTCTTGTGGGATACGCCGTCTTCTTCCTTGCCGCGCGCGCCATTGCGCCCATCCGGTTCGCCCGACTGGTGGGCCTCCCGAGTGGTGGGCCACCCAGTCTGACAAACCGGCCCAGTTGCACTCGGATTGGGCCGCCCCTTGCTGGTTGGGCCAATCCGCCTTCTGGGTACCCCTGGGGGTCTACCCCCGACACCTCGCGGCCGGTGCGGCGGCCAAAGCTCAGCCTACGGGCGCCCTGGCTCGGGGGGAGGGGGCGGAGCCCGCTAGCTCACCCCGCGGCGGTCGGAGCTCGGCTTCCTCGCTCCCTGGCTCGGGGCGGTGGAGCTCCACGGTGTAGCCGCGACACGGTGGAGACCGGCGGGAAGCAATGGCGGCGCACAGGACCGACATGGCAGAGCAGAAGGTGGGGCGGCGATGGACGCTGCGACACCGTCCCTTGGCCTGCTCACGCCAGCGGCCCGCGCAGCAGCTTGCTCGCGGCCGTGGCCGGGGCGACGGTCAGCGCAGCGGCGCTCGGCTTGCCTCTGCCCATGGCGAGCAGCAACCCCGGCGGCGAGCGGCAGTAGGCCATCAGATTGCCAAGAACACCCCGTGGTGAGCAGATCTTGTGGTTGAGGAGAAAAGGAAGGAAAGGGGAGAGGTACAAATTCCCTTTAGAAAGGGGAAAAGAGGAGAGATAAAGGGGACTGAGAAAAAATTAAAAGAAAAGAGAAATAGAAAGGGGATCCGTTGGAGATGGATTTTTTCATCTCAATCCCCTTTAACCAGAAATATAAGAAAAGGGGATTCATATTCTCGATCTGTTGGAGATGCTCTTACATCACAATGCACCCAGATACAAAACAATGCACTGCTTCTTCTTTTTTTCATATGGCAACATGGGGCCATTCTAATTTTTCATGCCATTCACTAAAGCAGAACAGGTTTCTCCCATCCGTTCCAATCAATCCCCTCGGCTGGCACTGTTCCGTCAGCAGCGATCGAATTTCCCTCGCCGAGGACAAAGACCGACCAGGAAAGCTTCTCCTGTCGGCTCAGCACTGTCACTGACGAGGGCCTAAACCAGGGGTGGCCAACCAACCCTCTGATCGACGACGCACCGCCAATCTTCTTTTCAAAAACAGGAATCAACACCCAGATCGAACGGACCTTCTACATCCGAGTAGTTTTGGACCCACTCGGGAAAGCCCCGTATGGGAGACTGTCCTCCGACGAGTCTCCGCCTCGCCCGACGAGCCTCCGCCTCGCCCGATGAGTCTCCGCCTCGCCCGACTGGCTCGCTTGGCGTCACTCCCCGCTTTTACCCATTTCGGGCCGTACCTACTTGGTACTCGCCATGTCAGAGCGGGATGGGCGCCTGTCCTTCGCCACGGCAGCCACAAGGACGCCCGTCTCGTCAGAACAGGAACACTACAGTCCCGGGAAAGGACGCTCAAGCTCACGCGAGGACACCTGGAGTCCAAGGGGAGACACCTGGAGTTCGAAGGCGACACCTGGAGTCCAAGGAGAACAGAACAAGTCAACCATGGCCCGAGAACCACTCGGGGACGTGCCCGAGAAGCCACCCACACCAGCTACTCGGACGCCGCCGGCTCTGGGTCAAACGGAGCGCCCCATTCCGTCAACACCAACTACTACAGTGAGCATTTGTACCCCTCGTACGATCCGAGACGTAAAATGACGACGAGGACCCCGGCATCGTAATTCGCTCTGTAATTCCTTCTTTTTTACCCCCCTCCTTTCTTGCTCCCCTTACGGCTATAAAAGGGGACCAGGGGAAGGTCGAGGGGGACATTCGAGAACTCTCGGGCACACACCACTCTGTAACACTTCACACAGGGACTTGGGACCATACTCCCTCTCCCGACTAGTTTGTATCCCCTACTACAGACTTGGACTCGAGAACATCGGCTCACACTGGACGTAGGGTGTTACTCTCCGGAGGCCCGAACCAGTATAATTTCCTGTGTCTCTTGAGCCACCATCCAGCGCCCTGACACGCGATCGTATAAATATTACTTGCCGAAGGTAGAGAACCCCGACAGTTGGCGCACCAGGTAGGGGCTTCGCGTGTCGCTTCGTTTCACCAGGGTCTGGATGGCCCACGGAGGCACCCCGTTGGTGCCAGGCGCACACCTGCGGTTCGGCTCCCTCGACTTTGTTTTCAGCAAGTCGGAGGAGCCCATCATCGGGGCCACCTTTCTGCGCCCCGGGCCCACTCTCGACGACGGCCCCGCCGCGATCCGCGACAAGAGGTCCGAGCCTCCGCGTGTCACGACGGGCGCCACAGCTTACGTCCTCGACATACTGGGCGAGGACTTGGCGGCCGCCCTGGGATGAAACCCGACCCAGGAGCATTTCCGCAACATTTCCTACATGATCACCAACCTCGCCCTCCAAGCTGGAGGGGAAGAGCAGCTCCTCTGGGACGAGTTCCTCGACTACTACGGCGCCATGTACCCGGAGGGGCAGCCGGACCTGCCACACGACCCAGTGGCCGACCCACCGCCGACAAGGTACAACTCCTGCACCGCGTCTGCCGATAGAGGCACAGCGGACGGACGGGACCCGGACCCGCGGTCGATCTAAGCTCCGCCGACGTTCTACGACCCCTCCCGGGAGTGTTTCGTGTGCCACACCCCGGAAATACAGACTGATAGCAGCTCGACGGAGGGTCATCCCCAAGCACCGCCCGGGGATGACCTCGCAGGCGATGCCCACCGGGCCAGGCTGCGGGAGCTCGACGAGGCGCAGCGCCAACTCGAGGACGAGCGCAAGCAAATCCGCCGCGAGCTAGGGAGAAATGCGGACGGGGGGGCCGCTCGCACACATGCACGGGACGTACGCAACGCATAATCAACGACGACAACGACAACGCCAACAATGCGCCGATCTTCAAGCGAGCATCCCAGAACCTTGCGGCGGCCGCCGTCCTGCTTCGTGAACATCCTGAACCAGCGACCCCCGAGGATAGAAGGTTTCACCAACAGCTCCGCACACTCCTGGAAACTGCAGCGGTCCAGCAAGCGGAGAGCTCCACGTCACGCCAGCGGGTTTCCAGGGAACACGCCAGGGAGCAGTCCGTGCATTATCATGGGGTCGCAGCGGACAGAGACGTCTGGCAGCAAGACGAGCACCGAGAGCACCGCCCACGACGAGCCTACAACAAGCGGCGCGGAGGTCGCTACGACAGTGGTGAGGACCGGAGCAGGAGTGCGTCCCCTGATCCTAGGGGGCCGCGCGCTTTCGGACCTCGAGTTCTCGGCGCCCGTTTCCCTCCACGCTTCCGAGCTCCAACGACGGTGCCCAAATACGACGGGGACACGAACCCCAGCGTATGGTTGGAGGACTACCGATTGGCGTGCCACGCAGGCGGAGCGCAAGACGATTACTTCATCATCAAAAACCTCCCCCTCCACCTTGCTGACTCGGCGCGAACGTGGTTGGAGCACCTCCCTGAAGGCAAAATCGACAACTGGGCGCAGCTGCGCGATGCGTTTGTTGGTAACTTCCAGGGTACCTACACTCGTCCTGGAAACCCATGGGATCTGCGCAACTGCCTCCAAAGGAAGGACGAAAGCCTGCGCGACTACATCAAGCGTTTCTCCAAGCGGTGCACCGAGCTGCCCAACACCGCCGACACCGACGTCGTCTCAGCGTTCCGGTTCGGGACCACCTGTGCAACCCTAATTCATGAGTTGGGGCGCAAGAAGCCGCGAACCATCCGAGAGCTCCTCGACATCGCCACTGACCACGCAGACGGGGAAGACGCGGTCGCTGCGACCCTTGATCGACCCCAAGGCAAGGGCAAGCAGTCGGAAGCAGCCGGGGAAGGCACCTCCGCTCAGCCTGACAAGAAGAAGAAGAGGGACAAGCGGCGGCGCGACAGCAGCATGGTAGCGGCGGCCGAGCGAAAAGCTGCCCAGCCTGGGGGGAATGCACCGAAGAACCACTTTGAGAATCTCCTCGAGGCCCCATGCACCAATCACGAAGGCCCCGTCAAGCATGCCTTGAAAGATTGTAAGCTTATGAAAAGTTTCCTCGCAGGGACCCTGAAAAAGAAGGCCCCTGAGGCGGCCAAGGACTGAGCCAGGAGACCGAACGACGACGACAACGAATATCCTCGGGAGGACGGTGCTGTCATGATGATTTTTGGGGGGGTCCGCGGCCTGTCCTTCGAAGCGCACGGAAAAGTTGATTCGGCGGGAGGTCTGCAATGCAGAACCCGTAGTGCCTTCCTACCTCAAGTGGTCAGAGGTCCCGATCACTTTTGACCGTTCCGATCACCCCGACCACGTCCCGCAGCCAGGGAGGTACCCGCTCGTCGTCGCTCCTCTTTTCGGGACCAAGCGCATCCACAAGGTATTGATGGACGGGGGAAGCGGCCTCAACATCCTCTACGCCGAAACTCTTGACGAGATGGGGATCCCGCGATCCCGGCTCCGGCCATGCACGGCACCTTTCCACGGGATCGTTCCCGGCGTGGATGCGGTACCTCTCGGGCAGATCGACCTGCCCGTCACCTTTGGGACTCCGTGAAACTTCCGGAGAGAGACCCTCACTTTCGAAGTGGTGGGATTCCCAGGGACGTACCATGCCATCCTCGGAAGGCCAGCTTACGCAAAGTTCATGGCCATCCCGAATTACACGTATCTCAAGCTGAAGATACTCGCGCCCAAGGGCATCATTACGGTGGGGACTTCCTTTGAGCACGTGTACACATGCGATACCGAGTGCTTCCAGTTCACGGAAGCACTCATCTGGTTCGAGAAGCTCACCGCAGAGCCTTCACCCAGGGACCTCGAAATCCTCGAGACCTCCAAGCATGCCGCGTGCTCCTTTGAGCCGGCCAAGGATGTCAAGGAGGTTGCCGTGGCCGACGATGGCCGCACCCTCCGTGTCGGGACGGCGCTCGATCCAAAATAGGGAGGCGCGCTCATCGACTTCCTCCGAGCAAACCTCGACGTGTTTGCATGGAAGCCCTCGGACATGCCGGGGATTCCAAGGGAGGTTGCCGAGCACAAACTAAACGTTAAGTCTGGCTCCCGACCAGTCAAACAGAGACTCAGACGTTTCGATAAGGATAAATGTAAGGCCATCGGCGAGGAGCTCAAAAACCTCCTCAGCGCAGGTTTTATTAGGGAAGTGTACCACCCCGAGTGGTTAGCAAACCCTGTCCGTGTAAAAAAGAAGAATGGAAAATGGAGGATGTGCGTTGACTATACTGGCCTTAACAAGGCGTGTCCAAAAGACTCCTTCCCTCTTCCTCGCATAGATCAGGTGGTCGACTCCACCGCTGGGTGCGAAACCCTTTGCTTTCTCGATGCGTACTCCGGTTACCATCAAATCGCAATGAGTTTGGCTGACCAACTCGCAACATCTTTTATCACGCCCTTTGGCACTTTCTGCTATTCGTCTATGCCATTCGGGTTAAAAAACACGGGCGCCATGTTCCAGAGATGCATGCGTCGCGTCTTCGGCGATCTCATTGGCCGGCTGGTTGGAGCCTACGTTGACGACATTGTGGTAAAGTCCGAGCGCGCCGGTGACCTGGTCTCTGACCTCGCGGCAGTCTTCGAAAAGCTCAGGCAAAATAAGGTGAAACTCAACCCCGAGAAGTGCATTTTCGGGGTCCCGAGAGGCATGCTCCTTGGCTTTGTTCATCTCGGAGCGCGGCATCGAGGCCAACCCTGAGAAGATTTCCGCCATCACCAACATGGGGCCCATCCAGAACGTGAAGGGCGTCCAGCGCGTTACAGGGTGCTTGGCCGCGCTCAGCCGTTTCATCGCTCGACTCGGCGAGCGGAGCTTGCCCTTATATCGCCTGTTAAAGAAGTTGGACACCTTCACCTGGAACACCGAGGCGCAAGAGGCCCTCGAATCGCTCAAGACATTGTTGAAAAGCCCACCAATCCTGATGGCCCCAGCTGAAGAAGAACCCATGCTGCTTTACATCGCAGCAACCACCCAGGTGGTGAGCGCCGCCCTCGTCGTCGAGCGCGAAGAGCCCGGGAAAGTCCAAAAGGTACAGTGCCCAGTATACTTCATTAGCGAGGTCTTGTCCGACACCAAGGTACGATACCCCCAGATCCAGAAGCTGGTCTACGCGGTCCTCATCGCCAAGCGAAAGCTCAGGCACTACTTTGACGCCCATCCCATCACGGTGGTGTCAAAATATCCGCTCGGCGAGGTGATCCAGAGCCCAGAGGCCGAAGGAAGAATAGCCAAGTGGGCACTTGAGCTAATGGGGAAGAACATCACCTATGCCCTGCGGAACACCATCAAGTCACAGGCACTGGCCGACTTCGTCGCCGAGTGGACTGAGGTCCAAACCCCCCGACCTCCATCGAGCACGAGACCTGGGTCATATACTTCGACGGGTCGCTTATGAAGGAGAGAGCTGGCGTCTGACTTGTCTTTGTCTCGCCCCTGGGCGTGCGTATGAAGTACATGGTCCGACTACATTTCCCGGCCTCCAACAATGCCGCCAGTACGAGGCACTCATCAACGGGCTCCGCATCGCCCTCGAGCTAGGGATACGGCGTCTCGAGGTCCGTGGTGATTCAGAGCTCGTCGTCGATCAAGTAATGAAGGAATCAAGCTGCGTCAACCCCAAGATGGCTGCCTACTGCCAGGCGGTACGCGACCTGGAAGACAAGTTCCATGGCCTCGAACTCAAGCACATCCAGCGACGATACAATGAGGCGGCCGACACCCTTGCCAAGGCGGCCTCCTAACCGAAAGCCTGTTCCCAATGGTGTCTTCGCCAAGGACCAACACACGCCCTCCATCCGACTCGATGATGAGCCACCGGAGCCTCCAGCACAAGAAGCAACAGAGGTGATGGAAGTTGACGGAGTGTCAGAGCCCAACCTTGAAGACCCGGATTGGAGATTCCCACTCCTCGAGTGGATCGTGCAAGGAAAGCTCCCGCCCGACGAGACTAAAGCTCTGCGGATCGCGCGCTGGGCCAAGACATTCACTCTCATCGAGGGAGAGCTCTACAGGCGGGGCGCCTCCGGCGTCCTGATGCGCTGCATCCCTGCCCATCAGGGGAGGGAATTGTTGAAGGACGTCCACGCCGGAGCTTGCGGACATCACGCTGCTCCAAGAACTCTTGTCGGCAAAGCTTTCCGACAAGGTTTTTACTGGGCCACCGCCGTCGCCGACGCCAAGGATATCGTGCGCAGCTGTGAAGGATGCCAATTTTACGCGCGACAAACCCACCTCCCGGCTCAAGCGCTACAGACCATTCCCATCACCTGGCTTTTGCCGTATGGGGATTGGATCTAGTCGGGCCACTCAAGAAAGCACCCGGGGGCTTCACGCATCTCCTCGTCGCCGTCGACAAGTTCACCAAGTGGATCGAGGCAAGGCCTATCAGGAGGGTCCGCTCGGAGGAAGCTGTCCAGTTCTTCACCGACATCGTCTATCGCTTTGGAGTCCCCAATGCGATCATCACCGACAACGGCACTCAGTTCACGGGCAAGAAGTTCCTTAACTTCTGCGACGCCTACAACATCCGAGTAGATTGGGCCGCCGTCAGCCATCCAAAAACCAACGGACAAGTAGAAAGGGCGAATGGCATGATCCTGCAAGGACTAAAGCCGCGAATCTTCAAGCACCTCGAGAAGTTCCGCGCAAGGTGGGTCCCAGAACTCCCATCCGTCCTTTGGAGCTTACGGACCACCCCGAGTTGAGCCACCGGCTGCACACCTTTCTTCATGGTCCACGGATCCGAGGCAGTCCTCCTGACGGACCTCGACTACGGCAGCCCGAGGACTCGAGCCTACGACGACGAAGGGAACCAAGCCTCTCTCGAGGACGCTGTCGACCAGCTAGATGAAGCACGCAGCGTCGCCCTGCTCCATTCGGCCAAGTATCAACAAGCCTTGCGGCGGTACCACGACCGCAACATCAGAAGCCGGGCATTGCAAGTTGGCGACCTGGTCCTCTGACGAGTCCAGAGCAACCGCAATCGCCACAAGCTGTCACCGCCATGGGAAGGCCCTTACATCATCGATCAAGTCCTCCGCCCGGGAACTTTCAAGCTTAAAGACGAAGACGGCCGAGTTCTCTCCAACGCTTGGAACATAGAACAGCTACGTCGCTTTTAACCTTAAAAGTATCCGTACTTTGTCAATTCGCTTACGATAATAAAAAGTACTAGCTTCAGTCCGAGTACTTTATAAGCTTCAGTCCGAGTACATTGTAAGCTTCGAGCACTTTTCCGAGTACTTTGCAATCCTGCAATCGTTTTCCAAAACGCGCCTTTCGAGCATTTTAACTGAGCAGCGAGCGACCCCTTCCTCGCACAGGGTCACCTGCCGCTCGGGGGCTCCACCCAGGGCACAGTGCCCCTCCTTTTTTCGCAAAAATCATGACAAACGATCGCCCTCGTATGCGATCGGCGGTACACTTTCCCGCTTAAAGGAAAAGAAAGACCAGCTTGCGCGGCTTTGTGATTAAGCCCGTCCAAGTCCCGAGTGCCTACGCCCCCGCGGCTACGGCGCTAGAGTTGCGGGCAAGATCCAAGCCCTCAGACTGATCTCCTTTTTTCCTAACAAGCAACAAAGGAACCGTCCCGACTAGCTTTTGCTTTCGACACTTAAGACTGTTGCCGATATGGTTCGGCTTCCCGAGACCGCTCGGGGGCTGCAAGTCCGAGTAACACCGCTATGCGGCTAAGTCAAGTCCAACTCCCGAGTTCCTACGCCCCGATTGCTACGGAACGGAGCTCGGCTGGCGAAGTCCTAAGCTCTACTATCTCGACTCGTGGTCCCAAAGCATTCGGAAGGAAATGAAAATAGCGGGCAACAGATAAAAGCATGAGCCACTTAATAAAAACAAGTTCTCAATAAAGGAGCGACCTTTGTAGGGATTAAACTTCATTTATATTACAAAATGACAATCCTAAATCCCCTACGTTTCTGCTGCTCTGTTACAGCTAGAGGTCCCGCAGGGCGACGGCGATCATCTCATCAGCAAACGAGGAGGACTCGGCTTCAATTGCGTCATACTCATGGTCTTCATAGCCGGGAGCCCATCCACCTCACAGGCAGTCCCGCTCCATGCCTGGGTAGTGCGACAAGAACATGGCGATGATTCTTCGCACCACGCTCTGCCTAAGCTCCAAGGCCCGCTCCCGAGTCCTCCCCGATGAGGGCGATGTGCTCCACCAGGGATGGACCGTCGCCGACGCTGAGCTCCTCCAGCAGGTGCTCGACGGCTTGGACCAGAGCCTGGTGGACCCCGGCCTTCTCCTCAAGGACTTTCTTAGTCCGCTCGGTCGCCTGCCTCGACCTCCGGAGATCCTCGACAACCCCTGCAGAAGTTTCCTCATCTGAGTTATCATTAAAGAAAGAAAGCAAGAGGGAAGACTAGGGTAAACACGACGCATACTGGCCATCTCCTCCTTCAGGTCACGGTCAACCTGCACCAGTTCTTGGTTCGTGGCAAAAGCCTTGGCGACCTCGCTCTGCTCCGTCTTCAGCTTGGCCTCTAGGTCGGCCTTCTGAGTTCGGAGGGCTGTACCCACAAACAGAGTCAAGCAATTGGTGATCACTCGAAAGATAAGAGGGAGAACAATTCGTCAACTGAAAGAACTCGGAAGAACAACTTACTGGCGATCTCCTCCTCCCGCTTCTGGGCGACTTCCCCAAGGCGAGCACCCTCATCGGCGGCGGCCTTGAGCTTGTCGGCCAGGTCAACCGCCAGGTTGTTGGCCTTCTTGAGGTCAAGGTCGGCATTTTGGATGTCCTTCTGAAGGTCCGCCACCTTTGCCTTCAAGACTTCATTCTCCTGAATGGCGGCATCCTTCTCTCGACTTGCGGCCTCGGCCGCCACCCGTGCCTCGACCGCTCTCTTCTCGGCCTCGGCTACCTTCGCCTTAAGGGCGACCTTCTCCTCCTCGGCGCGGGTGAGTGCCTCTGCCCCAGCCTGCTGGGCCGCAGCCAGCCGAGCTTCAAGCTCCGCCTTCTCCGCCTTCATCTGATCGACGGCGTGCCACAGCCCGGCCTCTCGATGGAGGAACAAAGATTTGTCCGAGCTGCGCTTCATGATTTCCTGCATCCAGAGATAACAAAACATGGATAGCGCGGTCAGGCACAACGAAAGCAGCGCCGTCTCAAAAACAGAAGGAGAACAGGAACCCCAATACTTACTCGGGCGGGCTTGATAATCATCCTATCGAAGGTCTTCTGCATGGTACGGAGGCCCTCTGCGAGAGTCTCGCACTTCTCCATCTCCGTCTTATCGTTAAGCTCAAAGAGGGTCTGCCCCGGGTGTTGGCGGTCGATCCACAACAGCGGGCCCTCGCACGGCAGGTTGGGATTTTCCTCGATAGACACCAGGGCTTTGAAACGACATTCCATCCTCATTAGCCCTGGGGTGTCGGTGAAGTCCTCCGGGATCCCCCTCAATGGGCTCAGGGTCCTCACGGACCCTGAGCTCGGCTCCCTCGCGGAGTGGACGTCGGCTCCCTCAAGATGGCCGGTCAGAGAGTCCTCAAGCGTGACGACCTCCGGTGGTACCTCCTCGGAAATGGCCTCGGGGGCTTCAACAGTCGCCGCTGAAGGAGTGGCAGCAACCGAAGAGGCCCTGGGTGCCTCCACCTCGGCCCTCTCGGGAACAACCTCTGGCCTCCGGAGGGGAAGCAGCCCCGCGGCCGACTGGCCCGACGTTCTCCTCGGCGCCGGCCAGAGCAACGGTGCTGAGCAGAGGGACCTCCCCTGCCTCAGGACGGCTCGCCGCCTCTTGAGGGGCAGGGAGGATCGGCCCTACCAGTTGTTGCTCCAGCTCCGCCTGGTACGCCGTAAGGTCCTCCTCCGAGGGGACAGTTTGCGGCGCCCAGGCCCGTCGGGAGCGCCCCTCCCAAGCTGTCTCCGCTATCTTGACGGGTCCCCACCTCCACGGAGGGTGTCTCCCTCCGAGCAGTCTCCTCGGCCCGCTCGGTCGAGGGCCTTGGCGTCGGTATTGGCATGGTAGCCAGGGCATCGGCGTCCGGGGACGCCGGGCGCAGTCTCTTCTGGGGGGCCACCTCGAGCGGCTTGGAGGCCCGGCTGGAACAACAAAGGTACAGAAGCCCGACTAAGGAAGAAGCCGGACACAAAAATAGGAACTACTCGGAAAGAACAGAACATGACTTACCTCGCCGACATGGTCCGGGACCGCTTGACACTCGTCGGCGTCGAATCCGCTGAGGGCGACGGCCTCTTGGCCCCCGACAACGTTGTCAGAATGGGGACCGCCTGCAGGGAGTAGGCACCTCCACCCGAGTGGGGCGCCGCCTGATAAGTCGGGCCTCCTCCCTCGACACGGGAAGGGCCTGATTGCCCCGCCGCGACCTCCGCTGGGACGGAAGGAGCCCGCCTCTCCCTCGCGGGAGATGCCGACGAATGGCTCCCCCCAGCTGGTCTCGCTTGCCCGGCCGAAGGAGGGACCGCGGAGGCGTCTCGCCCTCCACCTGGGGCCCTTGTCGTTGAAGGGGCCGACGGATGACGCTTGTCCACCCGTGGTGAGGGTCTCCTAGGGGAGCGCGACCCCCTGGGTGGTAAGCTGCCCGAGGAGACGCGCTCCAACGAGTCGCGGCTCTTATCTCGTCGGGAGGGGGCCGCACTCCGGCGGGAGTCCCTCGGCTCCTCGGACACACGACGGGCGGGCGGAGGCGTGCGGTCGCGCCGCTCGCTGGCTATGCCCGGCAGACCGATGGGGATGGCCCGACCGACCACCCCGCTCCTCTCTGCGCCCGACCGCGGCGTCCTCTCACTCCCACTGGGCCTTGGCTCCCGAGCCAAGGATGAGGGCGGCGCCACCACGACTGCCACGGACTTTGCAGAAGGGGCACCCCTGCCCATCTCCTCCTCGTCACTCTCCATCTCCTCCGAGTCCCCCTCCGCAGGTTCCGACTCGGGGTCCTCGTCTTCGGAGACCTCGTCGCCCAGCCTCCTCCTCTTGGCCCGGTCAGCGTTCCTCGCCCTCTTGTCCACCTCGCGCTGCTTCCACTGCTCCCGGCGCTTCTTCTTTGCCTTATTCCTCTCGGCGGCAGCGCGGTTCGCCGCCCTGTCCGCGGGAAGAGGCGCCCGGGAGAAGGTGACATCGGCGCTCTTCACCTAGAGAACTCGGGGTTATAAGAAGAGAAAACAGCTCAAAATCAAACTAAGGGCAAGAGACAGGATTCTTACGATGGCCTTGGTGCCGTCGTCCGGAAGCATCGGTAGAAGGTGACGCGGCGGGTACTCGAGCCCAGCCTTCCCCACCGCCGCCGCCAACTGGCGCCGCACCTCGGCCACCGAGGGCAACGGCTGCACGGTCACCGTCCCCACAAAGGGGGCCTTGTTCGAGGTCATCTACCACATCTCGAGGACGCGCCACCTCAGCGGCACGATCCCCCTTGAAAGGTAGCCGCTGATGACCTCCACCATGGTTACCCCCTGGTCCCGGAGCCGGCCGAGGGCTTTCCAGGCGTTCCTGAGAAGCCTCTCCCAGTCTTTCTTCTCGGGCCCGTACGCCCACTTCTCGGGCGCCTTCTTGAACCACCCTCCGGTGTACACTGGGAGGGGGTGCTTGGGGTCGTTCTTGAGGTAGAACCACCCGGGATGCCATCCCTTGTTCGAAGTCACGAGCTTGCCCGGGATGTAGTCCTCTGACCTCCCCTGCTTCATCTTCAACGAGGCGCACCCTATCGTCGCAGGGGCGTCGCTTTCGTCTGTCAGCAACATGAACTTGAAGAAGTACCGGAACAAATCCCAGTGGGCCTCTGTCCCCAAGTACCCCTCGCACAACGCCACGAACGTCGCCATTTGCTGGATCCCGTTCGGGTTGAGCTAGTGGAGCTCCAGCCCGTACTCATCCAGCACTGCACGGATGAACCTCCCCGCGGGGCGGCGAACCCACGCTCGTGGAAGGCAACGAAGGAGACGACGTACCCGGGCGGCGGNCCAGCACTGCACGGATGAACCTCCCCGCGGCGGCGAACCCGCACTCGTGGAAGGCAACGAAGGAGACGACATACCCGGGCGGCGGTCGGGGGAAGTCCTCCAAACCGGGCTTCATCCACTCCTTGGCCTCCGTCAGCGGCGGGAGCGCTCCTCCCTTCACGAGCCCCTCCAACTGCGCTTGGGTCACGGTGGAACGCACCCAGTTCGACATGGCGGATTCGCGGGAAGAGGGAAGTGCAGACTTGAAGCGAGGATTCGAGCGCGGCGGCGGGATGCGGGCGCGGCGGTGGAGGGCGCGAGTGCAGCGACGGGACGCGAGCACGGCGACGGCAAGGAGGACGAGAGCGCAGCGGAAGGCGAAAAGGCTGAGGGTGAGATATACCCTAGACAGCCGCGGCACGGGGCAATAAAAAGGGAGGCAAAGTGGAGCGGCGGCATTAAATGCGCGGTCCCACCATTGGCGCTACGTGCGCCCGTCGCTTCGGTTGACGGCCTCAAAAGGCGCGCCCCACCTCCACGCGGCGTGAGACGGGCCGGCGCCTCCGCTCCCGGACCCATCAACGGTCAAGAAGAGCTCCGGCCCAACAAACCGCCTCCCCGACTAACGCACGAGCCCACCACCCCGACAACCTTCAGGCCAAAACTACTCGGTTCCATCGACCTCAAAGCCTTAACAAGAGTATCTACTCTTCTCAAGGCTCGGGGGCTACACCCGGAGGGTGCGCTCGCGCGCTACCCACCGGAAGAATCATGGCTCAACATTCCCTCATGGCAGCTGAACCTGGGCGCGAGTCCTTCACTCCCACCCAGGCTCGGGGGCTACTGACGAGGGCCTAGACCAGGGGTGGCCAACCAACCCTCTGATCGACGATGCACCGCCGATCTTCTTTCCAAAAACAGGAATCAACACCCCAGATCGACCGGACCTTCTACGTCCGAGTAGTTTTGGGCCCACTCGGGAAAGCCCCGTGTGGGAGACTGTCCTCCGACGAGTCTCCGCCTCGCCCGACGAGCCTCCGCCTCGCCCGACGAGTCTCCGCCTCGCCCGACTGGCTCGCTTGGCGTCACTCCCCACTTTTACCCATTCCGGGCCGTACCTACTTGGTACTCGCCATGCCAGAGCGGGATGGGTGCCTGTCCTTCGCCACGGCAGCCACAGGGACGCCCGTCTCGTCAGAACAGGAACACTACAGTCCCGGGAAAGGACGCTCGCAAGCTCACGCGAGGACACCTGGAGTCCAAGGGGAGACACCTGGAGTCCGAAGGCGACACCTGGAGTCCAAGGGAGAACAGAACCAGTCAACCACGGCCCGAGAACTACTCGGGGATGTGCCCGAGAAGCCACCCACACCAGCTACTCGGACGCCGCCGGCTCCGGGTCAAACGGAGCGCCCCATTCCGTCAACACCAACTACTACAGTGAGCATTTGTACCCCTCGTACGATCCGAGACGTAAAATGACGACGAGGACCCCGGCATCGTAATTCGCTCTGTAATTCCTTCTTTTTTACCCCCCTCCTTTCTTGCTCCCCTTACGGCTATAAAAGGGGACCAGGGGAAGGTCGAGGGGGACATTCGAGAACTCTCGGGCACACACCACTCTGTAACACTTCACACAGGGACTTGGGACCATACTCCCTCTCCCGACTAGTTTGTATCCCCTACTACAGACTTGGACTCGAGAACATCGGCTCACACTGGACGTAGGGTATTACTCTCCGGAGGCCCGAACCAGTATAATTTCCTGTGTCTCTTGAGCCACCATCCAGCGCCCTGACACGCGATCGTAGAAATATTACTTGCCGGGGGTAGAGAACCCCGACAGTCACATAACAGACATGGGGGCTCAGCTACGCAAAAAAGGGACACCAGGAAAGCTTGTGTTCTTGCTTCTATGATGAAATTCGTTTTTATTCCTGAAGCGAATTGTGATACGTAATGTACTCCAGTGGGAGAGGGGAAGCATGGTTACAGATAATTTTTCTTGAGCAACTACTGTCGACCTGACCTTTGTCCCATTGGTTGTGCTAGCTTCCCCTCTGACTTTATCCAGACATGGTGTAGTACTAGCTGGTCAGTTCTCCCTCTCTCAATTTTCTTGCTGTGCTATGTTACCACACCCGAAATCGATATTCAGTCTGATTTATACTGCAAAATGTATAAGATAGAATGCCACAGGGCAGTATTAATACTTTACTGAATGTTGATTTGTTCTGAACATTTACAGTATTATTATCAATGGAAGGTATGAATCAATGGAAGGATTTTTTTTTGCAGTATTATTATCAATTTGTATCTCATCTTCTGTTGTTTGTTAATTTGCAAGCCTGCTGTTGATCCTTTCTGTTAATAAGTTGCGCATATATTCAGACATTTATCTTCCCTGATTTCCACATAGGAATCATATAAGAAACATTCTCTTATGTCCCAGATTTATTTGGCATAACTCTGATACTTTGTTTTTCCATTCCATTGCCTGTGGGGTTGGCTGCATGAATGCTAAAACCCTGTCACTTGTTCTTACCTGTTATGCACTCACACTTGACCTCCTGCTGCCACTTAATGTTTTTCTGTTTTGTTCATCATGTTGCAGGCTGTTGGTTCCTTAATTTCCAATTTCAAGCAAAGAAATTCAAGAAATAATTAGACGTTGGGCTCAAACAAGTAAGTTTTCAATATGTGATTAGCTTCTTGGTAATTACTACTACTATAAGGCCAATCTGTGCTCTCTCAAATCCAAAGGACCAGGACTCACTGCAAATGACGCAATTGCATTGCCTCGTTCCATATTTTTACAAACATGTGTATCAGAACTGGTTGGCTGCTGATATTTGGAAACACACATTTCATCATATAGGATCAGATAGAATGTTTCAGTACTAGGCATTAATAAATCGGCTGATGTATCTAATATCATTACACACATTGTAATGATTTTTTCTAACTTCATGCAGGCAATTCAACATCTACATCTGACTCTACGTGTCAAACCCCTGCTGTACTATTGTTTTTAGTTTTCAGTCAGGAACTAGCAGGACTAGCTTAGATACAACCATGCTATGTACTGTATACAACCAGATAGTGTTTCCTTTGGCTTCTTTGAGGCTTTACAATACAGGAAATTGCATATGTTGTACTTCATCCACTGTTTGTGGTCCATTGATTCTATTTTGAATGGATAAACGTGCTTTCCTGGATATGCAAACTGGTTTACCATGAAGGCTCTTCCGTGACGGTGTTGTGCCCTTCCCTGACAGCAGAGAGCCAACGCAGCGGTTTTGTACTTTCCCTGACGGAGAAGAGAACCGTCAGGGCCTTCTCCTGACGTTTTTTGCTAGCACACCGACACGGAAGGTCTTCCCTGTCGGTTACAACCGTCACGGATACTTCCCTGTCAGTTTTCCGTTAGGGAAGACTGACTTTTCCTGACAGTCTATCCCTGACGGCCAATCATCCATGACGGTTCAGGGTACTTTCCCTGACGAAATCTGCCGTCAGGAAAAAAAACTTTTCTGGGGTAGTTATAACACACCCCAAACTTTCTCCTCTGTTTTATAATCCTACGATATTCTAGTTTTCACTCCATTCTATTCCCGTGTCCCTTTTCTGTCCCTCTTTTTTTTTTCCAAACTGGCTTTGTTGCATCTAGTTGCCCTACGAGCCCAATGTGATCATTGGTGGTAGTGTATCATATGTTTTCAATCACATGAGCATCAATTATGTACCTATTTGATTTTTTGCAACAATAAAATTCCATAGATTTTAATTTACTAATTATTATCTTGAGCACGTGAAATTGATGTGTACCAAATATATGTTGACAAAGATTTGGGAGATAATGCAACCGGTACTCAAAGTACAGTACTTATAATTTTTTTTAAAAAAACTCACTAATAAATGGACCAGATACTGTACCTGTGATTTGGAATTGCTGCAATAATGCTGATAGTACAAGGAACCATAGAGTAAAAGTGAATCCACTCTAAAAAAATATTAAGAATCGGCGCTGCTAGTGCTTGAACATCCAATAAGAGCGCAAGCCGTCGAGCGGTCCAGACATCATAAAATATTAAATATGCTCTATCGATCGCCAGATCTGAAAACATCTTACGCAACATCTGGAAACCCATGTGTAACATTGAAAGATAGGCTTTGCAACATTAAAATATCCACCAATAAACATTTATTGTCCTTTTGATTTCATGAGAAAAAAAATCTCATCAAGACATCCAGTCATGTTTTACAAAACATCCGCATTAAAAATTTCCTGCAACATTAAACTGACAATTGCAACATTCAAAAACTCATATTGCAGTATTCCTAATCCCAATTTTTTTTGAGGGCATTGCTAATCCCAAATTGTGGCATCCAAAGAAACACACGTACTCAACCAAGTCTCCGGTTGCAACATCACACGAGGCTTTTTCTATTACAACACAAGAGCATCCATTACAACATCCCAAATAATCTCTTGCAACATCCCAATTCACATCTGGTTAGATCAAACGAAAAACATCTCATATGCAACATTCCAAATGACAACCTGAAACATATAAATCCCAACGAAAAAGTTACAGCTGTTTTCTGGGCTGCGCACAAGGAAGGAGGTAGATGAGGCTTTTCTGTTGCTAGTTTGTGATTGGAGGATAAATCAGGGACAAACAAACAGCATGTTGCCTTAGAACGATGACGTCAAGAATCCACCGCTTGCTTCCGTCACTGCTCTCTCCATGAGCGGAGATGAAGGCCGACGAACTCGATGATGATGGGAAGAGGCTCACAACTACAATTGCTTGGGCCCATCCATCCCCTGCTGCATTTCCCTTCCTCCTCTATCACATAGCCACCACCATAGAACAAAAATTAAATCCACACCGGAGATCAAACCGGTGAGGCACTGGTTCAATGGTCCAACCAGTGGTTTAAGATCGAACCACGGTTCGATAACTACAAGAAAAATTGATATTTACGATGGGAAATGTGGTCGTTAAAGGTCCTGATGTGGTCATCCATGGTCGTTAAAGGCTTCATCGTTAAAAGTTTTAACGACCACATAAAAATTCTGGTCATTAGATTTTTAACGATGACAAAGCATGTGGTTGTTGATTATGAACAATTAACGACCACTTAGCATGTCATTAACAACCAGTTTTTGGACGTTATTTATATTAACGTGGCCAACTTTTGAGCATTAGCGACCTCCATTTATTATAAACGACCACATTTATTCACAAACATTACAGTTGCCACAGCCAAATTTTATAGCAATAGAAAAATTGTGATGAAAATCACACAAACCTTAGAAACATATATAGTATACTGATTTCGATTTCATATTTCCTTGTTAATCATTGAACCTCTATATACAACACCAGTAACCTCGATTTACAAGAAAAGAGACACAAGAATTCTGTATTGTATGGTGCCTCACCTATTTCAACACCAACCATACAACTAAAACTATATATGCTAATTAATCTGAAGACATTGCACGCCACTATACCATCCTTTGGTCAGTCCGTTTTCTCTGTTTTTGTCAAACTGTAGTTCCTCGTTATGAGCATACTGTAACTTCAATAATAAGCCTACAAGTGAAAAGAAAAACAAGGCTTACACCATTTAATACTTAAATCTACAGATATAATTAGGAGCAATTTCAGAGCTGACAAAATGAATGTTATTTCTGTGTATGTCCACATCTCTAATAAATTAAGAACTGTATTTCTATTAGGGAAAAGTCTATTTTACAACCTTCAACTATGACAAGCGTTTAATTTTCAACCTTTTACTACAAAATCGGACATTATAGGCCATCCAACTATCGAAACCGTGCAACTTTGGCCCTTTGAGTGGTTTCAAAGGTGATTTTCTATTTTTTAAAATATGTAAAAATATTGGTTTAATTTAAAAAATTCATAACTAATTCATTTTAAATTAAAAAAATACAAAACTAGTACCAAAAAATTCTAAAAATGTAACCTATGCATTGGTGCTCCTTTGGGAGTTAATTGAATCTTATTTGTTCTTGTTCCTACTATTTTATTGATTCTATTCATGCTTTTATTTATAAGATCCAAATAATTCTCCATAGAGCACTATCATATAAGTTACTTTTTAAGAAACTTTTTGGTATTGGTTTCATATTTTTCTCATTTAAAATGAATTAGTTATGAATTATTTAAATTAAACTAGATTTTTAAAATTGTCCGAAAATGGAAAACCGCCCTCAAAACCACTCGAAGGGCCAAAGTCACACGGTTTCGATAGTTGGATGGCCTAGGATGTCTAGTTTTATAGCAAAGGGTTGAAAATCAGACTCTTATAATGGTTAGAGGGTGTAAAGTGGACTTTTTCCTTTCTATTAAAAGAGCACATGCATGCAATACTCGAACTGAGGTAAACATTCGTTTATTATCAAAGGTGTCCATAAAGAAAGCAGAAGAAATATTAGCAAGCTACTGGATTTGACCATTGAAGAAAGACAGTGTGTGCAAGGACCTTCAAGCAGCTCCCACCGGAGAAGAAAGTGTTTATTCTTTGCTTTTTGGGAACGGTAAACATTTTGAGGAGATCAAAGTGGAGTTTAAACAACTAAAACCAAGCTTTGCTGAATCCATCAAGGAATTAGAAAAGAAGTGTCTGATAATAGATGATCTGTTGGCACTAGTAGAAATGCGAACATCTATGACGTTTTGGTAATGACGTTCTGAAATAGCGTCACAATAGATGGTGTTACTATGACAAAAAAAGGATCATCACGGTAGAGAAAGGCAAGGAAGTCAGAAGCTAAGGTTGGTGAATTGCCAGGGAAATACTAGAGTTTTGCTGATCAGAAGCCAGACCTGACGGGAGCTCATGACGAGCCCCGTCAAGAGCCATGAATGCGTTGGCTTGGAACTGCCAGGGGATGGGGAACTCCCGGACAGTTCTTGAATTATGTGACTTTGTTCAATCGCATCGCCCCAAAATCGTCTTTCTTTCAGAGATGAGAATGTGTGCCAGGAGAATTAGCAATTTGAGGTGGAGGTTGGGCCTTCGTAATTGTCTTCTAGTAAGTAGTAATGGTCTAGCTCTCTTTTGGGATGAGTCGATAAACATCTCTTTGCTGTCCCAAGGTGATAGGCACATTGATGTTTTAATAAAAGAATCTGCTCTTGCTGCCCCTTGGCGAGCGACTTTTGTGTATGGAGAGCCCCGTACTGAACGAAGAAAAAATATGTAGGATCTCTTGCGAGATTTATGTGGGGTTTGGGATGGTCCGTGGATGATCATGGGAGATTTCAACGAAGCTTCATGGCAACATGAACACTTGTTAGAAACTCCTAGATCGGAAGGGCAAATGATGGATTTCAGAGAGGTCCTTAGCCATTGTGATTTGCATGACATTGGATTTACGGGTCTTCCCTGGACTTATAATAACAACCAAGGAGGCCATCGGAATGTTAGATTGAGATTGGACTGATGTGTGGTTAACACGGACTGGTCGCTTCTATTTCCTGATGCTAACCTAATTCATCTCATGGCGGCCAGGTCAGATCATAAGGCCCTTCTGTTGCAAACATCCGTTCCTGAGCGATGGAATACTCATGAAAAACCTTTCAAATATGAAATTATGTGGGAGCACGACATTGATTTTGTATCATCAAACAATCATGGCTGCGAAAAAAACTCGGGGAGCGATCTGGGAGCACTATCACAATCTCTAGAAGTGCTAATAAAGATCTGAGGAAGTGGAGCAGAGAATATTTCAGCAACATAACGAAGAGCATTACAGCTCTGAAGAGGGAGATGGAGAGGCTGGAACTTGCCGACCCTATTCTGAACAGAGAAAAAAATTTTGAGGCTAAAGGGGAGCTTGATGAGGTGTTGTACCGTGAAGAGATGATGTGGCTTCAAAGGTCATGAATTACCTGGCTTCAACAAGGTGATCGTAATACCAGATATTTTCATCATAAGGCTATGTGGAGGGCAAAGAAAAATCGAATTAAGAAGCTAGCTACAAAGGGAGGATGGTACTTGGTGTTTGGATGTGGACGCAATGCAAGGTATGGCTGTCCGGTATTTTAAAAATTTCTTCACAAAAGATGAGGCTATTGTTCCTGAGGAAATTGTTGATTTGTTTGAATCTAAAGTAACGGATGAGATGAACAATGATCTCTGTAAACCATACAATGTGGGGACTTCTTCCAAACAAGCACGTGTCAGTCTATGCTTGGACGTATATTGTTAGTATGGAGCCTTAGATACCC
>CM014276.1:24632250-24650724 GCA_004135705.1 Alloteropsis semialata | reverse complement strand
GCGGTAGTCGGTAGTCCACATGATCGGGCACCCTGGTATTATGGCCTCAACATGTTTGTTTATAATTATTTCTATGATGAAACTTAGTCTTTACTCGAGGACGAGTAAAGGATAAGTGTGGGGGAGTTTGTTGGTGGCTCTTGACGATAAAATCTTATCGCCAACATAGACACAAAAGAATGGTAAAACAAATAGACGTAGGGTTATTTACTAATGAATTCCACTAGTTTTGGTGCATATATGCTTGCAGGGACAAGTGGCAAAAGAAGAGCCAAAGTGGGCCCAGGGCCAGGTTGCTCGTGTCGGATCTATTGACCAGCAGTCCACCTGGGGGTACCCAGATGGTTGATTTGTAGGCAGAGGGAGATCGCTGGACTAGGGAGCTCGAGGTAACACAGGGACACAGGGATTATACAGGTTCGGGCTACCCGTAGGTATAATACCCTACGTCCTGTGCTCGGGTGTCTTGTATTGATCTGCTCGGTGAGTTTCGGAGAACGGTAGCGAGCTCTTGGTTACAATAGGGGATCTGGTAGCTCGGAATCGAATGAATGAAGAGGTCATCCTAGGCCGCCTTATATAGGCCGATGGCCTAGGGTTTACAAGTCGGTTATCTCTAATCGTATCCAGCTCTGACTAGGAAACTAATCCGAGTTGGTTGCCATAAAATCTCCATGATCTACGGGTGGGATCCGAGGATATCGCCAAATGCCTTGCGGGCTAAGTCTTCTCTAATCTTGTCCATCAAGCCGAGGGTCCTCGTGGGCTGGCCTGGTATCGGCCCACCTCTTTGTCAGATGTGGGACCAGGCCGACTGGCTACCCGGTCGGTAGTGGGCCCAGGGGTACCCATATCCCACAAGTCCTCGAGCAACGTGCAGGCGCGTGTCGCACTATCGATGAAGAAACGAAGTCTTCTAGGTCGGCTGAAGTATCTTGGTCGGCAGGCCGACACAAGGGTGGGCGGTGCTCAAGAAAAAAACCGCAGGCCATCCGGGGATGACCCTGGGCAGACCCGGGGCGGAGCCGCGAGTGGCATAGCGCCGAGTCGTGGCCGAGTCGGACACCGAGGAGCTGCGCCACTTGGGAAAAGTGACACATCCTGATGGGGCATATGGAGGGCGACGCAAGGAGCCCTCCATATGGAGTAGTCCCCGAGCATTGGGCCGACTAGTAAAGTTGAGTCTAGAGCGCCGAGTCCCCAAGGGTCGGGGCTGGCCGAGTCCGGAGACCCGTTGACCGGAGTCAAGAGCGCCGAGTCCCCGAGGGTCAGGGCTGGCCGAATCCGGAGACCCATTGACCGGAGTCAAGAGCGCCGAGTCCCCGAGGGTCGGGGCTGGCCGAGTCGGAGACCCGTTGACCGGAGTCAAGAGCGCCGAGTCCCCGAGGGTCGGGGCTGGCCGAGTCCGGAGACCCGTTGACCGGAGTCAAGAGCGCCGAGTCCCCGAAGGTCGGGGCTGGCCGAGTCCGGAGACCCGTTGACCGGAGTCAAGAGCGCCGAGTCCCCGAGGGTCGGGGCTGGCCGAGTACTGGGGCAAAGAGCCGTTGGCGCGCGGAGAGCTGTTGGCCCGCAGTTAACGGGACTTCCGCGGATTCCGTCCGTCAGTTACGGCGCCGTTAGGGTAATTCGAATCGACGAGAAGGGATAAATCTGGATCTGTTCACCGGCGACTTTTACCACTGTCATTTCCAAATCTAGAAACATCCCGCGCCTCCGCCGCCGCTTAGCACCGCCGCAAGAGCGAGTCGCCCTCCGCCCACACACCGCCGCCGGAGTTCGAGCGCCGCCACCACCACTACACGTTCGCATTACGCCCAAACTCCTTATCAGGGATGGCGGACTCGAGGGAGGAGATGAAGACACAGGCGTCAGGGGAAGAAGCGCCGCCGGCGACAGGGATGACGGATGCGGGCGTTGCCACGGGCCATAGCGATGTTGATGCGGGGAGGAGGGTAGCGCCCTCCACAGTCCAGTCTGGGACCGCGGGGGATGCCGCCTCCTACGAGGGCGGTGATTCTGATGCGCCGGCGACCGCCGCCGGGGCGGACGCCAAAGGGAAGGCTGTGGCCTCTCCTGAAGAGACCCCGGAGCTGACCTCTGTGCCCGGGGGAGTGCCGCCGCAAGAGCCGGCCTGGAGCCAATCCTCCGTCACCGAGGAGAGGCTTCACGACATGGTGCACCGAGGCGTGCTCGGGCCCCGGGAGATCCTGCAATGGTGGGCCGCCGGGGACGACGCCCGACCATGGAAGCGCTCGGAGACCGAGATGGCCGTCTTCGCACCATTCTTCGAGCGGGGGTTTGGATTGCCCATGGGTGACTTCTTCCGGGAGCTGCTGCACTTCTACAGAGTGGAGATGAGTCATTTGAACCCCACCTCCATTCTGTCGATCTCCGTTTTTATTCATCTTTGCGAAGCTTTTCTCGGGATTCTGCCACATTTCGGGTTGTGGCGGCGCTTGTATCGAATGAAAATCATTGGGAAAGGCTCTGGGAAGGGTCCAGCAAGGATCACCGGAGGGGCTGGGTTCTCGTTGAGGGTCGGCATGTCCAGGAAGTATTTTGTCCTGGATATGAACGATTCCAACAAGAACTGGAGGCAAGAGTGGTTCTATGTCGTGAACCATCCCCCTGCTCTGCCTGCCCGGACTAGCCACCGTCCAGTAAAGAAGGATTGTTGGGAGTCACAGCCGGAGGGCCAGGAGCTTCAGGAGGCCGAGGAGCTGCTCAAGTTGATTGCCGAGCTGAAGGAGCGGAACTTGACTGCAGTGGCCATAATGATCTCCTTCGTCCGGCGATTGACACAACCGATCAAGGACCGAGTGCATCCTGGGTATGAGTTCTCAGGTGGCAAGGACCCGACTCGAGAGCAGATCCGGACAGTATCTGTCGCAGAGATGTGTGAGAGGATCTCCGGCTTCATGCGCGGCAAGATCTTCAACCAGGGGACACCTGTCCCATTTTCTTTACAAAATCCTCCTCCTGCGGTTAGTTTCCTACTTACTTGCAAGTTGTGTATTTGGTTGCTAAACTGCTGGATGTCTGACAAACTGTATCATTGCTGACGCCGTGCCTTTGTCTTTCAGGACCGAGCGATGAAGTACTTCAGCCCAGCACCCCTGCCCGAGGGTGATGTCCGGGTGGAGAAGCTGATGACGGTGGAGGAGGTGTCCAGGGCACCTCAAGTCCTGGATGAGGGACAAGCCGCCTGGGAGGTGGCCGACTTCATCCCGGCCCCCCAGGAGGAAGCGGAGGATGACCCAGTGGTGCGGGTGCTTGGGACTGGCTTGGCGCCGCCAACGCGTCAGGTCGTACGCAAGCTGACCCCGTCATAGAAGACGGCTCGAGGGGGGTCCCCCAAGCCGTCTCCGAAGCTGGGGCCGACCGCACAGGCCGAGACCGATGCACGGAGGAAGAGAAAGGCGGCGGGTGATGCAGAAGGTGGCGCTGACGGGTCCCCCTCAGGCCCTGGGTCTAAGCGGCCGGCGCTAGGCGCTCCAGGAGGCCAAGGGGGCATTTTTGCGCCGCCTGCACTGAGGCCAGGCTCGACGCTGCTGCCAAGCGAGACACCCCCACAGTTGCTACAGCGGGTGCAGTTCAAGCGCCCACGCAAGGGCGGGTAAGTTGCCGTGATCTTCTGTTTGCTCCTTTGTTATGCCAGGCTTAAATTGTTGGGCCCTTGGATGCAGGCTCGGAAGCCAGGTGGGCGCCAACGTCCTGCCACTCCCGGGGCCGGTGGCAAGGCGCCGCCAAGTCGACCTGCGCCACGGAGGCGGAGTCCGGAGCCAGCACTACTCTGATCGTGCTGGAGCCGGTGCCGGTCAGCATGTCCGGGCCGCCGCGCCCGCCGAGTCCTCCACACGTCTTGGGGACGGACGCCCCAGTGGACGACCGGCAGGCCGAGGTGCCCAAAGCCGCCGCCGAGGAGGAGGAGCCGGAGCACCCTGCAGGGACGGAGCAGGCGAGCCTCCCCCCACCGGCCCTTGAAGATGATGATGACCAGTTGCTGGGGGAGCAGCTGGATGCTGGCCATGGCGCCGTTGTGCCGCCAGTTGTTGAAGCCGGCTCGGTCGGGCTCGGGGCCGGGACAAGCTCACCTATACTGACGCCGGAGCGTGGTTTGGAACTAGACATCGCCGACCACGAGAGCGAGCTCCGGAAGCTGCAGAACGTGGCTGGCGTGTTGAACCGCGTGGTCCAGGTATTCTCATTTCGCTGTATTGAATCCGTGAGTTCTGTAGTGGCTGATCGATTACTTTTTCTGTTAATCAGGGCTTCACAGCTCGATCTGTGAGGGATCTTCGCTTCAAACAGCAGGCCTTGGCACGGGTCCACACAGAGCGGGTCCGTGAAGCTGAAGCCGCCAAGGAGTACCTGATGCAAAGGGAGCGAGAGCTCACCGACCTGCAAAAGACCAACGAGGACCTCATGAATGATACGAAGGTCATGGTCGAGGGTACGTTCTTGTCCCTGTCTTGAGTATTCCATTGAATCGAGCTATCTGTGCCCATGAGTCTTCCGTTGCAGAGACGAGCAAGAAGGAGGAGGCTCTTCAGGTGAAGGTGGATAAGCTGGCCGGGGCCAAGAAAAAGCTTGAGGACGAGCTGGCCGGGGCCAAACGAAAGCTGGAGGAGGAGGTGCGGACACTGAAGGCGGCCAACCTCCGTCTGGCGGCCGAATCCGAGCACCTGAAGGAGGCCAACCAGGCGTTGAAGGACTCGCATGACCAGGCCATGCATGGTGAGTATCTCTTTACCGAGTCTTCTAGAGCTTGAGTACGTTGGAATGCTTATTTGAGTTCCATTGCAGCGCTTCGGGCGGAGTTGATGGAACTAAAGCAGGCGGCCGAGTTCAATGCCAACTCGCTGGTGCCTGCCGAGTCGGGCCCGGCAACATTGACATTGGCGCAGCGGCTCAGGGCCGGCCCGAACCGCGCCGCTCAGTTGATGCAGCAGACTGCTGTTGGCTTCGGGAGCCGTGTATTGGCTTTGTTCAGAGTTCACTTCCCGACGCAGGAGCTGGCCCCAATCGCCGATGGTATACCCGAGGAGCTTGCCGACGAAGAGTTTGACGGGCTAGTCGACGAGTGTACCCCTTTGGCCGAGGCTGTTGCAAGAGAACTGGGCCTGTAAAAATAATTGTAGATGTAAACTCTGTAGTATTCCAATATGTATAAAATTTTGGGTTTATTTGAAGCATTGATGTGTATTGGTGTTTTGCTGGACCATTTTCCCTGCCGACTAAGACCTTGTGTCACCCGACTGGCCACTGCCTTGTGCTGTTTAAGTGCCCTTTTGGACCCGCTGACCACTGCTCACGGAGAGGACAGCTTACCCTGCTACACTGCTCAGCAGGGAGGCTTAGGTGTAGGGGGCGCGCGGGTTGAGCACGGAGCTCAGGGTTTCACAGTTGGGGACTCGGACCGGCCGGGTTAACTCAGTAGTCACCGGGGGAAGCATAGGGTTGGGCAAGGACTCGGAAGTCGGAGTAAGCAGGTACTCCCCTAGGTATCATGGTGAAGAAAACGCAGTCTGGGTCGGGCCCAGTCCCCAAGCATCAGCATGGGTGTCGGGGAAGGAGTTAATAATAAGCCATATAACAAGGCAAAGATGCTTTCATTGATATGAGACAAGGAATACATAGCTTTGTTAAATTCTACGGGTAGAACTTGACGAGGTGCTCGATGTTCCACACATTCGGGACAGGGTCGCCGTTAGCCCACTGGAGGCTATATGTTCCTGGCGAAACAACTTCTTTGACGATGAAGGGGCCCTCCCAGGGGGCGGATAGCTTGTGCTTGTCTTTGGTAGACATGACTCGGCGCAGGGCCAAGTCGCCAACGTTGAGGGAGCGTTCCCGGACGTTCTTATCATGGTAGCGCCGTATCTGCTGCTCGTGTCTGGCATGCCTGACCAGTGCAGCGAGTCGATGTTCTTCGAGGCAGTCGATGTCAACCTGGCGGCCGAATTCTGCTTCACCTTCCTCGTAGTGCTGGATGCGCGGAGCACCGTGGACGATGTCAGCTAGGAGGACGGCTTCGGAGCCGTACACCAGGAGGAAGGGAGTATATCCCGTTGCTCTGCTCTTCTGGGTGCGTAGGCCCCATATGACATGGGGTACCTCTTTGGCCCACCGGCCGGGGTGCTTGTTGAGTTCGTCATACATGGCTTTCTTGAGCGAGTCCTGGACCATGCCATTAGCCCGCTCAACCTGGCCGTTGCACCTGGGGTGCGCCATGGAGGAGTAGTAGACGTCGATGCAATTGTCCTGACAGAAGTCCCAGAACTCTTGGCCTGTGAACTCAGAGCCGAGGTCAGTGACGATGCGGTTTGGGACCCCAAACCGATGGGTAAGCTCTTGGATGAACTTGGCAGCTGTGGCCGACTTGGTGTCGGTCACAACCTTATACTCGATCCACTTGGTGAATTTATCAACCGCCACCAAGATGTGCTTAAATCCGCCAGGAGCAGTTTTGAAGGGCCCGATGTTGTCGAGTCCCTATATGGCAAATGGCCAAGATGGGGGGATGGTCCTTAGCGTCTGAGCCGGCAGGTGTTTTTGCTTCTGGAAGAACTGGCAGCTGGTGCAGCAGCGCACCAACTCTCTTGCATCAGATAAGGCCGTTGGCCAGTAGAACCCTGCTCTGTAAGCTTTGCCGACTAGGGTGCCGGCTGCCACGTGGTTGCTGCAAGTGCCCGAGTGGATATCTTGCAGGAGGGTGATACCTTCATCGTGGCGGACACACTTCATGAGTATTCTTGTGGAGGCGGCCTTTCTGTACAGGGCATCGCCGATAACGATGTAATTTGTCGCTCGCCGAGTTAACTTCTCGATTTCTTCCTTCGTACCTGGTGACCAGTTCTCTGTGAGGAAAGCGATAAAGGGGGCGCGCCAGTCTGCTTCCACCATGAGAACTTCATTGGTCGCCGGGCCACCCGGGGGTGGCTCCGAGTCGGGCACGGGGCTGCCGTCCTCAAGCATCTTGATGGACGGGGTGCGCAGGTCTTGGACGAAGACGCCGACTGGAACCTGGGCTCTGGTGGATCCTAGCTTGGATAGAACATCGGCGGCGACATTGTCTTCTCGGAGGACATGATGGAACCCGAGCCCATAGAAGTGGGCTTCGAGTTTGCGTACCTCTGCGCAGTACGCGCTCATGGTTTCCCTGGTCGTGTCCCAATTTTTATTGACTTGTTCGACGACTAGCTTGGTGTCACCATAGCACATTAGCCGCTTGATGCCCAGCGATACCGCGATCCGGAGATCGTGGATAAGGGCCTCGTACTCGGCCCCGTTGTTGGTGGCCTGGTAGTATATCTGAAGAACATATTTTAGGGGTTGCCCCTTCGGGGAGATGAACAGCACTCCTGCGCCAGCTCCTTCAAGGTTGAGGGCGCTATCAAAGTACATCTTCCAGTGTGTTGGCCGTTCCGCGGGGGTCGGCGTCTGGATTTCCGTCCACTCGGCTACGAAGTCGGCCAATATTTGGGACTTGATGGCCTCCTGTGGCTCGAAGTTTATGGTGTGCTCGCCGAGTTCAACGGACCACTTGACTATACGGCCGTTGGCATCCCTGTTGTGGAGGATGGCTCCGAGGGGGAAATTCGAGATGACTCAAATGACGTGTGCCTGGAAATAGTGGCGTAGCTTCCTGGCAGTGATTAGTAGCGCATAGAGCAGCTTCTGAGGATGGGGGTACCGGACCTTGGACTCGCTGAGTACTTCGCTGACGAAGTATACAGGGCGCTGAACCTTGTATGGGTGGCCTTCTTCTGGTCGCTCGACGACCAGGGCCGTGCTGACCACATGGGTGGTAGCCGAGATGTATAGCAAAAGTTCTTCCCTGGGGGTCGGACCCGTGAGTACTGGGGGTGTAACTAGGAACTCCTTGAGGTCGGCCAGGGCCTTGCTTGCCTCAGGGGTCCACTCAAACTTGTCTGCCTTCTTGAGGATCTTGAAGAACGGAAGTCCCTTCTCGCCAAGCTCTGATGAATCGGCTGAGGGCCGCCATCATCCCGGTAAGCTTCATGATGTCTTTCTTGCACGTTGGTTCCTTAAGGTTGCGTATGGCGTCCAGCTTGACTGGGTTTGCCTCGATGCCGCGTTGGCTGACCAGGAAGCCCAGGAGCTTTCCTGACGGCACCCCGAATACGCACTTTGTGGGGTTAAGCTTCCATCTGAAGCGGCGCAAGTTGTTGAAGGTTTCCTGGAGGTCGGCGATTAGGGAGTCGGCGTCGTATGTCTTGACAACAACGTCATCCACGTAAGCCTCCACGTTGTGGCCGATTTGGCTCTGCAGGCAACCTTGGATGGCCTTCTGGTACGTGGCACCGTTCTTCAACCCAAACGTCATCGTCTTGTAGCAGCCATGCGGGGTGATGAACGCCGTCTTGTCCTGGTCGGAAGTCTTCAGGGCTATCTGGTGATACCCCGAGTAGCAGTCGAGAAAGCACAGGAGCACGCAGCCGGACGTAGAGTCGACGACTTGATCAGTTCGCGGGAGAGGGAAGGGGTCTTTAGGGCAGTAGCGGTTGAGATCCGTGTAATCAATGCACATTCTCCATTCACCGGATTGCTTCTTTATAAGTACAGGATTTGCAAGCCACTCGGGGTGTTTGCATTCTCTAATGAAACCGGCAGCTAGGAGCTTATTCAGTTCTACCCTAATGGCCTCCTTGCGATCTTGAGCGAATCGGTGTAGCTTCTGTTTGGTAGGCTTTGCATTTTTGCTCAATTCCAAGGAGTGCTCAGCCTTCTCCCTCGGAACACCCGGCATGTCTGATGGCTTCCATGCGAAGATGTCCCAGTTGTCCCGAAGGAAGGAGGTGAGCGCGTCTTCCTATTTAGGAGTGAGCCCTGGCCCTATGAGGGCCGTCTTGGATGGGTCGTCAAGCCCCAAGCTTATTGCTTTGGGGGCGTCTACAGGTGCCAGTGCCGTGTGCTGCTGCTTTTGCTCCGGGAGTACAGGCTCTCCGGTGGCCGCCTTGGGGGCTTCTTCTGCCAGCAGGGTAGCGTTGCCGAGTTGATGGGACAACTCAGCTATCTTGATGGCTTCCCCGTCGCACTCGAAGGAGGTCTTGATGTCTCTATGGATGGAGATGACGCCATTAGGCGCTGGCATCTTTAGAACCAGGTAAGTGTGGTTCAGAATGGCCATGAACTGGGCCAGCATGGGCCTGCCAAATATGGCATGGTAGGAGCTCCTGAAGTCGGCTACCTCGAAGTATAGGAACTCCGTGCGGTAGTTGTCGGCCGTGCCGAACGTGACCGGTAGAGCAACTCTTCCTATCGGGTAGGAAGCTTTTCCCGACACAATGCCAAAGAACGGATCTTCAGCGCTCAGGAGCCTGCTGTAATCGAACCTCATGCTGTTGAGGGTGCTGGTGAAGATGATGTTGAGGGCACTCCCACCGTCAATCAGGACCTTGGAGAGGAAAACTCTGTTGACGACCGGAGCCACGACGAGTGGGTAGGACCCTGGCTCGGGAAGGTATACACAGTGGTCATCACAGCTGAAGGAGATAGGCGTCTCTGACCACTGGAGGTATTTCACCGGCTTGGTGGAGACCATCTTAACCTCAGGCTTGTGGAGCTTGTCCTTGCGTCGATCGGGGAAGGTGCCGGGCCGCCCGATGATGACGTTGACCTGGCGGTCAGTGTGCTGGAAGTCGCCATTGACCCGCCTGGGGGCTTCTGGTGGTGGTGTAGTCGGCGTTCGTCGTCTTGGTGGCATTGATCGTCCCTGCGAGCCGGAGCATCGCGGTCATGTTCGCCGCGTCTGTAGTCGTCCCGACGATCGCGATCTTCTTTGTGGCGGTAGTCGTCCCTCCGATCTCCATTGTAGCCGTCGCGGCGGTAGTTGTTGTAGCGTCCGCCGTTGTTGTTGAAGCGTTGTTTCTTGGTTAGCGGGAGGACGCTGAGTTCTTTGAGCAGCGCATGACAGTCACGGAGATTGTGCTTTGGATCTTTGTGGAAGGGGCACTGATAATTCAGTGTATCATGGAACTCCTCGGCAGGAATCCTTTCTTCTTCTGCTATGGCTACAAGGGGCTCGGGGCCTGTCTTGCGCCCGCGTAGCGGCTCGTGACGCTTCGAGCTTTCAACCCGGTCATCATCTTCCTGGCGCTTCTGCTTGTTCTTGAACTGGGCTTGCTCAGCTTGATCGGCCCGAACCTCTAAGTTGACCACCTCCATCAGGTCAGAGACCGTGACAAGGTTGGTTTTGAACAGCATACGGAATAGCTGGTTGTCGATAAGACCATGCCGGAACGCGTCAATGACATCCCGGTCCTCAACCTCGGCGATCTTGTTCCGGTTGTCGAAGAAACGGTCGGAGTAGTCTCGGAGACTCTCACCCTTTTCTGCTTGATGTTATCCAGATCGAATCTGTGCCTGGCCGAGTGTAGCTCGCCTGGTAATTTTTGGTGAAAGCATGGCAGAGATCTGCCCAACTGTCGATGGTGTTCCGGGGAACACCCTCAAGCCATAGGAGCGCTTCCTTGCCCAGCATGACGGGGAAGTAGGCGGCGGCTTGGTCATTGGTCCCGTGGGCGGCTTTGACCGCCGTGTGGTACGTCTTGAGCCAGAGCTTGGGGTCAGAGCGACCGTCAAACTTCTCCACAAGGGCTGGCTTGAAGGACTCGGGCCAGCGGATGGCACGGAGTCGAGTGGAGAAGGCGGCGAAGCTGTCGAAGTCGTCCTCATCGTCACTGTGGTGGTCGCGGCGAGGAGGTCGGATCTGGTCGGCGCGGGGCCGGGCGTCACCGCGCCTATGGCGGTGATTGTCCCGCGGGGGGCCGTATCTTGCGTCGTATTGCTCACGCTCCATGAGTTCGTGAACAACGCGGCGCTCGTTCTCCTCTGCCGAGTCATCACCTGCCTCGCCAACCGGCTGGCGGTCGGGTCGGCCGTAGTCTCGGTCGTACCGCTCATGACGCTCGAGCTCGGCCGCGTCGCGTTCTTGGTGACGAGCATCGAGGTCGGCGCGGATGTCGCGAGCGCACGCCCTGATGCGATCACGGAGATCGTCAGGTTGGTGATGTTGTTGGCGCCGTTCGCGCCGCTCCTGGTATCGTTCACGGTGCTGGTTTGCGTTGCGCGGGTTGCGCCGTTCTTCTTCTTCATCTTCATGGTGGTTCTGGGCCACCTCTTCTTCTACGACGGGTAGTGGGGGGTTCCTCTGGCGAGGATGATCCCGATCCGATCTGCTATGAGCAGAGCGGCGACTTGCGGAACGAGTCGAGTTTGATCACCCAGACCGGGATCTGGCGCGATACGATCGCTCGATTTGCTCCTGGGCTGCTTCCAACTGAGCTCGGGCTCGCTGCACCTCTGGGGTGTCAGGCATGTGACCCAGTTCGGCGAAAGCGGCGGCGACATTGGCCTGGGGCGTGCGGAACGGTACCCGGGCGAATGCACCATCGAGGTTCTGGGGCGCGACTCCGTGGGGACCCCGCGGTGGAGGTTGCCGTCTTTGTGGAGCCCCAGGGGGGATCTCTCCGGCTGGTACGGCGGCTGCGGGTGCACCGGCGGCAGCGGCGGCCGCAGGATCGCCAGGAGCTGCTGCGGGTGCGAGGTTTCCGGCCGCTGCTGGGGGCAGAGCGGCTTCTTCGGCTCATCGTCGGGCTCGGCCATGGTTTCGCTCTTGTCGGCGATCCCTGGCCAAGTCGGTTTCTCCGTCCTGAGTTACGGAATCCTCAGAAATGAAGACTTCACGCCCCGGAGGCGTGGCGTAGCTTGAGTCATTGCTCGAGTCGGCCGGGGCCGGCAAGAGCACGCTAGTGGCGACCTGGAACTCGCCGCAATCCGGAGACTGGACGGGCTGGGATGGCATCTCAGACCGGATCTGAGACATGTCTTCTCGGACCTGGGCCGAGTAGATTGCCGAGGCGTTGCAGAACCCTAGCGGGAGCGCTTTGCGGGGTCGGCGCAGGGCCTCCTCCAACATGTAGATGCATTTGGCGATGGTGTCCTGGACACGATCCAGCCCGGCGAGGAGTTCATCTGGGGGAGGAATTCTTCGACGAGTGGCCAGGCCCGGAGCCTGGTCGTTGATGGAGATCGCATCGAGCCGCTGCTGGAGCGGGGCGATGACTGACGAGGAGATCGGCGACGAAGTCAGCGCAGAGCTGGTCGGCGTAGGAGCTTCGAGCGTCACGGTGGAGCCGGAGGCGGCGGAGTGGTCGTCAGCAAAAAAACTGATGCCCTCGAGATGCGTGGCGCAGTCCTTGATGGAGTCGGGGAAGACAATGGAGCGACGATCTGCCATCAAGCTAGCTTTATTGCCCGGCGATCGCCCCTACCTGGCGCGCCAACTGTCGGATCTATTGACTGGTAGTCCACCTGGGGGTACCCAGATGGTTGATTTGTAGACAGAGGGAGATCGCTGGACTAGGGAGCTCGAGGTAACACAGGGACACAGGGATTATATAGGTTCGGGCTACCCGGAGGTATAATACCCTACGTCCTGTGCTCGGGGGTCTTGTATTGATCTGCTCGGCGAGTTCCGGAGAACGGCAGTGAGCTCTTGGTTACAATAGGGGATCTGGTAGCTAGGAATCGAATGAATTAAGGGGTCATCCTAGGCCGCCTTATATAGGCCGACGGCCTAGGGTTTACAAGTCGGTTATCTCTAATCGTATCCGGCTCTGACTAGGAAAACTAATCTGAGTCGGTTGCCATATAATCTCCATGATCTCCGGGTGGGATCCGAGGATATCGCCAAATGCCTTGCGGGCTAAGTCTTCTCCAATCTTGTCCATCAAGCCGAGGATCCTCGTGGGCCGGCCTGGGATCGGCCCACCTCCTTGTCAGATGTGGGACCAGGCTGACTGGCTACCTGGTCGGTAGTGGGCCCAGGGGTACCCATATCTCACAGCCCGACCCCACCAGGTCGGCCGACCTAGGCCCAGGCCCAACTGAGTTCATCTTCCCCCATGCAGAGAAGTACACCTGGAGGTCATCTTAACCGCTGAATCAACATCGGTTTGCACCAAGGGCATGAGATGAACCACTTATGGATTGAAGGGCCCACACCGGAAACCAGATGCACTCATGTCAAGCGTATCCACCTGGAACCGACCTCAGGGCCCAAAGATCAACCACTCAGAAGAAGATGGGCCCGAGAGGTGGCAACTCCAGGGCGGCCGACCCCCCTAGGTCGGCCGACCATGGCGCGTGCCCGAACCGGTCACCCTTTGATGCGTACCTGCAAACCGCCTCAAGGAGCAAATCTACACCGTGCACAACCTAGGACGATGGATCCTAGGGTTGGCCGACCCCCCTAGGTCAGCCGACCTGGGCCCACCTCCGAACCGTCTCAACCTCCTCGTACCGACTCACAACCACCTCTCCAAGCTATAAATACATTGACTTGGGGCAGGGCTAAGCATCATCGAGCTGGATTGAAGATTCAAGGTGAAGCCCTCCTCATATTTAGAGTAGAAATAGGGAGAGAGTGAGGGAGAGTCTGGAGGAGTCCCGGCGTGTCGGCGACCCTCTACCTGTACCTCGACGAATGCAAGCTGCTCAGTAAGTATCCGGGATTTCAACTAGTATTTAAGTCTGAGTTATAGAAAGTTGAGTTCTCTATTGTGCTCGTGGGTTTGTTGCTTTATTCGTAAAGTATTTTAATCTCTGATCAAGGTTAAGATAGCTGATATTATCTTAGACGTGGTGCTTAGGTGTATATCTGCCCTCGTTTGCCTCGTCGCCCCACGGATTAGTAGAGGTAGGCGGCAGGTGATGACAGCCTTGTCCGTCCTTTGTAATCCGCCACGTACGGGTACGGCATAGAGCTGTTTACCAGAAATTTCCTAAAGGTCTAGGATACCCCAGTGCCCAAAGCAAGCATAGGAGAATTCCCTTCGTTATATTCACAGCCTTAGTGCTAAGTTATTCTCTCTACCCAGCCTTTTTATAAACTCGATCGATCCGGTCAGCTTTAGTGATTAGACAGTGCCTTCATGTTCCCCGTGGATTTGATACCTAGTTTACTCACGGGTGAAAGCTACTTCGACAGCTGTGCGCTTGCAGACTTTCTGTTTGCCACCGCTGGTGTCAACAATGATCCAAGTCTAAGTTGTTGCGAGTTATGATATGGTACAATAGACTTTGCTATAATCTTGCTCTAAGTGAAACTTGACTTCTAGAATTTTGTTTTCAAAAATGCTAAAACTCTAAAGTTCCTCAATGATAATATGTTCCACAAGAGCCATATGATTATTACTCATGCAAAAACCTTACTCTTATTCTACTTATTATCTCATTAAAGTTTTGTCAAATTCTTGTGAGCCTTGGGAGATTCTCGTCATGCTCCCATGATCAAGATCACGTACACTCCACAAATAAATATGCTGACTCCCACACTGGAAGTTACACAAAAACATGCCTTTCATCCACAAAAATATTTATATTCCATCCCCATGACATAAGGTCACTCTCTCTCACCATATGAAAAAGAACACGGGACTATGAAAAGAAAGAAAGAAAAATAATTTCATGCTCAAATAAGCATGTTAGAAAAATGATAAAAGCAATCCATGCTCAAAAGCATGAAAAGAAAAAGAAGAAACATAGCCCCTATCCAAAAAGAAACTAAAAATAAAAGAGAGGGACTCATGTAAAAAGGAGTCCCAATAAAGTTTCAAAAAAATTCCGCACATATGCACATCTTGATCGGGTTGTATGACTTGCGTCTTCTTGGATCTGGTCTTTGAATTAGCAACATGATGGGATGCAAGTATGCCTCATTATTATCCTACCCAAAGCTCCACATCAACACTTAGAGGTAGGTTGAGGCAGCTCATGCCTTGGCGAGGATCATACACAATGAGTGATCGAGAGCATCGTATGAGAACTTGCTTTCTTTTGAAAATCCTTTCAAAACCCCCAAAACAAAAGTGGAACAAGGGGTGAGTAAAAGGTAGGTTTATGTAACCATTCTGACTTGCAACTGCCCAAGACAAGGAGAAACCAAAAGCCTCATAGAGACTAAGGCCAAAAGAGGGTGACAATGCCAATTTATTTAAATCAAGGAAGAATGTTTTGTTGAATGCAGGTTAGTCTCAAGAAGTACGACATTATAGAAACTCCTGATCTACAACCTAAGTCTTAGCTTTTGCTCGGGACGAGCAAAGGCCAAGCTTGAGGGAGTTGTTGGCGGTCCTTACATATATCTGACCATCAATATACTAATTATATAAGGATAAACTATACATATATCTTTACAAATAACCTAATTCCACTTGTATTGTAGCAATAAGTGTTTTTCAAGACACAAGTCTGCAAAGACGGAAAAACGTGCTCGAACGACGGAGAAAGCATAATGCAAACTCAACTCCATGAGCACAAGGACAAAGTGGGCCCACCTACCAGTCATACAGGGGCCAACCTGCGGGGAAACCGACCTCAAAGGAACCCTGGACCTACCTATCATCCACCAGAGGGGAATAGGTGAGGAATATTCCCCTAGGGTTCGGCCGAACCTAGACGGGGTCCGTTGGCGCCAAACTTTGGCGGCAACGCTTCCCGCATCTCCCCCTTAGTGCCAAGAAATCTTTCCATGTGTGGAGCATCGGGAACCATCCTCCCCTAGTATAAATAGGGGGGTAGAGAGCCCTCATAAGACACACTCATTCATCAAGGGCCTCTCTCCCTCTCCAAGCTATTTTTGTAATCCTTAGGCTAGTGGAGCTCAGGCTAATGCTTTTCAGAGTAGTATTCCAAATCGTCCTTGGGCCATTGTGGGACGTAACCTTTAGTCTTCGGCACGGTCTTTGTATACACTTTCTATATTTGTTCAAGTATGGAGTTTGATCTAAATGCTATCTCTATAGTGTTTATATCATGCTCATGCCATATCATTTATTATACAATGTTCATGCGTAGGCTAGTCGATCTAAGCTATATCATCGGTTCGTTGTACCCTCGAGTTTGCTCTAGTTCCATGTTCCCTGGGAGTAAGGTTGAAAATGGTCAGGAAAAGTCTCGTACCGACCGATTTCGTATTATGATATAATTTCTAACTATTCCTGTTTTTCTTGAAATATAAAATATTGTTATTTTCTCAACTAATTTCTTCACCATAATGTATAGTTTTCTGATTTATTCATTTGATAAAATGTGGAAAAATCCCGATCATACCATTTTTTATTTTTTACATTTGCGTAAATTTGCAATACCATTTTCGACCGTTTCTGATCGTTTTCATCCCTACCTGGGAGAACTATGGTAGTTCTCTCAAGCACGAGCGTGGTGCTCGGGCATGACGAGAGCCTTCAAATATGACTGTGTCTCACAGTCTGAGGGGTAGGTGGCAGGTGGTGACAGCCTGTCCGTCCCATGTAATCCCCACGTTCGGGTATCAGTGTAGGAGGTACATAAAGCCTTTCTGCTTGCTGGCAGACCAGTGCGATTTGATCTCCCCGCTTGTGCTTGGATGTTTAGAACTAAGTCTTGTTTATGTCTTGTATAACCTGTGCTGATCTTGTGTAATACCATAGGACCTTTTATGACTTGCTTCTGCTAACCTTAGGATATTCTTTATTCTTGGGATTAGCTTTTTGAATGATGTGTTGCATTATCTCAATATTATAATGTTACCCCTATATGAAAGATGTTCATAGCTTATTACACAATGTCGACTTATGCATATTAGTACCTCTTTGCCACCAATTTTTTTTTTCACGACGGGCGAACCCGGAATTTCATTACTAAAAGCAACGAAACCATACAAAGTTTAACAATTCAGGTTCTATCATCCACATGTCCCCCGGCAGAAGCTAGACTATACGGTAGAAACCCAGTACCAGGTTCCAGCACGCAGGGATGTAGAACCTGATACCCCCAGCAGCAACCCAAAGTCACCAGCGATAACCAAAAGCAGAGTTTACAAAGCAGCTCCTAACAGACAGAAAATGAAACAGTAGGCACTACACTACGTCCAGTTCATTGCCAGGCAAAGATCTTCTGATGAGGGGTAATCATTCTTCTCCTCCTTCAGTGATCATCCGTCCTTCGGTTGTTGTCTTGGTTTGGCTTCCGCCTGTGCGTGAAACATCATAGCCACTGTTTTAATGACCTCCGCCCCTGCAATCAGCGCTTCTTTGTCCCCATCCTTCTGCAGACCTGCCTAATATGCAATAAACGAAGATATCAAGCAAACTATTTCAGTTGGATTTCTAACTCTTTTATTCTCAAAGCACACATTGTTTCTTGTTATCCAAATGGACCAGCATACAGCTGCTAGTCCGACCATGTGAAACTTCCTCCCATTTTTGATGAAGTTGTTAGCCCAGATCCAAAACTGCTCAAAGGAAGCCGGTCTACACCTAGCTCCAAACACATAAGCAATCAAGCTCCACACATACTTAGCAATAGGGCATCAAAGAACAGATGAGAGATCAATTCATTCTGGGGGCAAAAGGCACTGCTAGCATTACCCTTCCATTTTTTTTCCTGAGTAAGTTATCCTTGGTTAGAATTGCATTCCTATGTATCAACCACATCTAAATTTTTATTTTCAGAGGAATTTTGGCTTTCCAAATAAATTTGTTTCCCTGGTTCAATTCAGCACTGCATAAATGGGCGTACATTGATTTGACAGAGAAACTTTTCTTCTTTTCCCATCTCCAAATTGGCAGGTCTTTTTTTTTCTGATCAAGGTACAGCAGAAACTAAACCTCTTAACGTTCTCAGTTGATTCTGTAACCTCTCATCCAGCCATCTCCTGAATGAGAGGCTCCAATTGAGTTCAGCCCTATTTTTCACCGTACAACTTTGCTCATTACAGATAGTGAACAAGTCAGGGAATTTCTCTTTCAAAGAACATGTTCCGCACCAAGGGTCATCCTCTAGAAATAAATCATTTCACCATTTCCTATTGCAAATATTCGTCCTTTGCGGTAAATTTCTTTTACCTTCAAGAGGTTTTTCCACACAGTTTGCATTTTATGTGGGCCACACAGGAGCCCTTAATGTATTTTTTCTTCACAATTGTCTGCCAAATGCCTTCCTCATTCTCCAATTTCCACCACCATCTGCAGAGGAGACTGGTGTTCATTTTGCTCAAGTTCATAATGCCTAGACCTCCTTTTTTCTTAGGTTTACAAGCAATTTCCCATTTCACTAAGTGATATTTCTTCTTTACCCTTCCTCCTTGCCAGAAGAATTTTTTCCTGGTCCTATCCAATCTTTTGAGAATAGTTTTCGGCAACAGATACATAGACATGCAATAAATAGGCATGCTACTCAGACTTGTGTTAAGCAAAATCCATCTACCCCCAATGGATAGGGCCGATCCTTGCCACCCATCCAGCCTTTTTATCATTTTCTCATCAAGGATTTGCCAGTCTTTTATGTGAATTCGAGCCTGAAATCGGAACACCCAAGTATCTTATAGGCCAGGTTCCATTGGCACAATTAAACATCACAGCATAGAACATTGTTTTAAACTCCGCTTGGCTCACCATAATGGTT
>CM014276.1:24603662-24631981 GCA_004135705.1 Alloteropsis semialata | reverse complement strand
CCCTGCTTTGAAGTAACTCCCGACTGAGTCATTTACTTTTACACTGAGGGTTCCAGAAGTAACCACACCTTTTAACCATGAAACACAATTTGATTGGGAAAATATAAATAACAATACCCTGAATATTCACGAGTGAAATGCAACAACGGTAATTCCATGCGCTTGCGGATAACGTAAACGTAAGAACTACCGCGACAGGTCTAAGCTGCGTCGCCGGTCCCACGAACCTGGTCTACCATGACAGGTCTAAGCTGCGTCGCTGGTCCCACGAACCTGGTGGCGACTCTTAAAAAATGCCAACACAGGCCTAACCGTAAAACCAAAGCAAAAGTGGAATTTGAACGTTTGAATGCCAACGCAGGCCTAACCGTAAATCCGAAGCAAAAGTGGAATTCGATCGTTTGAATGCCAACGCAGGCCTAACCGTAAAACCAAAGCAAAAGTGGAATTCGAACGTTTGAATGCCAACGCAGGCCTAACCATAAATCCGAAGCAAAAGTGGAATTCGAACGTTTGAATGCCAACGCAGGCCTAACCGTAAATCCGAAGCAAAAGTGGAATTCGAACGTTTGCTCGGGTTGTTTAAAACCACCGGTACTAGCCATCTCAGCTGACTTCTATGTTTGTTTGAAGGGAGGATATACATACAATATGTACTAGAGTTGGTGATATTAACGACCATATGTTAGCAACCACTAGCAACATGTGGTCATGGGGCCCTTGTTCGCGGTATCCCACGTCCAAATCGATGCTCCAAATGACCGGACGATGCGTGGTCGTCGGCCTAGCAGTCTCCCGTAGTCGTTGTTTGATTACATATAAACCCTCAAAACTTCTCAGGGCCAGCGGCACAATACAGTTCAGATCTCGATTTATCTCTAAAACCTAGCTAGCGCGCAGCAGGACACAGTGCGGTGCGGCGGATCCGACCAGCAGCTGCGACGGATGATGCGTGCAGGAGGCCCGGCGGCGGAGAACGAAAAGTTCTGCGTATGCAGCGGGATCTCCTTGATCGCTGAAGTCGTGGCGACAGCCTAGCAGTCTGGCAGCACGCGCGAGTCTGATCTCGTAAGCATCAACGTGGTCCTGTAGTCCTTATTTGTACGCAATTATTTTGATTCATAGGATCGTATCGGATCTATTCAACGCCTATTTTTTCTGATCAAATTCATATTAGCTCTTTAGTTTCCTTTGGGTCTTATCAGAGACTATCATTCCCACCTGATATATATCACCGCAGAGCGCTGCGTGGTAATAACTGGTAAGACGAAACTTGATTTACCTTTCCCCTGTATATTCTCTTTACTGAGTCTGTAGTATAAATGTAGGTAAGGAATTCATCAGCCACATGTTTCCATGAAGTTCTATTGTGAAGGCAATAGAGATAGCATGTGTTGGGGGATTGGCCTGTCAAGGAAACACCTTCACCCGGTTACCTTGTTCCAGGATTGAGGGAATTACCTTCGCTATGTATCCCTGAAAGGAAATTACCTTCGCGTTATATTCCTGAAAGGAAATTGCCTTCGCTATGTATTCCTGAAAGGCAATTACCTTCGCTGATGGAAACGGAAGTTCACTGTGCTCGTATGCGAAGGCAACGTATGAATATCACGCCTGGATTCGGTTTCTCTCTCCTTCGCTAAAAGATTGGGCACCTAGGGGCGATACGTTGCTCCTGGTGTTAATAGGTGTCTGATACAGATGCGAAGGTGTCGTTAAGTGATTTATTGCCTTCGCTACCCTGACCCATTCTGTGAGGGTGCGAAGGCAATTCCCAGACACTAGTGAATACTTGATTCATCTTATTATACAGGCTCAAGATAGGCTTGGATGACGGCCCCACGGTCTTTTCTTCTCTAAGCTGGAGAAGGCGTCGCGCGGCTATGAAGGAGCTCTGGTGGTGAAGGCAACAGAGGTCGTAGGAAGCACGGTGAAGGCGACGTGGACCAAGTCAAGACTGAGTCAAAGACGGAGTTACTTGGTCTACGCATTCACATTGAGACGTGTAAATGTACTCTTGTGCCCCTGGGAACCGTAGGTTGTATAGTCTAGAGGATGATGCCTGATTTCCATGGGTATAAGGGGAATGTAAAATGTGCCTCTTGACCTCCCTATATAAGGGGGCCTCCCACCAACGTGTAAAGGGCTGATTCCCGAGAACACTGTTGATAAGTAATTTACTGTTGCTTGTCTCCGTTCTCTGTCTTGGCTGTTGTTTGGGTTCATTGGCTTCAGCTATATCCCAACAACTGGCGCCCACCGTTTGTGCTGTGCACGAACAAAACCCACGATAACCACCATGCCACCAAAAAAAGCCAAGTCAACCACCCCCGCGGCAAATGCAACTCCTAGCGGCGAAGCCGATCCCCAAGCCACAATTCCACCAAACATCCTATTACCCATAATCGAAGCCGTCAATGAAGACATGGAAGTAGATGAAGACACTCTACCACCGAAGAAAAAGCTGCGCAGGGTGGAGGACAGGCTCCGCCTTCGCCGTCTGGAGCAGCAAAGAGAGCTCGAAGCTGCTCAGCTCGAACTGCAGCAGCAAATGCAGGAGGAAGAGGAAGAACAGCAACACCAGCTGCTGTAGGTCAAGAAGCAGTTGAAGGAGCTGAGACAAGCGAAGCAAAGAAGATTGAACTCCACTGGTTCTAGAGCTGCGAAGCTCTGAGAAGAACTCGAGAAAGCTAAGAAACAAGTTGCTCAACTCCAAGCCGAACTCAACGACCCAATTGCCTTCGCCAGCGCAGGGACAAACCACATTTCCACATCGGAAACTGGTTTCCAAGTGCTGCATACACGTCCCATTGATCGTACTTGCCCTCTCTCAGAAAGTCTTCAATTGGCAAGATGGCCGCCTTCATACAAGCCTATCTCTCTACCAAGATACAATGGCCTCACCGACCCCAAGCAATTTCTCATGAGCTATGAAGCTGCAATAGCTTCGACAGAGGGAGATGATGTGGTGCTGGCAAAGTCTTTCATCATCGTCTGCGATGGCACCGCAATGAACTGGTACACCAAGCTTCCAGGATTATCTATCACCAGCTGGTATGATCTGAAAAGAGAGTTGATCAAGAATTTCAGCATAATGGGAATCAAGCATTATCATATGCAGAGCTAATATTACATCAACAGCCGAAGGAGTCTTTGGAGGACTACTTTCGCAGGTTTGTGGGACTCAGATCTCAGGCTCCTCATATTCCTGACGAAGCCGCCAAATTTGCAGCTATACAGGGGCTTCGGCCAGATCCTTTCGCCCAACATATTGCAAGGGAAACACCAGCAACCCTTGGAGATCTCTATGAAGAGTTCAAAAAATACTGTCGATCCGACAATGACAACCGAATGCGAATTGCCAGAGAAGCCGTCCTGAAAAACCAATATGATTCCCAAAACAAGCAGCATCACTACAGCCAAAACCACTACCAAAACTACCCATCCCAAACCATCATGAATGTGGAGAGCCCACCTTCGCTTCCACAGAACAATCCCACTTACCCAGAAAACCAATACCAGAGCCAAAGAAACGAACCTACCCAAAGAGGTGGAAGAGCCGGCAGAGGCCAAGGAAGAGGAAGAGGTCCACCTTCGGGACCAGAGCTGTTTTGTCAATACCATGGCAAAAATCATACCCATGACACAGAGCAGTGTCGAGACATCAAAAGAACCATCGACAAGCTGAAAGCAGACAAAATCCAAGCAACCCAAACGAAGCCATCTTCGGCTTCGCACCCAAACACCCAAACCCAACCACAAACCCAAGCTATCCAACCTTACTGCCCAGTCTATCCCTCCCTAACCTCAAATTTTGTGCATCCCACAACCACGATGGCGACTCAATTTTTGCCTTCACGGCAAACATTTCAGCATTACTACCCACAAGCCATGTACCCACAATTCTACCCTCAAAACCAGCAGCCTATCCCAAACAAAGACATCAAGGTGGAGGAATTACCACCACCACCCCCACCACCTCAAAAACAGCAAGATCACAACCCAGCAAACCCGTTGCCCAGTTATGGCCTCATCATGCCTGTAACTGGAGGATCCTCACTGAAAGAGTTACTTTCGCCAGATCAACAACATTTCAGTTGACGGTCCATACAAGAAATCGGAATGGTCTCACATGCCAATTACCTTTACTGAAGAAGATCTCAAACTCCACAACTTTCCACACAATGACGCAATGTCCATCGAAGCCAATATTGCCGGCTGGAGAATTGAGAAAGTGCTGGTGGATACAGGCAGCTCAACGGATATCATCTTGGCAAAAACTCTCAGATCGATGACCAACATCAACCCAGATAACTTGGAGCCATCTGACACACCTTTGGTTGGCTTCGGGGGAAGCGCACCGCAACATTGGGGAAAATCACATTGCCAGTATCCTTTGGCGACACATCAAATGCAAGAACAGAGTTCATTACCTTCGACGTCGTTGACATGTTCTTCGACTACAATGTTATCTTCGGCAGGGGAGTTATAAATGCCTTCGACATCATCATAAGGCAAGCTTTCTTATGCATGAAAATGCCAGCTCTCAAAGGGGTCATCACCGTCTATGGTGACCAAACAGAGGCAAGAAGAATTGAGTATGCGAACACCCCAGGACAGCGAAAGGTTCATGTCCTCAAAGAAAGTGATCCCATTTACCCAGAGGAGAAGCCAATTGCTGACAAAAGCAGCCACAATATGCAAGGTGCTGCAGAAACAAAAAAAGTGCAACTGCAACCTGATGTCTTCGACAGAAAAGTTATAATCAGCTCAGATCTTGAGCCAAATGAAGAAGAAAGACTCATCGAGTTCTTGAGAAACAATAAAGATGTCTTCGCCTGGTCAAGCAAAGATTTTCCAGGAGTTGACAGGAGAATAATTGAACACAAACTCGCAATTAGCCCTGACATGAGGCCGAAGAAGCAAAAACTGAGGAAAATGTCCGAAGAAAAAGTGAGCGCAGTCAAGGCTGAGGTGCAAAGGCTGCTCGATGCAAAAGTTGTACGCGAAGTTCAATATCCCAAGTGGTTAGCAAACACTGTGCCTGTGAAAAAGAAAAATGGCAAGTGGAGAATGTGCATCGATTTCACCGATCTCAACAAGGCATGTCCCAAGGATGATTTCCCTCTCCCAAGAATTGATAAAATCATTGATCAAGCTGCTGCAAGTGAGATGATGTCTTTGCTAGATTGCTTCTCTGGTTATCATCAGATTTGGATGAAGAAAGAGGATGAAGAAAAAACCAGCTTCATCACTCCAGTCGGCACCTTTTGCTTCATCAGAATGCTCGAGGGGCTTCGCAATGCTGGTACCACTTTCTGTCGCATGTCAAGCACCGTATTCAAAGAGGAACTCTTCAAAACTATTCTGGCATATGTTGATGACATCTTGGTCAAGAGTGTGAAAAGGCAAGATCACATCTCAGACCTGGCAGTTGCCTTCGCAAGAATGAGACAGGCTGGACTCAAACTCAACCCAGAGAAATGTGTCTTCAGAGTAACCAAAGGGAAGATACTCGGCTGTCTCGTTTCAGCAAATGAGATCGAAGCCACCCTGACAAGATCAATGCAATACTCAACATGGAAGAGCCCAAATGCATTAGAGATGTGCAAAAACTCTCTGGCAGAATTGCAGCACGAAACAGATTTATTGCAAAGGCAGCTGAACGCAGTTTACCCTTCTTCGCAACTCTCAGAAATGCATCAAAGTTTGAATGGGGAGAAGAACAATCGAGGGCTTTCCATGAGCTAAGGCAATATCTGATGCAGCTCACGAAGTTGACAACACCTGACCCGAAGGCACCCTTACTATTGTACATTGCAGCTTCGCAATCAGCTGTCAGTGCTGCACTCATTGTGGAGAAGCTGGTCGAGGGTAGAAATATACAGCAGTATGTGTACTATGTCTTTGAGGCACTGGCTGGGTCGAAGCTGTTCTACACTGAGATCGAGAAAATGATTTATGCCGTGGTAATGGCATCCAGGAAGCTAAGGCATTATTTTGAGGGCCACACCATCAAAGTGCTCACAGATCAACCCCTAAAAGAGTTATTAAGCAACAAAGAAGCTTCGGTAAGAATACGCAAATGGGCTGCAGAGCTATCTGAATATGTGGTCGACTTCGAGCGAAGAACAGCAGTTAAATCGCAAGTCTTGGCTGATTTCATAGTCGAGTGGACATCGCCTTTGGCACAAACTCTGACCAGAGAAGAAAGCTGGCTAGTACACTGTGATGGCGCTTGGGGGGACAAAGGAGCTGGCATTGCAGCGATTATGCAATCACCTTCGGGCGTTAAGATGAGATACGCTGCGAACCTAGAGTTCTGCAAAAATAGCGACAGAAGTACGAACAATATTGCTGAATATGAAGCCGTCCTATTGGGGCTCAGAAAGACGAAGGCGCTGGGGGCTCAGCGCTTCGTTGTAAAAACTGACTCGAAGGTGGTAGCAGACCACATTGAAAAAGAAAGCGTTGCAAAGCAACCCGAGCTGATCAAATACCTAAATACAGTCCGATCAATGGAGAAAAAGTTCAAAGGCTTCACAATAGAATATATTCCAAGGGCAAAAAATGAAGAAACTGATGCACTGGCCAAGGCAGCAGCAAAGGGGGACAAGTTGCCACCCGATGTCTTCTTCCAGACACTGACAGTGCCTTCGATCAAAGAACTCGATGAGCAACCACACTTCATCAATGCAATAAATTCAGAAGATTGGCGGTCTTCCATAATGGCATATCTCAGGGGATATTACGAACCAATTGACAAAGATGACATCAAAACCATGCAGCAGAGAGCAAGAGCATACCAAATCATCGACAACACCTTGTACAAGAAAGGAGTCGTAGCTCCTTGGCTTCGCTGCGTTTCCATCAGCGAAGGCAGAGAGATAATTCAAGAGATACACAGTGGTCTATGCGGAGCTCACTTTGGAGCGAGGGCAATTGTTGGGAAGGCAATGAGACAAGGGTTTTATTGGCCTTCAATCATCAATGACGCAACAAATACAGTCAAGACTTGCGACGAATGTCAAAAATGTGCGGCAACCAGAAAATCACCTTCGGAGCCGTCACAGCTGATAACTCCAACCTGGCCTTTGCAGAGATGGGGCATCGATCTGGTGGGTCCCCTTCCCACGGCTCAAGGAAACCTCAAATATGCAATAGTTGCAGTGGAATATTTCACCAAGTGGATTGAGGCAAGGCCACTAGCAAATATCACGGCGAAGACAGTTATCAAATTCTTCTGGCAGCAAATTGTATGCAGATTTGGAGTCCCAAGGGAAATTACAGTGGATAATGGGAAACAGTTCAACTGTGACGAGTTCAGTCAGTACTGCATGTCCATTGGGACGAAGGCAAGATTTGCATCAGTATACCACCCACAGTCCAATGGCGTAGTAGAAAGAGCTAATGGCATCATTTTCACTGCCATCAGAAAATGCCTTGCAAATTGCAAGAAAAAAGGCAAATGGATAGAGGAAATGCCGAAGGTAATCTGGGCTCACAACACATCTACCTCAAGAGCAAGTCAGTTCACTCCATTCAAACTGCTTTACGGCGAAGAAGCAGTGTGCCCGGAAGAGATTCTTCATCAGGGGCTTCGCACTCAACAGAAAGCACCCGAAGACAGTGAAGCCATAGACAAAGACCTCACAGAAATATATAGGCTGCAAGCAGTGAAGAACATTTCCAAGTACCAGGAAGATACCCAAAAAATGGCGAGACAAGAAAGTAGTAAGAAAAGACATAAAGATAGGCGATTGGGTGCTAAGGAAGAACCCAAATATGCCTTCGGGAAAGCTGCAGAACAAATGGGAAGGTCCGTTCCTAGTCGTCAAGAGTAACAGACCAGGATCATTTCACCTGGAGGATGGAGAAGGCAATGAGCTGCCGCATTCATGGAATGCGGACAGCCTGCGAAGGTACTACCTGTGAACATAATGTAATAATTGGCTTCGTATTCTATAAACGAAGTCAATTAGTAGAGTAGATATTTCCTTTTCAAAAAGGCCCGTACTCTTTTCCTCACAGGGGAACCCTTACCAAAGGGGTGAGGTTTTTAATGAGGCGGTGCCAACTGTAACTCGTGTGAAATATATAAACGAGCTATTCCCCAAAAAAGTTGCATCGAAAGCGATTGGCTTCGACCAAGTCACTGGTATTCGATAAACCCAATAGAACTAAATCGACCCTACCAAAGGTAAGGCCAATTCAGATCTAAATTGCTTACTCTAAGGAGTAAAAGGGGCTTCGGCTCAAGATTGTCTTCATATACAAACAATGCTTACACCAAAGGAGTAAAAGGGGCTTCGGCTCATATAGATTTCACATACAAAACTTCTTACTAAAGGGGCTTCGGCTAACACCGAACCTCATACAACAATGCTCATCCTAGAAGGGGTAAAAGGGGCTTCTGTTCAAACTACTCTCAAAAACAAAAACACCAATTGGAGCATGAACTCCAAAGAGCAGACCCAGAGACAATTCCCCGTCTAAACGCCATGGATCGCCATTTGAGCACGTCGAACAAAAAACACAAACTCGCTTCGAGGGGAGGAGGCGTTTCTCTCAGAAACGAAGACAAACCGAGTTTGATATTTCTTATTCAAATGTCATACACGCGAACAGTTTATTCACATCATAAACATATTCATTTTCGCATGAATCAACACACTCGCTTTGGGGGGAGGAGGCGTTTCTCTCAAAAGCGAAGACAAAACGAGTTTATATTCATTCATGCGAAGACATAATTACATCACGAGTTTCAAACATTTATACCAAGCATTCTCAAAACATTTCAAACACATATCCATAAAACTGNCCTCCTCTGTTTCTCGGCCGAAGGAAAGAGAAGAGCCGGCCGTTTTCCCAAAAACCCCCTGCCCTTATCCCTTTTCCATAAAGAACCCCTCCACTCTTTAGGATATTCCAGAAAAACCCCCTGAGCTTGTAAATAAATTCCAAAAAGGCCCCTGATCTTTACCCAAACCCCCAAACACTTATCCAAATTACAAATAAGACCTTCCCCCATATAAACTTATTTCCAGAAAGGCCCTTGACTCTTTATAATTATTATAAAGAGGTCCTAAACCCCTCCAATTAAGCCCTAACCTCCACTTAACTTATCATTTCATGCGCCAAACTTCGCCGGAATTCCACCAAACTCGAACACGTCTTTCTTTCATCTATTCCGGCCGAGCTATACACCAATCATCCCAAAATAATCTCCTTTCCTATTTTATTTTATCGTTTCCTGTTTCGAGCTCATCGGTAAAGGTTTAATTGTTTTCTTTTATGTGTTTTGTTGTGTGTGCCGTAGACGACGGTATAATCGAGGAGGAGCCGCCGGAATACGCAGGAGAGTACCGCGAGCCCGAATCCGACGACCCGTACCGCGAGCAGGACCTCCCGGAAGCTTTTGACGGCAAGTCCAATCCCATCCTTTGATGCATATTTATCCCAGTTTTATAAACACAACCTAATAGCCTTTGATAATTGCATTGTCGTTAGTACAAACCCGGTTGGATAGCCACTCCTTGATTGTTACATCCTTTCCTTGATAGCCTAGTTATCACTAAATATGATTTGCTCTGTTTAGATGATAACCTTGCTTAGAATGCTTAGAACTTGTCCTAGTTACTTAATCAATCATGACAATCACTGGTTTCATAAAGAAGAAAAGTGTGAGTGTGTTGAGTAAAGAGTTGGGTTTTGGGTTTTGAAAATAGAGAAAGTGTTGGATGAAATGGATGGGTATTTCTTTGTGAAATACTTTTCGGTGGCTTGTACCTTTGTGGTTAAGCAAGTTGGGAGATATCCATTTTGTCCGGTTTTAAACCGAGGTGATGTGTTCATCTTGCCTAACCCAGTTATCCCGTACAACCACTCGACTCTTGTATGGTGCAAGGGCTTAGTCTAAATCCCACTAGCCGTGCTGTTAGTTGTCTGGTGGCAGGTGTGCAGCGAGAAAACCAAGTGTTGTCTTAGTGACTGGTTGCCGACTTGGTGTCAAAAACCCTCTTGGTTGTTTCTCGCGATGGCTAGGCAGTTTTGGCTATGGTGGGTAATGGCTTCGATAGGATCCGCGCTGGCACTAAGGTGACCGTGTTGCGGTACCCTACTTGTGGTGAAAGTGTACACCTCTGCAGAGTTTCCCAACTATTCGAATAGCCGTGCCCACGGTCATGGGCGAGTTATGGCTTGGTCACAACACCAAAGGTTTTGGGTTGGGTTGGAGTGTGTGTTTTGGAAGTGTGTTCGGCTTTGTGCCAAGAGCTACGGCGGATGGGAAATCCGGTAGCATTTAAAATTTGGATCCTTTGTGGATCAACCCCCCCCCTTACTTAGTTGTGTTACTTAAGCTTGCTTTACTAAAGTTTTTCCTTGATAAACCATTGCATGAGTAAAATTAGCTTTATTGCAAATTTAACCTTAGCCTTATTCCTTGATTTACCTTATGCATAATTCTGTGTTAACCCCTCCGTGGGTGTGGTTGGACTTGTTGAGTACTTTTGTACTCACCCTTGTTGTTGTCAATCCAGAAGAAGACCCGGACTTTGTCGTTGAGGACGCCGAGTAGGTGGTCGTGCCCGCACCCGACTTTGCCTGTGGAGTTTGGCCCCGCCCGTGATGCTGTCGCTGTCACAAAACTCTGATCCTTTTGTTGAACCGGTTTGGTTCACCATTTGGCTCATAGCCGTGATCTACCTTTTAGTTGTCTTAGCTTGTATCAAGTTTCCTCCCCCTCGGGGAGTGTAAGGTTCTGAACTATCTGTTGAATAAATGTGTATCAGCCTCCTGGGACTGATAATTGTATCACATTTAGTCTCTGCTTAGGCAGGGGCGCTTCATGGATAGAGGAAATGCCGAAGGTAATCTGGGCTCACAACACATCTACCTCAAGAGCAACTCAGTTCACTCCATTCAAACTGCTTTACGGCGAAGAAGCAGTGTGCCCGGAAGAGATTCTTCATCAGGGGCTTCGCACTCAACAGAAAGCACCCGAAGACAGTGAAGCCATAGACAAAGACCTCACAGAAATATATAGGCTGCAAGCAGCGAAGAACATTTCCAAGTACCAGGAAGATACCCAAAAAATGGCGAGACAAGAAAGTAGTAAGAAAAGACATAAAGATAGGCGATTGGGTGCTAAGGAAGAACCCAAATATGCCTTCGGGAAAGCTGCAGAACAAATGGGAAGGTCCGTTCCTAGTCGTCAAGAGTAACAGACCAGGATCATTTCACTGGGGGATGGAGAAGGCAATGAGCTGCCGCATTCATGGAATGCGGACAGCCTGCGAAGGTACTACCTGTGAACATAATGTAATAATTGGCTTCGTATTCTATAAACGAAGTCAATTAGTAGAGTAGATATTTCCTTTTCAAAAGGCCCGTACTCTTTTCCTCACAGGGGAACCCTTACCAAAGGGGTGAGGTTTTTAATGAGGCGGTGCCAACTGTAACTCGTGTGAAATATATAAACGAGCTATTCCCCAAAAAAGTTGCATCGAAAGCGATTGGCTTCGACCAAGTCACTGGTATTCGATAAACCCAATAGAACTAAATCGACCCTACCAAAGGTAAGGCCAATTCAGATCTAAATTGCTTACTCTAAGGAGTAAAAGGGGCTTCGGCTCAAGATTGTCTTCATATACAAACAATGCTTACACCAAAGGAGTAAAAGGGGCTTCGGCTCATATAGATTTCACATACAAAACTTCTTACTAAAGGGGCTTCGGCTAACACCGAACCTCATACAACAATGCTCATCCTAGAAGGGGTAAAAGGGGCTTCTGTTCAAACTACTCTCAAAAACAAAAACACCAATTGGAGCATGAACTCCAAAGAGCAGACCCAGAGACAATTCCCCGTCTAAACGCCATGGATCGCCATTTGAGCACGTCGAACAAAAAACACAAACTCGCTTCGAGGGGAGGAGGCGTTTCTCTCAGAAACGAAGACAAACCGAGTTTGATATTTCTTATTCAAATGTCATACACGCGAACAGTTTATTCACATCATAAACATATTCATTTTCGCATGAATCAACACACTCGCTTTGGGGGGAGGAGGCGTTTCTCTCAAAAGCGAAGACAAAACGAGTTTATATTCATTCATGCGAAGACATAATTACATCACGAGTTTCAAACATTTATACCAAGCATTCTCAAAACATTTCAAACACATATCCATAAAACTGCTCGCCAGATCTCCTAAAACGAGGAGCGTTGTAAATGCAAGCAAAGTCCTTGACATCAGGACCAACGTCCAATGGCTCCATCTTTGGAACGCCCAGGGAAACAGCTTCGGCATTTCTCTTCGCAGCAAGCTCAACTCGATCAGAGCCGTGAGCAACAAACGCTGTGAAAAAAATCAAAAACACTAAACTCCGTGTGATGATAAAACTTGTGACAATACTCCAAAAAATCGTGATGGCTCGAGTTCGGATAAAGACGTTGAAACTCCTTCCATGCGAAGCCAGAAATACAAAGCGGCCCATCACGCATAGCCAGTGGAGTGAGTGCAAGCATTTCATCACCCTGAATATACACAAATGTACAAGTTCAAAAGAACTGCCCGCTCAATAAAATCCTAACTCTTGCTACAATTCAAAAGGTCCTTAGACCTGTGGATCGACCCCTGGGGCCCCTTGATCACCCTGCCCTTGCGAAGAAGAAGCACCGGCTTCGCCGGAAGCAGAACCAATCGTAGCAGAACTTGTTCCGACACCGGCTTCGACAGCTTCTTTGGCAGCGGCTTCCCTTGCGGCGGCTTCGGCTTCAGCTTTTTGCTTCTTCAGTTCCTTTGACTGAGAATACAAAAGCTATCAAACAAAACAATTCCAAATCAAAAACAAAATGAATCAAAAATGACAACGACGGAAGCTATAAAAAATAACTTCGCAAGTCGGTTGCGGACAAGATTCTGAGTTGCTTGACGGCCACTGGCAACCCAGAAATACCTTAAGAAAAGCGCCTTCGCGAGGAGCAGTTGCTGTGGAAAATAATCAGTGTCGGCAGGATCTCTGGGAGCCGGATAAGGATAACCTTTCCGAACCAAGGCATTATAATGATCACAGCCATTGTCTGAGAGAACCTTGAGTAGGTTACATGAGCAAAGATTGACAGCAAAGTCACTGAGAGTTTCCACGACACTTGGAAGCGAAGCAAATTTATTGTCAATCCAATTAAAGAGCTTGTGCAAGCTATACTCTTTATTGGGGAAGGCAGCGGGCTCCGCACCAAACTGTCGTAAGGCTTCCTTGTATAAGAGATACAATTTTAAGCCTCGCTCCCAGGCAACATCAACCACGCTTTCATTCTCCTTGCGAAGGTTAAGGTTTGATGTGCGCAGCGACAAGACCTCACGCTCAAAGTTTTCACTGCGAGACCGATATGTATCAATATCGCCCGAAAGCTTCTCCTTGGCTGCATTTAGTGTGTTCAACTCACCCTTTAGAACGGAAATCAACTCAGTATCTTCAACAATTTTCTTGTGAAGGCCCTCCACGGTGCCATCCTTATCAATAATCTTAGCCTCCAAGGCAGCAACCTTCTCCTTAAGGGAATCGGCTTCGCCAGCTTTAGCTTCCAAAGCTGCGACTTTGTCCTTCAAAGACTTGTTCTCAATGATAATAGACTCCCGGTCCTGGCGAAACAGATTCTTTTCATTTTCAAGATCCTGCTTAATTCTATCAATAGTTGCTTGGATCTAGAGAAGCTCTGCTTTTTCCCTTCGTAATTTCTCTAGCTCTGCACGCTCAGCAGCAACCAAGTTGAGGTTGGGAACTTGAGCTGCCAACTCATTGATAGCTACAAAACCTATGGTAGAAAATAGTTCACCATTACGAAATAAATGAAACGAAGCTAAGGTCAAAAACATAATCACAGACAAAGGCAATAAGGTCATACCTTCATTCCCGAAGCCAAAATAGTGGAACTTATGCTTTCAGGATCGAGTGTCTGAACAAGTCATTGATATTCTGCAAGGAAAAAATAATGAAAACACTGTTATCTTTGCAAAATAGCCAAAGGAAAAAACAAGCTATAATCCCAAACAAAAAACACCTTCCAAATCAAAGTTTCGAAGAGGCCCACCTTCGCGCACATGAGATGGCCCATCTCCCTCGCCACCTAATAATAGGTCTCAATCGCATTAGCATCAAACAGCAGAGCAAGCAACGTCGCTAAAGGAAAAAACGAAGAAACATCATTAGTACCTTCGGGAAAAGGAATACTTCCACCCATATCAACATCCATATAAGATTGAGAAGCAGCAGCCCTCTCAGCGGCTTCGGAAGTCTCAGCTTCGGCAACCTCCTTTCCCTTAGCCTGGGCATCAACGTCAACTGTCCCGGCAGCATGGGCCAGAACCTCCAAAGAGTCTCGAACAGGAGGGGAAGAAGCCAAAGCCGACGACGGAGGGCTAACCGCCAGAATGTTCACTGGAGCTTCGGCTCTGGGCTCTTCAAAGCTAGCCTCGACATGAACCTCCTCTGGCACATTCTCCATAATGGGAGCATCCCGAACAGGAGTCTCCTCAAACATGCTAATATCAATGCCATCATCAAATGGATTCGGAACCCGTACATCTTCGGCTGCTTCATCAACGCCTTCACAAGTAATATTGACATCAATCATGGGATTCCGCGCCAAGTAGTCCCCTAGCAAAGGAAGACTCGTGCCTTGAAAATAATTCCCAAAGAGAGCAACCTCACCTAAGAAAATATCATCTCCGCTCTGGGGAGCTGAGCTCATAAAGCCGGTGACTTGCGAAGCCGGCCGCTGCACGGGAGCTGAAGCCACTGGGGCTGGCTGAGGAGGGCGAGGTGGAAGACCACCCCGCGAAGCCGAAGAGGTGACCCTGGTAGCCGGGGCGACGATGGACACAGGGATGGCAGCAATCGGTGCATCTTGTCGATGACGCTTCTCAGCAGACTCATGAGAGCTGCTACTGCCACGCTTGGCCGGAACGATGGAGGAAGCCGCCTTCGCGACTGCACTCTTGCCACGGCCGCCTCAACGTCCAGATCGCCCTCCTCCACGGGAAGCACGCGAAGGAGCAGAGTCATCACCATCCCGGTCCTTTGCCTTCCCTTTCCCTTTTTTGTCCTTCTTCTCCTTTTTCTCTTTCTTTTTCTCCTTAGAGGAGACGGGCACCTCTCGAGCACCGTAAGAAATCTTTAGTTCCTCAAAAACTCTATTGAATCTAACATGAACAAATTTGTCTTCGGAACTACGATGTTCCTCGGAGTTATATGTTCCAAGAATATCATTGGCCCATTGCTCCACAGCAGTAACAAAATCTGCTGCAGTCATGCCCTCGGGGAGCTTCGCGCCAAAGTAAGGGAAGGAAACCTTGGTGTGTTCGCGGAAAGCTTTCCATTCAACTTTATAAGGTGCCCAATCGGCAGATAAGAAATAAACTCCACAGGCGAGGTCAGCAGCAACACCTTCTTCAATCAAATCGCGGTTGTAAAATGTTTGCGAAGCCACTTGAAAAGCCTTCCAACACTTAGAGAACCCAGGCCTTTCAGCGTCAAAGGTTGGGTAGGAAACAAACTTTAGCCAATCAATTTGGGTTTGGAGAGGATAAGAGACAAACTTGGTCCCATCTTCCGAAGTAGTTTCCTCCGAAGGCACCCTTACATAAAACCAATATTTTTGCCAGTCCTTGGTCCATTTATTTCTGTTAACAAAGGAAGTCTCCACCTTCGCAAAGTGAGAACCACAGCGGCGCCCAGTGAAAGTCACACACCCAAAGTCCAGAGTATATAACTCGCCTTCGATGTCAGATGATTTGCTTTGATTATGCCCCTCATAAAGCCGAAGAAAACCATCAACTGTAACTGCTGCATCATGCGTCTTCACAGCCCAGAAGAATCGAAGAAGATGACTGATGGCGTTTGGCGTCAGATGATGCAGTTGTAGACCATAAGGCGTGATCATCTTCGCGATGACGTTGTCAATGGGCATCTTCAAACCCGCAATAAAAAAATCCGTGAAGACAACAGCCTCGTCTTCACGAGGATTAGGCGTAGTATCAGTACCGGGAGCACGGCCCCAGCCCACGGGGAAATATCCTTTTTCCTCATAGAACTTGATGTCACGTTCGCCAACTTTGGACTTGCCAAAAACAAGCGTCTTCGGCTTCTTTTTTGGATCTACTAGGTCCTCAACATCAACCTCCACGTCATCAAGATCCTCCTCCTCGCCACCATCATCATCATCGGCATGTTCGTCGCCAAAACCTTCTTCAACAGTTGGAGTCTCATCTTCAATCTGTTGTGCAAGTTGATCAACTTCAGAATCATCCATCCCACGACGAGAAACTCCCGTTCATTGGGCATCGGGGCTGCCTTCGCTAGCCATGTCAATAAGTATAGCAGTTTGCTTAGTGCGTGCCGCTGTAGAAATAAAAGCAATTCTCAATACATAAACGAAGGAAACCAGCAACAGCAATACAATCAAAAATAGAGAGTGAACCTTACTTGTACAAGCGGGTATTACGAGGAGAAGCCGACACGAACGCGAAAGCGCTTTTCAGGCTATGATCGGAGTAGGCGAAGAAGATTCAACAGCAGAAAGCGATTGATAGCGAAAGCGAAGAAACCTAAAAGGGGGGACCCCTTCGGTCCTATTTATAGGTCAGTAAAAAAGGTAACCGTTACCACAGCACGGAAATCGAAAAGGCCTGGAAAAATCCAAAAAATAGTACAAATAAAAATAAATAAAAAAGTGAAGAATCAGAAAAAATAAGGGATGCGAAGCCAAGTCAGGGGTGAAGACAATGACTCGGGACTTGCTCCAACGGGAGGAGGCGTTTCTCTGGAACAGGCAAAGGCAATCCTGAATCTTCGAGGACATCGGCCTGTTGGAGAAAGCCCTCGTCCGCGAGGGGCTACTGTTGGGGGATTGGCCTGTCAAGAAAACGCCTTCACCCGGTTACCTTGTTCCAGGATTGAGGGAATTACCTTCGCTATGTATCCCTAAAGAAAATTACCTTCGCGTTATATTCCTGAAAGGAAATTGCCTTCGCTATGTATTCCTGAAAGGCAATTACCTTCGCTGATGGAAACAGAAGTTCACTGTGCTCGTATGCGAAGGCAACGTATGAATATCATGCCTAGATTCGGTTTCTCTCTCCTTCGCTAAAAGATTGGGCACCTAGGGGCGATACGTTGCTACTGGTGTTAATAGGTGTCTGATACAGATGCGAAGGTGTCGTTAAGTGATTTATTGCCTTCGCTACCCTGACCCATTCTGTGAGGGTGCGAAGGCAATTCCCAGACACTAGTGAATACTTGATTCATCTTATTATACATGCTCAAGATAGGCTTGGATGACGGCCCCATGGTCTTTTCTTCTCTAAGCTGGAGAAGGCGTCGCGCGGCTATGAAGGAGCTCTGGTGGTGAAGGTAACAGAGGTCGTAGGAAGCACGGTGAAGGCGGCGTGGACCAAGTCAAGACCGAGTCAAAGACAGAGTTACTTGGTCTACGCATTCACATTGAGACATGTAAATGTACTCTTGTGCCCCTGGGAACCGTAGGTTGTATAGTCTAGAGGATGATGCCTGATTTCCAGGGGTATAAGGGGAATGTAAAATGTACCTCTTGACCTCCCTATATAAGGGGGCCTCCCACCAACGTGTAAAGGGCTGATTCTCGAGAACACTGTTGATAAGTAATTTACTGTTGCTTGTCTCCGTTCTCTGTCTTGGCTGTTGTTTGGGTTCATTGGCTTCGGCTATATCCCAACAGCATGGAATAATTGATTGATTAGGGTATACAATGGGTGTACATATATAGGCAGCCCTGAGAGAGGTTTATAGAAATAGAACCAATCAGGGGAATACCTGCCTAACCTAATCAAGGAAGGCACGGCTTGATAGCCGGCCCTAAGACGGCATGCGGCCATCCCTGCAAGGGATGCGCCCAGCCGCTAGATCAGGCACATGCGCCTGATACTGGGCCCCATGCCCCCTAATGGGCCTAGGTAAAGCTAATACCTAGGCCCCGTCACGCATAAACAGATACATATCTAACACCCCCCGCAGTCGGATCGTCAATAGCCTGGACGTTCAGACTGGACCTGAACTCTGTGAAAACAGAAGACGGCAGGCCTTTGGTGAAGATGTCAGCGTACTGAGAACTGGTAGGAACATGAAGAACACAGACAGTTCCTGCAGCAACATGCTCCCGAACAAAATGAAGATCAATCTCCACGTGTTTGGTACGCTGATGCTGAATGGGGTTGGAAGACATGTAAACTGTACTGATATTATCACAGTAGACCAAGGCAGCTCGACGCACTGGGTGTGTAGCTCGGCGAGAAGTTGGCGCAGCCAAGAAACCTCAGAAAGACATTAGCAACAGCCCTGTACTCAGCCTCAGCACTGGAACGAGAGACGGCAGTCTGACACTTCGAAGACCAAGAGATGAGATTGTCGCCAAGGAATACTGCATAACCTGAAGTGGACTTGCGGGTGTCTGGACAACCAGCCCAATCTACATCTGAATAAACAATGAGATCAGACTGAGCAGACGGGCGCAAGTGTAAACCCAGGTGGAGAGTGCCACGGACATAACGCAGAATCCTCTTGAGCGCAGCGAGATGAGGCTCACGAGGGTCGTGCATGTGAAGGCAGACCTACTGAACGGCATAAGCAATATCCGGACGAGTGAAAGTCAGATACTGCAAGGCTCCAGCAAGACTCCAGAAATCCATAGGATCAGCAACAGGGGTGCCATTAGCTGCAGAAAGCTTCGGATTCGTGTCCACCGGAGTTGAACAGGGTTTGCAATCAGCCATACCAGCACGGTCAAGAATCTCCAACATATACTGTCTTTGAGATAGAAGAAGGCCATCACCAGAACGCTGAACATGCATACCCAGAAAATGATGAAGCTCTCCCAGATCCTTCATAGAGAACTCTTGCTGAAGGGCACTGATGATACGACGAAGCAATGGTGTCGACGAAGCAGTGAGGACAATATCATCCACATAAAGAAGCAGATAAACAATGTCAGCACCTTGATGATAGATGAACAGAGAAGTGTCCGTCTTAGCTTCAACAAAACCAAGCTGCAGGATGAAGGCGGCAAAACGAATGTACAAAGCACGGGGCGCCTGCTTCAGACCATAAAGAGAGCAATTAAGCCGGCACACATAGTCAGGATGAGCAGGATCCTCAAAACCTGTAGGCTGGGAGCAGTAGACTGTGTCTGACAGATGACCGTGAAGAAAAGCGTTCTTCACATCCAGCTAATGAATCGGCCTGTGGCGAGAGACAGCCAACGAAAGAACAGTGCGAACTGTAGCAGGCTTCACAACCGGACTGAAAGTTTCATCGAAATCAATACCCGGGCGCTGTGTGAAGCCTCGAAGAACCCACCGAGCCTTGTAGCGCTCAAGTGTACCATCCGCCTTGAACTTGTGCTTGTAAACCCACTTTCCTGTCACAATATTGGCACCGTGAGGGCGAGGAACAAGATCCCAAGTGCCATTGGAGAGCAGGGCGTCGAATTCCTCCTGCATGGCGCCCCGCCAGTTCGGGTCAGCAAGGCCGGCCCGATAGGTGCGGGGAACAGGAGACAGTGACGAGACGGCGTAGATGGACGGAAAGCGGACGCCGCGCTTCCCGCGAGTGGTCATGCCGTGTTGGTTAGACACGGGCGGGACTGGGACGGCGCCACGAGGGAGCACTGGAGACGAAGTCCAAATTGGCGCATGAACCGCCTTGCGAGAGTAGACGTGGATGACGTCGCGAGGGGGGCGGCCGACCGCCATAGGAGTAGCCGAAGGATGCAATCCTGCAGCCGGAGACGGGGCTGCTGCCTGCGTGGAAGCAGGGCAGGCTGGACCGGCTGTCCGAGCCGGAGAGGAGACGCCGGGCACAGCAGAGGCGCCGGGCGCAGCAACCTGCGCAGGAGCGTTGGGCGCCAGGCCTGCTGGTCGCGCCGCAGGAGCTGCGCCAGGCGCAGCAGCAATAGCAGCCGGTGACAGGGCTGCTGCGCCTGATGCAGGTGGAGCAGGTCCCTGCGTCCGGACAGCAGGAAGATCCCCCAGCGCTGCAGGAAGAGCCCCCGATGCAGGGACGAGCGACGACGAGGCTGATGACGACGGGGCAGCCCCGCCAACGGAGGCGGGGCTGCTGCTTGGCGGGGAAGCACCGCTAGGTGCAGCAGAGGTCACCGTGACCGCACGTGGTCATGCGGGGGCCGCCAAGGGCCGAGTCGCGTCGCCAGAGATACCTGCAGGCACACACTGTACGGGACCAATGGGGGCAGTACAAGGTTAGTATGATGCATAAGAAATTCGAGATCCGCTGCAACCGAAGGTGAAGGCTGCGAGGAGAACGGAAACGAGGTCTCATCAAAGACGACATGGCGAGAGATGATGACCCGGTTAGACTGTAAATCAAGGCAGCGGTACCCTTTATGATTAGCGGAATATCCAAGGAAAACACAAAGAACTGAATGAGGAGCAAGCTTGTGAGTAGCCGTGGTGGAGACGTTCGGATAACACAAGCAACCAAAAACACTCAAATGATTGTAAGTCGGTGAAACGCCAAACAAAGCAAAGTGTCGTGTGGAAGACTGCAGTGTTTTGGTGGGGAGAATGTTCAGAACATGTGTTGCTGTGTGAAGAGCCTCGACCCAATAGGATGGAGGCATACTGGCCTGAAAAAGTAAAGAGCGAGCGGCATTGTTAATCGTGCGAATAATGCGCTCGGCTTTACCATTCTGAGGCGAGGTGTAGGGGCATGACATGCGGAGGTGTACGCCATGGGTGAGGAAGAAGGTGTGTGTGCTGGAGTTGTCAAACTCGCGCCCATTGTCACACTGGACGGCCTTCACAGTGACGCTAAATTGTGTACGCACATAAGAAAAACGTTTGCGAGTGTGGAGAAAGTGTCAGATTTCACCCGAAGGGAAAAGGTCCACAAATAATGAGAACAGTCATCAAGAATAAGTAAATAATATTTGAAACCAAAGACACTGGGAACCGGTGAGGTCCACAAATCGCAGTGAATGAGATCAAAATTACTAGTAGCACGAGAGTGTGATGACTGAAATGGCAAACGAGTATGGCGACCTAGCTGACAAGCGTGACATAGAGTGCTAGGAGCTTTATTACAAAACGGAATGACCGAGGCGACTTTGGCTAAGACTTCATGACCAGGGTGACCGAGACGACGATGCCATAGCGAGGAGGTGGAGGCAGCAGTAAGCGCATGAGCTGAGGGAAACTGTAGAGGGTACAGTGGTCCTGAGCTATTGCACCTGATGATCACCTTCTGAGACGTGAGATCCTTCACAGAACAACCAGCGGGGTCAAATTCAACAGAGCAATTGTTATCGGAAGTAAACTGGCGAACGGATATAAGATTCTTAATAAGTCAAGGGGAAACAAGGACATTATTAAGAGACATATGACCGGAAAGAGATGCAGCGCCAGTAGCAGTGACAGGGAGAAAAGAGCCGTCACTGACAACAATTGATGAAGGAAAAGGGTACCATGGAGTAAAAAGGTGTGAAAGGGTGGAAGGACCGGAGGTCATGTGAGAGGTAGCACCTGAGTTGAAGTACCAGTCAGCCTGCTGGGGTTACTGGAAAGACATGGTACTGAACGTCGAAGCGAGGGACTGCTGATCCCAAGACGACGGGAGGCCGGTCATGGGCTGCTGGAACCCGGACGGCACCGCAGGAGCGCTGTAGGAGAACGGAGCCGGGGCGCCGAGGTACTGGGGCGCCTGGGGGTGAGCGACGGGTAGAACAGCCTGGAGGGGCATTTGCAGCGCCTGCAGCGCCAGCTGGTGGGCGACCAGCGCCTGCTAGTTTGGTGCCTGGCCAACAGGGGCGCCGGTCGAGGTCGTCGAGGTGACGGCAGGCCGTGGACCAGGCCACATCTGGTTGGTGCCTGTCCACGGGTTGTAGAAGGTAGGCCAGGGCGGGGGCTCCTGACCAGGGGTGGACGAAGAACGGTTGTTGGAGCTGCCGGCGCCCGCTGAAGTCGAGGCGGAGTTGCCGACCTTGCCCTTGCCAGGAGGACCACGTTTGCCATGACCGCCTCCTAAGCCCTTCCCACCACTGGAGTTGGCGCCCTTGCCCTTGCCGCCATCGCCCCCCCAGAGCCGGATCTGGGAGGGCGTTGGGGGGCCGGGGCGGGTGGATGCTGGGAGGAGGGGGCGGAGGCAGTGCCGGCGAGGAGCGCGGTAGAAGGTGCAGAAACCTGGTTCGCCAAGGTCAGTTCCTCAAGGACAAGGTCATCGCACACCTGCAAAAAAGATGGGAACGGATGTCCCCGGCGAAGATGACGACCGATCGAGGCGAACTTCTTGTTGAGGCCGTGAAGGACGTTGAGGACCAGGGTACGTTCAGAGACAGTCTCGCCTAGATCGGTGAGGTCCTCAGCCATGTGCTTGAAGCGCTTGCAGTAGTCCATCACGGAGAGGTCACCCTGGACGAAGGTCCGAAACCGGGCGTCGAGGTGAAGAGCCCGAGTTTCCCGGTTCCCAAGGAACTGGGCCTCGATGGCGAGCCAGGTGGAGCGGGCGGTGGCGCCCTGGGCGCTGCACGACATGACGATGTCGAGGAGGTCGCTGGAGAGGGTCTCGTAGAGCCAGGACCGGACGACACAGTCCATGCGCGCCCAATCTGGAGAGGAGAGGGCAGGCGGGTCTTGGTCGACATGCTCTTGCAGCGAATACTTCCCAAGGGTGAGAAGAAACTGCTCGCGCCACCAAGAGAAGTTGCCGGAGTTGACGTCGAGGATGACAGGGACGAGGCTCCAGATACTCTGCACAGCCACTGCCTGGGCGTGCAGGTTGAGGAGGGCGGTGGCCTTGTGAAGGAGGAGGGCGCCGGAGAGATCCCCAATGGCCCGACCGTTGTGACCAGGGTCGGTGGCAGCGGAGTGGACGTCATCGTCGTCGTCGAGGGCGGCGGCGGCGGCCTTGCGTTCGCGAGCAGCAGCTTCAAGGGCTTCACGGGAACGAGCAGCAGCTACGTCGCGCTCGTTGGAGGCAGCAGCAGCCGCTGCTTCAGCCTGCCGGGCGCGAGCTAGGGCAGCATCGCGTTCGGCCAGGCGAGCGGCGCGGGCATCGGCAAGGCGCTTGGTCTCGTCGGGGTGCTGCTGCTCAGCAGCCTTGGCGGCGGCGGCGGCGGCAGCAGCAGGATCCTCGGCCTCCTTGGTGGCGGCGTCGACGACGGAGGGAGGAGCCATCGGGCAGCGACGGTCAGAGGACCGGTGCGAGATGGGGGTGAGGGCTGCGCAGGAGCAGGAGCTGGCGGCGCCCTAGGCAGCGGAAGCGGGATCGAGGGGATCCCGGTCTCTTGATACCATGAAGGCAATAGAGATAGCGTGGAATAATTGATTGATTTGGGTATACAATGGGTGTACATATATAGGCAGCCCTGAGAGAGGTTTATAGCAATAGAACCAATCAGGGGAATACCTGCCTAACCTAATCAAGGAAGGCACGGCTTGATAGACGGACCTAAGGCGGCGTGCGGCCATCCCTGCTAGGGATGCGCCCAGCCCCTAGATCAGGCACATGCGCCTAATACTAGGCCCCACGCCCCCTAATGGGCATAGGTAAAGCTAATACCTAGGCCCCCTCACGCATAAACAGATACATATCTAACATATTGGAATGTTGGACTCGGTAACATGCTTCTAAAGTTAATTATTGCCTCTACTCTGCTCCATGGTACAGTTAACATTAACAAGCACTGACTTTTATACTGTTTCAGCTTGCCAGGGATCCCATTCATGTCATGCCTACCTGTTATTGTTGCCTTGCCTCGTACCAATAACTAAGGTGTGTTTACTACTCTTTCCATCCTTTGATTATTGCGCGATCTCCTTAATCACTACAGAGTCTCCTTTGATATTTTAGTGTAAATTTTCACCTTAATAATTGTCAGGTCAGCAATTTGCTAATATTTTTCTTGGGTGAAAGAGAGATTTATTAACTAGGCAGGAACAGAAATACAATCACTTGAGACAAGGTCACTCACACACAGGTGCTTGACCCTGCCAACACGCAGTATGAACATTTCGCCTAGCTAAGTGAGCTAATTCATGAGCAATTAAATTGCACTCTCTATTCACCTGGACGACTCACCAACTATCCAGAAGTTGACCCAGCCCCTGTCTCTCAGCAACAATGAGGCTGATCTCTGACTTAAAGCTTTCGCTACCCATGCACTGTCTGTTTCAATGATCACGGAACATTGTGCCGCTATCGCACCAACTCCTGTTGCGCCTGTCTGCTCAACAAAGGAACCATCCACGTCTATTTTAACCCATCCCTCTGGCGGAGGCGACCACTGCTTCTGTCGCAGGACATCAAGTGTTGTCATCCCACTCCTGTTGTCATATAAGCTACAATTCATCTTCCCTTTTCCTGCTCTCGCTGACTCCTGTTGTTTGTTCTTTTCCAGCGACTCTCTCAAATTAAAAAGGAAGTGCACCGAGCCTTCTATAGAAGATGGACTAGAATCATGCGTGATATCATTGTGCACATTCCACGCTCTCCAGAGAATTAGTTTGATTAGGGATTGTTGTTCCGTGTCGCAGTGATCTATGAGCAGGAGCAACCAGTCCGACCCAGAGTACTTGAAAAGCTCCTCCTTAGGCAGAAGCCAATGTTCACGCATAGCCTGACGCAAGTTAAAAGCCTGGGGACACTCGACTGTGGCATGGAAACCAGTCTCTGTGGTCAAGCCACATAACATGCACAAGTCTTCAGGTTCCAAACTTCTTCTGAACTTGCCCTGTCTAGTTGCAGGGCATTCCTACAAAGCTACCAAGCAAAAATATTAACCTTTGGAGGGACACCTCCTCTCCAAATATGGTTCCATAATTTCCTCTCCCCCTTAGGTGCTAAACTTGAAGCCATGCTTCTTGATAGATCTCTCAGCCTCAAAGCCAAACTATATGCACTTTGTACTGTGAATATGCCCGATTTTTCTAGAGGCCAGGCAATGAAATCCTCCATGGGCCTAGAAGGCAGTTCTATCTTAGCTATTGCTTCAGCATCCATTGGATTGAACGTGATGGTCAGCTTGTCATAATCCCAATCTCGACCTTGACTGTCTAACAACTCTGAAACCCAGTTTAGTCTACATCTTCCTTTCCGTGTTGTCACTCTATAAGAATGTTCCCTCGGAATCCAGGGATCTCTCCAAATACGCACCTGGGATCCACATCCAATTCTCCAAATAATTCCCTTCTTCAGTAACTCAAGTCCATGCAAAATGGACTGCCAATTATAAGATCCATTCGCACTTGTATCCACCAAGCAACCCCTTGGGTAATATCTGGCCTTTATCAAGCGAGCGCAAAAGCTGTAAGGGATCAGTCGCCATGCTTGGCGAGCAAGCATAGCTTGGTTAAAAAGGCGCAAATCCTTAAAACCCAAACCTCCATTGCAATTCTTCAATGACATATTCTTCCATGCGATCCATGCAGTCTTTCCTTTACCCTCCTCGGCTCCCCACCAGGAATCTGTGATTATCTTTGTCAAGTCATCGCAAAGACCCAAAGGTAATTTGAAGACACTCATAGTATATATGGGTAAAGCTTGCGCCACTGCCTTGATGAGTACCTCTTTGGCTGCTGAAGACATGTTCTTTTCACTGTAATCCTTCATCCTTTTGCTCAATCTTTCTTTTAGGGACTGGAAACGTGCCCCCTTCATTCTTCCTGTAGCTGTAGGCAACCCCAAGTATTTAGCTTCAAAGCCACTTTGTACCACTCCAAGTGTTAGTTTAACCTGCTCTTGCATTGCATGTTGTCCATTCTCATTAAACATGATAGAACACTTTGTCGTGTTGACAAGTTGCCCTGTGCACCTGGCATAAGTATCCAGCACTTCCTTCTGAAAGATTCAGAGGGCAAATAGGTGAAGCGTGTTACCCCCTTAGGGGCCGCGGGTTACGTGTTAATATAGGCGCTAATCAGCGCAAGATTTACATGATCTCAACAGCTTAGAGAGCCCGGCCAGGAATCTGTTACAACCGAATACATCAGGATAAACTACACTACAACAACTCAAGATATCCTGGCCGGATACAAGTCTAGCTGTTAAGGTTTACACAAGAATATCTAACACATAACCTCGATATTATCTAACAGCCTCCCTCAATCACAACCTCTTAAGATTGAGATTGACTTTGAAATTCTCCAACAGTCGAACTGAAAGGGATTTTGTAAACCCATCTGCCACCTGGTCTCCAGATGGAACGAAATCAATGTCCAACAACTTTTGTGACACTCGTCCTCTGACAAAGTGGTAGTCCACTTCTATATGCTTAGTCCTTGCATGAAAGACAGGATTCGATGACAAGTATTTGGCGCCCAAATTGTCACAACAGATTCTTGCTGCCTTAGGACTATCAACACCAATCTCTTGCAACAAAGTCTGAACCCATATAATCTCTGCCGTAGCATTAGCAATGGCCTTATATTCAGACTCGGTACTTGATCTTGACACCGTCGGTTGTTTGCGTGCACTCCAGGACACTAAATTAGATCCCAAGAACACAGCAAATCCTCCAGTTGATTTTCTATCATAAACACAACCGGCCCAGTCCGCATCTGAGAAACCACTCACTAGAGAAGACCTCGACTTGTGTATATTCAATCCTAACTTTGTGCATTGTTTCACATACCGAAGAATCCTCTTTACAGCAGCCCAATGAACCGTTGTAGGAGCATGGAGAAATTGGCACACCTTGTTGACAGCAAAAGCAATATCTGGTCTTGTTAACGTAAGGTACTGAAGTGCCCCAACAATGCTTCGGTACTGTGTTGCATCATCAGGTCCAAGGAGTGTTCCTTCATGTAAAGACAGCTTTTCACTAGTAGATAGAGGCATACTGACCGGCTTGCAATCTGACATGCCCACCTTTTTAAGTAGATCACACGCATATTTGTCTTGGGTTAAAACAATGCCATTGTTTACCTTGCTCACTTCAATTCCCAGAAAATAGTGAAGATCCCCAAGATCCTTGAGTGCGAATTCCTCCTTAAGGTCACTTAGCAGCGCTGCAGTTCCCTTCTCTGTAGAGCTGGCCACAATGATGTCATCAACATACACCAAAACAAATATGCTAGTTCCTCCTTTATTGTAGAAGAAGAGTGAAGTATCAGCCTTTGAAGCTTTAAAGCCAAGAGCCACTGAGCCGGGCATACCACGCCCTTGGAGTTTGTTTGAGACCGTATAAAGCTTTATCCAATTTACACACATAGTTTGGACAAGCTTCATCTTCAAAACCAGGAGGTTGCTGCATATACACTTCTTCTTCTAGATAGCCATGTAGAAAAGCATTTTGAACATCAAGTTGTCTCAAATTCCACCCTCTAGACACAACAACGGATAGAATAATATGAATTGTGGCAGCTTTTACTACTGGACTAAAGGTATCTTCATAATCCAAACCATACCTTTGTTTGAAACCTTTTGCAACAAGTCGAGCTTTATATCTATCTAAGCTTCCATCAGATTTTCTTTTGATCTTATAGACCCACTTGCATCCTATAACATTTCTTCCTTTTTGAGGTGGAACAAGATGCCAAGTTTTATTTTTCATGAGAGCCATATACTCTAAATCCATAGCAGCTTTCCAATTACTATTATTGAGAGCTTCATCAAGATGTTGTGGTTCACCAGAAGAACTAAAACAGCCATATTTAATAGTACCATCGGTATATACCTTTTCCTTCCTGATTCCACTTTGCAATCTTGTTCTTGCTCTTGGAGCAATTGGTGCATCCAGTGACGCAGCAGCTTCTTCAGTTTCTTCAGTCACTGGTGCAGAAGAATCCAGTGCAGAAGATCCAGCCGGGAGAATCACCCCCGGAGTCCGAGCCGGCGCAGACGCAGGCGCCATCATTGGCGCGGTCGGAGCAGCAGAGGAATCAACGGCCGGCTGGGGAACAGCCGTGGGACCCAGTGGAGAGGGCGTGCTGGCCACCGGGCGCGCAGGAGGAGACGTGGCGCTCGGGGAGCCGCTCGCCCCGCACCGTGAACTGGGGGCAGCAGGAGACAGTTGCAACGGAGCCGTACCAAGATCAGCTCCGGGACTGGTGACACATGCACCTGGTCTGCTCCCATGATTTCCTGCATTCCTGAGCTCCTCTGATGCACTGTTTTCACCAAAAACATTAGTCTGCACAAGAAAATCAGGAGACACATGATCATCTGGCCTATCAGCACTTGAACTAGTCATGCTAGAAGGGGCTGAAGAGGGTAGCAAAAGGACTTCTGGGCGCAAAAGGGGTCCGGCATTGGGATTAAGGGTTTTGAA
>CM014276.1:24589892-24603550 GCA_004135705.1 Alloteropsis semialata | reverse complement strand
TGTTTGGATCGGAATTGCAATTTATGAGTGTTATAGGGGCGTAGATTGGGCCAACAAGCACAGCCGAACACATGGAAGGAAGAATAATCAGGCTTTTGATGAAACAAGCGCTCAAAGGGGGTATCAAAATTGATAACCTTGCTAGGAATGCGATTAATGAGATATGTAGCAGACAAAAAGGCCTCATCCCAAAATTTAAGGGGCATGGACGAGTTTGCTAGCAAGGAAAGGCCGACCTCTACAATGTGTCTATGTTTGCGCTCTGCAGCTCCATTTTGTTGGTGCGCATGTGGGCAGGACACAAGGTGAGATATACCAATTTTAGTGAAAAAAGAATTCAATCGTTGATATTCACCACCCCAATCAGTTTGAATAGCTCTAATTTTGCGATCAAACAAGCGTTCAACATGATTTTGGAATTCATGGAATTTTTGGAACACTTCAGATTTAAATTTAATGAGATAAATCCAAGTGAACTTGCTGAAATCATCAATAAAACTGACATAATATTGTTTCCTTCCAACAGACTCTCGGGCTGGACCCCAAACATCAGAAAAAATGAGCTCTAAAGGTGAACTCGACTCACTAACTGATGAAGGATAAGGCAACTGATGTGCTTTAGCTTGTTGACAGGCATCACACACAAGTTCATTATTGGACTCACTAGAACAAGGGAGCTTATTATTACTAATGACTCGCCGGACAATGGACGGAGATGGGTGACCAAGACGATCGTGCCATCTTGACATCGAAGGCTTGCTGGCTCCAAAGGCAAGCTTTGTGGCCGGTTTGGAAGGAAGAGGGTACAGCCCCTGTTGACATCGCCCCCTAAGCAGAGTTCTCTGTGTTTCCTGATCCTTGATCAAAAAGAAGGTTGGATGAAACTCAATGAAAGCAGAATTATCTGATGTTAGGCGATGCACAGAGACTAGGTTCTTTTTGGCTTGTGGAACATGAAGAATTTTATGGAGATGTAAATCATGACTAGGAGTGCTAATAGTAGATTGACCAATGTGTTTGATTTCCATACCTGACCCACTAGCGGTGTGAATCTGATCACCTCCAATGTACTTATCACGAACAGCAAGTTTTTCTAACTCGCCGGTGATGTGGTCCGTCGCTCCTGAGTCAGTATACCAGTTCATATCAATTCCATACGAACTGGATGCCGCTGCGACGTGCTTCTCTTCAGGGACGTAGTCCTCTTCAAACCTATGCCAACAATCAGTTGCAGTGTGCCCCTTTTTGAAGCACACCTGGCACAACGGTCCCTTGCGCTTGTTGGTGACGCCCTGGCGCTGGTTGTTGCTGGCATTGCCGCGGCCACGGCCTTGACCGCGACCACGACCTCCTCGGTTGGCCGCGTTGGGAGCTTGCCCACGCGTGCCGCCGCCGCCTCTTCCTCCTTTGCCGGCCATGTTGGCCAACCCGTGCTGCTGCTCTCCTCCATAGAGCAGATCGATCTGGGTCTCAAAACTCAGTAGCTGAGCATATAACTCATCTAGTGAGATCAGATCTGGTCTTGCAACGAGGGCGGACACCAACGGCATGAACTCTTGGTCCAGGCCGGTGATGATGTACTCGACCATCTCATCTTCTTGGAATGGCCGTCCTCTTGCAGCCATGTCGTCGCCAAAACCCTTCATCTTGGAAAAGTACTCAGCTACGGTTAGATTACCTTTCTTGGTGGTTGACAAGGCGATGCGGAGATTCACAGCTCGTGCTCGAGTCTGTGAAGCGAACATGGCTTCAATGGACCCCCAGGCTTCAGCCGCCGTCTTGGCATTGACGACGTGCATCACCGCGCCCCTTCCCAGCGAGGAGAGCAGGAAGCCGAGAACTTGTTGGTCTCGAGCATCCCATTCTTCGAACGCCGGGTTAGGGGTCTTCTTGCTTTCTTTGTCGCTGATTTCCTTCTCTGGCACCGGTGAGTCGCCGGTGAGGTGGCCATCAAGTCTGGCCCCTCGAGCGATCGCCCTAACCTGAGCTTTCCAGAGGGCGTGATTCGCCTTGGAAAGCTTCTCGGAGATGGAGTGCGCGGACAGGGGATTGGACGTCGACGAGGAAGACATGTTTGCGGAGTAGATGGAGTTTTTAGGCTCTGATACCATGAAAGATTCAGAGGGCAAATAGGTGAAGCGTGTTACCCCCTTAGGGGCCGCGGGTTACGTGTTAATATAGGCGCTAATCAGCGCAAGATTTACATGATCTCAACAGCTTAGAGAGCCCGGCCAGGAATCTGTTACAACCGAATACATCAGGATAAACTACACTACAACAACTCAAGATATCCTGGCCGGATACAAGTCTAGCTATTAAGGTTTACACAAGAATATCTAACACATAACCTCGATATTATCAAACACCTTCACCTGTATAGCTTGCTCAACATTGGTCTTAAAAAACATAAGCGTGTCATCTGCAAACAATAAATGTGATACCCCTGGAGCGCCTCTGCATATATATATATATAACTCCTACATGGCGCCTGTCTCAACTTTCGTGTTGATCAACTTGGAAAGACCATCAGCCACAAATAAGAAAAAGATACGACGAAAGTGGATCACCTTGTCGTAGGCCTCGTGATGGAGTAAAAGGTATCGACATGGCACCATTGAAGCGAATCGAGTAGCGCACCGACGTCACACATGATATGACTCGCTGCACCCATGACCTCTGAAAGCCCAGCTTCAACAGAACATTGTTCAAAAAACTCCTGTTGACACCAGATTTTCGCACCTGACATGCTGAGTCAGATTGTGACGTGGTAAGGTTGGGACTGCGCAGTGGGCCCGTTGAATGGTCAAACAGAAGATGACAGAAAAGGAAGCCGATGCTGAAGAGGAGTCCGATGAAACAAGAAGTCCGATCTGATGATGGAAGAAGGGCGCGTCGGCTGAGGAGGAAGCGTATCAGATGCAGGGACTATTTCCTTTTTGAAGGCGTATTGAGAGTCCCATTCTATATTAGATTTAGTTTTCTTTATTCGCAAGTTAATCTGGTCCGATCAGGACTCTCCATGACCAGGGTATAAATATGAACCCTCGTCCATTGTAAAAACTATTCTCACAATCAATACAACCCGGCTTCACGCCAAAAACCCTAGTAGTAGTTACCGACGAAGCTCATTGGTGGACGGGCTGCATCAGTTCTGATCTCCGGCTTACCAGTAAGTTAGTCAATTTATCGAACTAGTATAGGCTTTGAATTGAGGCGCATCGCCCTTTCTCGTTTATACTGTTCAACCGATTTATCTCTGGATAAGCAAGATTGATATAGATTCCCTACATCGGAGCTAGATCAATATTGATTATCCAACAGATTATCGTTTATCGGACTGCACTTTAAGTCTAGATTCCCTACGTCGGAGCTAGATATCAAGATTAGGCTAGATTCCCTACGTCGGAGCTAGAGTAATCTTGGTTACTAAAGGCAGTTTTTGCGGTTTGTTTGGAGTTGTTAGATTGGTTTAGATCTACGCCATGTGAATCAATTCTACTTCTTCAACGGCTTTGAGCACCGGTCTTGGTCCGATTTAAGCAATATTTATCTTACAGCATCGTTCTAAGTCCGATCCTGCTTTGTGGTTTAATCTGGTTGTTCTTTGAGTATTGCACTGGTGTAGATTCCCTACGTCGGAGCTGGATCTTTGCAATACGATTAGATTAATCTTTGACTGTCATGCTTGGTTTAGATTCCCTACGTCGGAGCTAGATTCATCTTGATTAGTCAAAGAAAACTTTGGTTATGCCTTATTGTTATTTGAATGTTAAGTGTGGTTTAGATTCCCTACGTCGGAGCTAGGTCATGCTTGATTATTTGGTAGCATATCTTAGAATCAGAACGATCCTGTTAATGTTTTATCTGCTAATTTGCTTAATCTGGTCAACACCTGTGCGAGCATCTTGTTTAATTGACAGGTTGATGAGTTGAGTTTGACTATCTAGCTATCCGATCTGATCATAGTTGGAGAAATCTAGATTCCCTACGTCGGAGCTAGATTTCTCTGAAAAGGCTATAGTCCGATCGGCTGGTTAGATGGTCCAACAAGATAAGTCAAACTGGCAACTAGGCAAGATGGACAATGTATCGGCTTACACTTTGATTATTTGATATCTTGTTTCAAGACACAGCTGATCCATTACTTTACATATTGGCCTTGTTTTATGCTTTATTTTATTATTCAAAGGCTAATCTGTTATATCAATCAAGGTCCGATCCTAATTGGTCCGATTCTGAGGTCCGATTCGATGTCTGATTGAGGTCCGATTACTCGGTCCGATTGACGTCATCAATGAGGTCCGATTTTGAGGTCCGATTGGTATCGGCCGACACGTGCCTGATTGGGTCTTGGCTAAAATTCGACGTTACTCCATCGTCTGAAATAGAGCCGGCACAATCAAAGAGTAATTTAACTATTTTATTCCCTTGTCAATTTCAGGTCAAATTGACTGGCATGCTGCGAACCTAAACTGGAGTGTGGGCTGGCACTGGAGCGAAGCAGATCTCCCTGGTCTTCGTGTGCTGCACGCGGAGGATACGACCGCCGGTTTTCCGCGTCAACACATTTTTGGCACGCCCGGTGGGACACGAGAAACAAATTCCAAGATGTCGTCGTCTGATGCTGAACAAGAAACTGCAGCAAGGCTTGCTGCTGAGAAAGAAGCTGCTGAGAAGGCCAAGAATGACAAGAACAAGACGCCTGAGACAGCCATTCCAATTACAAAGGCCGATCTGTCTAAAGCTCAACTGGATGCAGTTCAGGCCCAAATCGATGCATTTGAGAAGCTCTACCTTGGCCAATTTGGACGTAATCGTTCAGGCCCTATACTCAAAGGTCCTCTCCCAGATCCAGAATTAATCAAGAAGACAACTGATGCTCGGGAGTACCAGGTCAACATGACAGAGATGATTCACCAGGCTGTTCATCATGCATTGATCAATCAGTCAGGCACTTTGGTGAATTCTTTGGATAACCTCATCAAGAAGGCAGTGGATGATGCTATTTGCTTGAAAGGTCCAGTGTTTATAGCAGATTCTGCAGGGGCATCAGGATCAGGGAAAGGCAAAGGAACTGAAGATAATGCAATGACCGTTGCTCCGCAGATTCCGATTGCTCCACCACCTCCTATTGAACTGGCCAACGGTTTTCTGTTGATGGCCGATGGATCTATTGTCGGCCCACATGGTGAAAAATATGCTAGGACTCTGAGCGAACAAGAAAAGCAACCTGCAGCTGCAAGGCTACGTGCAGAGGTTCCTTCACATCAGCGTATGGTCGGTGATTACAATAATTATATGATGGACATAGCTGATGGGATGCCAACTGGAAATCAACAGTTCGATTGGTCACAGAAAATAGCCGAGGTGATCCAGAATCAATTCGGCTTGAAGCCTAAGGATGAAGCGAGGTTGTATCGGCACCCGTACCCGTCTTACTTTGATGCAGTGCCACTTCCTCCGCGATACAGAGTGCCGGATTTCTCCAAATTCTCCGGGCAGGATGATATGACCACTATTGAGCATGTCAGTCGATTCCTGGCTCAATGTGGTGAAGCTGCTTCAGAGGAGGGACTCAGGCTCAGATTTTTCCCTCTATCACTGTCAGGGCCGGCGTTTACCTGGTTTACGTCGTTGCCAGCAGGATCAGTCACAGGATGGTCCGATATGGAGAAACAGTTTCATAAATACTTCTTTTCTGGTCTCAACGAGATGAAGATTTCCGATTTGATTGCTGTCAGGCAGAGAAACGATGAGACCGTCAAGGAGTATATTCAACGGTTCCGTGACACCAGGAATCAATGCTATAGTTTGAAGCTATCTGATATGCAGTTGGCCGAGCTTGCATTCCAGGGTTTGCTCGCGCCGATCAAAGAAAAGTTTTCAGCTCAGGAGTTTGAGACATTGGGACAACTGGTTCAGAAGGTATCAGCCCATGAGGTCCGATATCAAGAGATGAAGCGTATAAAGTTTTCCAAACAAGTATCTTATCTCTCTGAATCTGAAGAGGAAGCTGATGTCAACATAGCTTAATGGACTAAATCCAAGAAGCCGGTATCACTCCCATGGATCAAGCAGAACCCTGAGAAGTTTGGATTTGATATAACTAAGGCCGATAAGATTTTTGATTTGCTGCTCAGTGAGAAGCTTATCCAGCTTTCTCCAAATCATTCTATTCCATCGGCCGATGAGTTGAAGAAACGCAAATATTGCAAATGGCATAACTCGACTTCTCATGAGACCAATGAATGCAAAGTGTTCAGAAGGGAGATCCAATTGGCTATAGAATCTGGCAAGATCAAATTTGAAAACAACAAGAAAGCCATGAAGATCGACGGTCATCCTTTTCCGAATAACTTTGCTGATTTCTCCTTTTCCATTAATATGGTTGATGCTGATGAAAAGGGGAAGTTTAAGGTGCTTACATCGGACCACGCCAAGAGTTCTGGCGCCGTTGATCCTGCAGTTCAAGTTACTGTTGAAGAGCTGCGGAGGAATCATCAGGCGTTTGGGCGAGAATCTAATGCTCCTGGTGGATATCGGCCGCGTGTAACTTCCCAGATGTTGATTAACAAGTACAAAAGGCAGCAGGCAGCAGCCCAAGCATGGGAAGAGCACGAGGAACGACGACGTCGGAGGCGCGAGTATCAAGCAAGGCGGCTTGATGGAGAGTTTGATGATCAGCGCCGACGTGATGACAGGTTCGATGGCCGACGCCGATATGATGAATGGTCCGATGGCCGACGCCGATATGATGACAGGACCGATGGCAGGCGTTGGTTTGATGATAGAATCGATGATCGTCAGTACGGTTATAGGTCCGATTGGCATATAGACAGGCGTCAAGGTTATAACCGGTATGATCAGGATGACGATCACTGGGGTGTCCTTTCTTCGTATTCTGCTGGAACGAGAAGCTTAGACTGCCATCAAAAGCAGATTGTCCTGAATGCAGTTTCCAGTATGAAGAATACAGAGCTTCCAAGAGAGGTCGACGATCAGTTCATGAACGGATCGGCGTCAGGATTGATGATCATCATCAAGGAGATGAAGGCCGAGTTGATGCTCATGGCCGTAAAAATATCGAAGGCCAGGTTGATGCTCTTGGCCCTGAAAAAATGGAAGAAAAGGCTCCAGTTCGGAATCGGATTAAAGAACCTCAAATGAAGCCTGGACAGTCGTGCCCATCAGGGATTTCTAAGTCTAAAAAGAGACGTGTTCAGAGGTTACGCTATCATGAGCAGATTCAGGAGCAGGAATTGGCAAAAGAAAAGAAGACATGGCGCATCAAGATGGCCAATGATGATGAAGCAAGCACATCGGCCGCAATAAACATGGTTTTGATGTTGCCTTTTGATTTTGCTGCTCCTAATGGACAGGACAATGATGAGGTCGATTATGAACTGGAGGAAGCAGCCGCATGCTTGGTTCTGGATTCAGAGAAGGCTATCTTTGAGAAACCAAATGCTAACGGGTATCGGCACCTGAAGCCTCTGTACGTCAAGGGATACGTTGATGGGAAGCCGATGACCAAGATGCTGGTTGATGGAGGAGCTGCAGTCAATCTCATGCCTTATTCCACATTCCGCAAATTGGGAAAAGGCATTGATGATCTGATCAAGACTAATATGACACTCAAGGATTTTGGTGGGAACGTTTCAGAGCCTCGGGGGGCAATTCATGTTGAATTGACCATCGGCAGCAAAACATTGCCGACTACTTTCTTTGTGATTGATGGCCAAGGTTCTTACAGCATGCTCCTCGGACGAGATTGGATTTATGCCAATTGTTGCATCCCATCCACGATGCACCAATGTTTGATTCAATGGCAGGGCAATAATGTGGAGATCGTCCCGGCTGATGATTCGGTTAGCATTGCTACAGCTGAATCAACGATTTGGGAGTTTGAAGGAATTGAATGCCTGTCAGGGAAAACATGGGATGGTGACTTCCTCAAAGTGTCCGATCAAGGACTACAGCCGATCCAAGCAGTCGGCTCTGAGACTTTGTTTTAAATGGATGATTGTATAGAAGATCTTGAAGACCGAAGTGAATTCGGCAAATTAGGGTTTGGATTTACGTCGGCCGATGAATTAGAAGAAATAGATATAGGATCTGGTGATAGACCAAGGCCGACATATATCAGTGCTAAGTTGGATCCCGAGTATAAGCAAGAGTTAATAAAACTTTTGAAGGAATATTCTGATTGTTTTGCTTGGGAATATTATGAAATGCCAGGTTTAAGCCGTAATATTGTTGAACATCGGCTACCCATCAAACCAGGATATCGACCACACAAGCAGTATACAAGGAGGTTCAAGACTGAGATGCATGAACCAATTAAGGCCGAAATAAAGAAGCTCTTCGAAGCTAAGTTTATCAGGCCATGTCGATATGCTGAGTGGGTATCAAATATAGTTCCTGTTTATAAGAAAAATGGAAAGCTACGTGTTTGCATTGATTACAGGAACTTAAACAAGGCAACCCCGAAGGATGAATATCCAATGCCGGTGGCCGATATGCTTGTTGATGCAGCGTCAGGCCATAAAGTGATGAGTTTCCTGGATGGTAATGCTGGTTATAATCAGATTTTCATGGCAGAAGAAGATATTCCCAAGACTGCATTCCAATGCCCAGGTGCTCTCGGTTTATATGAGTGGGTTGTTATGACTTTTGGTTTGAAAAATGCCGGTGCTACTTATCAACGCGCTATGAATTATATTTTTCATAAGCTGATCGGCAGGATAGTTGAAATCTACATTGATGATGTTGTAGTCAAATCAAAAGGTTATCAAGATCATTTGGCCGATTTGAAGGAAACGCTGGAGTGCACAAGGCAGCATGGGTTGAAGATGAATCCGCTCAAGTGTGCCTTTGGCGTATCGGCCGGCCAATTTCTCGGTTTCCTGGTACATGAGAGAGGAATTGAGGTAAATGATCGGAACCGCAAGGCAATTGATGATATTGAACCTCCAGTAAACAAGAAGGAATTGCAGAGTTTGATTGGAAAAATTAATTTCCTGAGGAGATTCATATCAAATCTATCGGTCCGATTGGAGGCATTTACTCCTCTACTAAAGTTGAAAGATGAAGAAGAATTGGTGTGGGAGCCTAAACATCAAAAGGCATTGGATGAAATCAAGCAATATTTAGCATATCCGCCAGTTCTTATTCCACCACAAAAGGGTAAGCCGTACAAGCTTTATTTATCGGCTTTTAATCATGCAATCGGCTCTGTTTTGATCCAAGAGGTTGATGGGAAGGAACGAGTTATATTCTATTTAAGCCGAAGGTTACTAGACCCTGAGACTCGGTACTCATATGTGGAGAAACTTTGCCTTTGTTTGTATTTTTCTTGTACAAAATTAAGGCATTATTTGCTATCGGCCGAGTGTACTGTGATCTGTAGGGAGGATGTGATCAAATATATGTTATCAATGCCAATCATGAAAGGGAGAATTGGCAAGTGGGTTTTTGCTCTGACGGAGTTTGATCTGAGATACGAATCGGCCAAAGCAGTAAAAGGGCAGATAATGGCTGATTTAGTTGCTGATCATTGTGGACCTAACATTGATGCTGTTGAGAAATGCACTATGGAGCTTGATGTATCTGGTCTGGTGAAAAAGGCTGATGTGGTTGACGCGGTTTCTTGGACTATATTCTTTGATGGTTCTTCTTGCAGTGATGGTTGCGGAATCGGCCTGATTATTATTTCGCCTCGGGGGGCAAGGTTTGAATTTGCTTTTCTAATTGAGAAATGCACAAATAATCAGGCGGAATATGAAGCATTGATGAAAGGTCTCCAGATTCTTAAAGAAATCGGCGCTCAGTTTGTTGAGGTATTTGGAGATTCTTTGCTGATTATCAATCAGTTACTCGGCAAATATGATTGCAAGATGGATGCTTTGTTATCTTACTTTGAAAAATACCGAGATTTAATTAGTCAATTCGCCTTGGTAACTCTTAAGCATGTTCCAAGACATCATAACGAAGAAGCAAATCGGCTGGCGCAAAAAGCGTCTGGCTATCGGTCTATGTCCGATGTGATGGTGCAGGAGATACCAGAAGGAGATTGGAGGAAAGAAATCATTGAATATTTGAAGGATCCTTCTGTCAAAACTTCTAGAAAGACACGTTACAAATCGATCAGGCATGTCTTGGTTGAAGAAGTGCTTTATTTCCGCTCGATTGATGGAGTCCTATTGAGATGTATCGGACCTGAAGAAGCCAAGGTTTTAATGGGAGAACCGTCGGCCAGCAACGAAATGCATTCTTCCAATCTTCAAGATCGAATCCGGAAGTTTTGAATGGAATGCGCAAGGTTTCCAAATTGATAATCTCGGTGGGGTCCGGATCTCCCATTGGACCAAGAAAATAAACCCCATGAACATTGCCTACAGGAATTAGGGTTTGGGCACGAATGTCCTAGAAGAAGGTTGCGAAATGAGGACAAGATTTAAAAGCTGAGTTCTAGAAGATGCGGAAAATAAAATCGGATTCAGTAGAATACCTCCGGGATTGGATGACGTACTTCTCCTACTGATGGTCCTGCGGGCGTCGAAGAGGAACCTGAGGTGAAGAAAGTCGATGAAGAGGAGGCTGAGGAATTTGCTGCTGCCGCCATTGTCGAACTTGAGGCTGCCGCCATTGTCGAGGTCATAACCGCCGCCATTGTTGAGGTCGTGACTGCAGCCATAGTAGAAGGCATAGCAGATGGAGAACCCGCTGGAGCGGATGCGGAGATGAGAGCAGATGTAGAAGACTGGAGGGCGCCCATGGAGGATGATTGAGCCATTTGAAGTAGTTTTGATGTAGGTTTGAATGAATGTGAATGGCCGCTCGGGAGAGAGGAAGAAGAAGATGAGCAGTGTAAGTTCTCGGCAAGGAAGGAGAAGTGAACAGCGTGGCCGCCGGCGGTAATTTTATAAGGTGAAAACAGCTATAGCTCGAGAATCGAGGAACGGCACAGTACAGGGATGGAAAGTTTTGGCACGAAAATCGGTGGAGGAGTTATGATGACAGATACGAATTTTGGAATAAAATATATTTTATCCCAAAATTGGGGGCATGTGTTGACACCAGATTTTCGCACCTGACATGCTGAGTCAGATTGTGACGTGGTAAGGTTGGGACTGCGCAGTGGGCCCGTTGAATGGTCAAACAGAAGATGACAGAAAAGGAAACCGATGCTGAAGAGGAGTCCGATGAAACAAGAAGTCCGATCTGATGATGGAAGAAGGGCGCGTCGGCTGAGGAGAAAGCGTATCAGATGCAGGGACTATTTCCTTTTTGAAGGCGTATTGAGAGTCCCATTCTATATTAGATTTAGTTTTCTTTATTCGCAAGTTAATCTGGTCCGATCAGGACTCTCCATGACCAGGGTATAAATATGAACCCTCGTCCATTGTAAAAACTATTCTCACAATCAATATAACCCGGCTTCACGCCAAAAACCCTAGTAGTAGTTACCGACGAAGCTCATTGGTGGACGGGCTGCATCAGTTCTGATCTCCGGCTTACCAGTAAGTTAGTCAATTTATCGAACTAGTATAGGCTTTGAATTGAGGCGCATCCCCCTTTCTCGTTTATACTGTTCAACCGATTTATCTCTGGATAAGCAAGATTGATATAGATTCCCTACGTCGAAGCTAGATCAATATTGATTATCCAACAGATTATCGTTTATCGGACTGCACTTTAAGTCTAGATTCCCTACGTCGGAGCTAGATATCAAGATTAGGCTAGATTCCCTACGTCGGAGCTAGAGTAATCTTGGTTACTAAAGGCAGTTTTTGCGGTTTGTTTGGAGTTGCTAGATTGGTTTAGATCTACGCCATGTGAATCAATTCTACTTCTTCAACGGCTTTGAGCACCGGTCTTGGTCCGATTTAAGCAATATTTATCTTACAGCATCGTTCTAAGTCCGATCCTGCTTTGTGGTTTAATCTGGTTGTTCTTTGAGTATTGCACTGGTGTAGATTCCCTACGTCGGAGCTGGATCTTTGCAATACGATTAGATTAATCTTTGACTGTCATGCTTGGTTTAGATTCCCTACGTCGGAGCTAGATTCATCTTGATTAGTCAAAGGAAACTTTGGTTATGCCTTATTGTTATTTGAATGTTAAGTGTGGTTTAGATTCCCTACGTCGGAGCTAGGTCATGCTTGATTATTTGGTAGCATATCTTAGAATCAGAACGATCCTGTTAATGTTTTATCTGCTAATTTGCTTAATCTGGTCAACACCTGTGCGAGCATCTTGTTTAATTGACAGGTTGATGAGTTGAGTTTGACTATCTAGCTATCCGATCTGATCATAGTTGGAGAAATCTAGATTCCCTACGTCGGAGCTAGATTTCTCTGAAAAGGCTATAGTCCGATCGGCTGGTTAGATGGTCCAACAAGATAAGTCAAACTGGCAACTAGGCAAGATGGACAATGTATCGGCTTACACTTTGATTATTTGATATCTTGTTTCAAGACACAGCTGATCCATTACTTTACATATTGGCCTTGTTTTATGCTTTATTTTATTATTCAAAGGCTAATCTGTTATATCAATCAAGGTCCGATCCTAATTGGTCCGATTCTGAGGTCCGATTCGATGTCTGATTGAGGTCCGATTACTCGGTCCGATTGACGTCATCAATGAGGTCCGATTTTGAGGTCCGATTGGTATCGGCCGACACGTGCCTGATTGGGTCTTGGCTAAAATTCGACGTTACTCCATCGTCTGAAATAGAGCCGGCACAATCAAAGAGTAATTTAACTATTTTATCTCCTTGTCAATTTCAGGTCAAATTGACTGGCACGCCGCGAACCTAAACTGGAGTGTGGGCTGGCACTGGAGCGAAGCAGATCTCCCTGGTCTTCGTGTGCTGCACGCGGAGGATACGACCGCCGGTTTTCCGCGTCAACAACTCCAGTCCACTTTGTCATATGCCTTGGATAGATCCAACTTATACACACAAAAATCACCCATTTCATCCAAATTAGTATTGATGGCATGTATACATTCAAAAGCAATTATTGCATTATCTGTAATCAGCCTTCCAAAGCACTCTGGTTCGTTGAGATAATATCTTGGAGTAGCGGCTTTAGGTGATTAATAATGCATTTAGAAACCACTTTGTAAACCACATTTCATAAGCTGATGGGCCTGGAATCCTTTAAAGTCTCTGGGTTGGCAACCTTAGGGATCAGAACGATACACGTATACCAGTAGCAAAAAATTCTTGTACTGCCTTTATGATATCCTCCTTTAACAAACCCCAGTTCCTCTGAAAGAACCTTGCCGGCAGCCATCTGGTCCTAGTGCCTTTAGTGGAACAATCTTAAATAAAGCATCTCCTATTTCCTCCACATTGTATGGTTTACAGAGATCATTGTTCATCTCATCCGTTACTTTAGATTCAAACAAATCAACAATTTCCTCAGGAACAATAGCCTCATCTTTTGTGAAGAAATTTTTAAAATACCGGACAGCCATACCTTGCATTGCGTCCACATCCAAACACCAAGTACCATCCTCCCTTTGTAGCTAGCTTCTTAATTCGATTTTTCTTTGCCCTCCACATAGCCTTATGATGAAAATATCTGGTATTACGATCACCTTGTTGAAGCCAGGTAATTCATGACCTTTGAAGCCACATCATCTCT
>CM014276.1:24570218-24584272 GCA_004135705.1 Alloteropsis semialata | reverse complement strand
AATGAGAGAAAAAGCAAAAGCTATTGCGGACCAACTATTTGGATTCATTATGGACCAAGTTATAAGTCCATTGGGAGAGTACCACCATGACGGAACCGCTATCGCTCAATTGGACTCCCTTTCCGCTCCTTCTTCCAGTTCTGCTCGTGAATTGTAAATAACTTTTAAATGCTCTAACTTTTGTATTGGCCGATCTCAAATGTTTATATGTGAATATTCGAAAAAAATGCAATCAAAGTCGGGTCAAAATCAATTGACAATTGCGACGACTTCAATCTTATTGCGTGAAAGATCGTGTACGACATATGACATATGACGAGCAGACACGTAGACGCGTAGATTTGTATATAACTAACCCAAATATCAAACATTTAAAAAAAAATAACAAAAGAGCCTTTGGTACCGGTTGGTAACACCAACCGGTACCAAAGGCCCTCCCCCGCATGCCTACGCGGGGGGTCCTTTGGTACCGGTTGGTGTTACCAACCGGTACCAAAGGCTCCCTTTGGTACCGGTTCTGGACCCGGTACCAAAGGCCACCCCCCTTTAGTCACGGTGTCGCGGTACCGGTTCAGAACCGGTACCTATGAGGGTTACGAACCGTGACCGATGAGCATCTCTCCAGTAGTGGCAACTTATTAACAGAAAGGATCAACAGCAGGCTTGCAAATTAACAAACAACAGAAGATGAGTTACAAATTGATAATAATACTGCAAAAAAAAATCCTTCCATTGATTCATACCTTCCATTGATAATAATACTGTAAATGTTCAGAACAAATCAACATTCAGTAAAGTATTAATACTGCCCTGTGGCATTCTATCTTATACATTTTGCAGTATAAATCAGACTGAATATCGATTTCGGGTGTGGTAACATAGCACAGCAAGAAAATTGAGAGAGGGAGAACTGACCAGCTAGTACTACACCATGTCTGGATAAAGTCAGAGGGGAAGCTAGCACAACCAATGGGACAAAGGTCAGGTCGACAGTAGTTGCTCAAGAAAAATTATCTGTAACCATGCTTCCCCTCTCCCACTGGAGTACATTACGTATCACAATTCGCTTCAGGAAAAAAACGAATTTCATCATAGAAGCAAGAACACAAGCTTTCCTGGTGTCCCTTTTTTGCGTAGCTGAGCCCCCATGTCTGTTATGTGACTGTCGGGGTTCTCCACCCCCGGCAAGTAATATTTCTACGATCGCGTGCCAGGGCGCTGGATGGTGGCTCAAGAGACACAGGAAATTATACTGGTTCAGGCCTCCAGAGAGTAACACCCTACGTCCAGTGTGAGCCGATGTTCTCGAGTCCAAGTCTGTAGTAGGGGATACAAACTAGTCGGGAGAGGGAGTATGGTCCCAAGTCCCTGTGTGAAGTGTTACAGAGTGGTGTGTGCCCGAGAGTTCTCGAATGTCCCCCTCGACCTTCCCCTGGTCCCCTTTTATAGCCGTAAGGGGAGCAAGAAAGGAGGGGGTAAAAAAGAAGGAATTACAGAGCGAATTACGATGCCGGGGTCCTCGTCGTCATTTTACGTCTCGGATCGTACGAGGGGTACAAATGCTCACTGTAGTAGTTGGTGTTGACGGAATGGGGCGCTCCGTTTGACCCAGAGCCGGCGGCGTCCGAGTAGCTGGTGTGGGTGGCTTCTCGGGCACGTCCCCGAGTGGTTCTCGGGCCATGGTTGACTTGTTCTGTTCTCCCTTGGACTCCAGGTGTCGCCTTCGGACTCCAGGTGTCTCCCCTTTGGACTCCAGGTGTCCTCGCGTGAGCTTGCGAGCGTCCTTTCCCGGGACTGTAGTGTTCCTGTTCTGACGAGACGGGCGTCCCTGTGGCTGCCGTGGCGAAGGACAGGCACCCATCCCGCTCTAGCATGGCGAGTACCAAGTAGGTACGGCCCGGAATGGGTAAAAGTGGGGAGTGACGCCAAGCGAGCCAGTCGGGCGAAGCGGAGACTTGTCGGGCGAGGCGGAGGCTCGTCGGGCGAGGCGGAGGCTCGTCGGGCGAGGCGGAGACTCGTCGGAGGATAGTCTCCCATACGGGGCTTTCCCGAGTGGGCCCAAAACTACTCGGATGTAGAAGGTCCGTTCGATCTGGGGTGTTGATTCCTGTTTTTGAAAAGAAGATTGGCGGTGCATCATCGATCAGAGGGTTGGTTGGCCACCCCTGGTCTAGGCCCTCGTCAGTAGCCCCCGAGCCTGGGTGGGAGTGAAAGACTCGCGCCCAGGTTCAGCCGCTATGAGGGAATGTTGAGCCATGATTCTTCCGGTGGGTAGCGCGCGAGCGCACCCGCCGGGTGTAGCCCCCGAGCCTTGAGAAGAGTAGATACTCTTGTTAAGGCTTTGAGGTCGATGGAACCGAGTAGTTTTGGCCTGAAGGTTGTCGGGGTGGTGGGCTCGTGCGTTAGTCGGGGAGGCGGTTTGTTGGGCCGGAGCTCTTCTTGACCGTTGATGGGTCAGGAGCGGAGGCGCCGGCCCGTCTCACGCCGCGTGGAGGTGGGGCGCGCCTTTTGAGGCCATCAACCGAAGCGACGGGCGCACGTCGCAGCCGTGCCAATGGTGGGCCCGCGCATTTAATGCCGCCGCTCCACTTCGCCTCCCTTTTTATTGCCCCGTGCCGCGGCTGTCTAGGGTATATCTCACCCTCAGCCTTTTCGCCTTCCGCTGCGCTCTCGTCCTCCTTGCCGTCGCCGTGCTCGCGTCCCGTCGCTGCACTCGCGCCCTCCACCGCCGCGCCCGCATCCCGCCGCCGCGCTCGAACTCCTCGCTTCAAGTCTGCACTTCCCTCTTCCCGCGAATCCGTCATGTCGAACTGGGTGCGTTCCACCGTGACCCAAGCGCAGTTGGAGGGGCTCGTGAAGGGAGGAGCGCTCCCGCCGCTGACGGAGGCCAAGGAGTGGATGAAGCCCGGTTTGGAGGACTTCCCCCGACCGCCGCCCGGGTACGTCGTCTCCTTCGTTGCCTTCCACGAGCGTGGGTTCGCCGCCCCGCGGGGAGGTTCATCCGTGCAGTGCTGGATGAGTACGGGCTGGAGCTCCACTAGCTCAACCCGAACGGGATCCAGCAAATGGCGACGTTCGTGGCGTTGTGCGAGGGGTACCTGGGGACAGAGGCCCACTGGGATTTGTTCCGGTACTTCTTCAAGTTCGTGTTGCTGACCGACGAAAGCGGCGCCCCTGTGACGATAGGGTGCGCCTCGTTGAAGATGAAGCAGGGGAGGTCGGAGGACTACATCCCGGGCAAGCTCGTGACTTCGAACAAGGGATGGCATCCCGGGTGGTTCTACCTCAAGAACGACCCCAAGCACCCCCTCCCAGTGTACACCGGAGGGTGGTTCAAGAAGGCGCCCGAGAAGTGGGCGTACGGGCCCGAGAAGAAAGACTGGGAGAGGCTTCTCAGGAACGCCTGGAAAGCCCTCGGCCGGCTCCGGGACCAGGGGGTAACCATGGTGGAGGTCATCGGCGGCTACCTTTCAAGGGGGATCGTGTCGCTGAGGTGGCGCGTCCTCGAGATGTGGTAGATGACCTCGAACAAGGCCCCCTTTGTGGGGACGGTGACCGTGCAGCCGTTGCCCTCGGTGGCCGAGGTGCGGCGCCAGTTGGCGGCGGCGGTGGGGAAGGCTGGGCTCGAGTACCCGCCGCCTCATCTTCTACCGATGCTTCCGGACGACGGCACCAAGGCCATCGTAAGGATCTTGTCTCTTGCCCTTAGTTTGATTTTGAGCTGTTTTCTCTTCTTATAACCCCGAGTTCTCTAGGTGAAGAGCGCCGATGTCACCTTCTCCCGGGCGCCTCTTCCTGCGGACAAGGCGGCGAACCACGCTGCCGCCGAGAGGAATAAGGCGAAGAAAAAGCGCCGGGAGCAGTGGAAGCAGCGCGAGGTGGACAAGAGGGCGAGGAACGCTGACCGGGCCAAGAGGAGGAGGCTGGGCGACGAGGTCTCCGAAGACGAGGACCCCGAGTCGGAACCTGCGGAGGGGGACTCGGAGGAGATGGAGAGTGACGAGGAGGAGATGGGCAGGGGTGCCCCTTCTGCAAAGTCCGTGGCAGTCGTGGTGGCGCCGCCCTCATCCTTGGCTCGGGAGCCAAGGCCCAGTGGGAGTGAGAGGACGCCGCGGTCGGGCGCAGAGAGGAGCGGGGTGGTCGGTCGGGCCAACCCCATCGGTCTGCCGGGCATAGCCAGCGCGAGCGGCGCGACCGCACGCCTCCGCCCGCCCGTCGTGTGTCCGAGGAGCCGAGGGACTCCCGCCGGAGTGCGGCCCCCTTCCGACGAGATAAGAGCCGCGACTCGTTGGAGCGCGTCTCCTCGGGCAGCTTACCACCCAGGGGGTCGCGCTCCCCTAGGAGACCCTCACCACGGGTGGACAAGCGTCATCCGTCGGCCCCTTCAACGACAAGGGCCCCAGGTGGAGGGCGAGACGCCTCCGCGGTCCCTCCTTCGGCCGGGCAAGCGAGACCAGCTGGGGGGAGCCATTCGTCGGCATCTCCCGCGAGGGAGAGGCGGGCTCCTTCCGTCCCAGCGGAGGTCGCGGCGGGGCAATCAGGCCCTTCCCGTGTCGAGGGAGGAGGCCCGACTTATCAGGCGGCGCCCCACTCGGGTGGAGGTGCCGACTCCCTGCAGGCGGTCCCCATTCTGACAACGTTGTCGGGGGCCAAGAGGCCGTCGCCCTCAGCGGATTCGACGCCGACGAGTGTCAAGCGGTCTCGGACCATGTCGGCGAGGTAAGTCATGTTCTGTTCTTTCCGAGTAGTTCCTATTTTTGTGTCCGGCTTCTTCCTTAGTCGGGCTTCTGTACCTTTGTTGTTCCAGCCGGGCCTCCAAGCCGCTCGAGGTGGCCCCCCAGAAGAGACTGCGCCCGGCGTCCCCGGACGCCGATGCCCTGGCTACCATGCCAATACCGACGCCAAGGCCCTCGACCGAGCGGGCCGAGGAGACTGCTCGGAGGGAGACACCCTCCGTGGAGGTGGGGACCCGTCAAGATAGCGGAGACAGCTTGGGAGGGGCGCTCCCGACGGGCCTGGGCGCTGCGCAAACTGTCCCCTCAGAGGAGGACCTTGCGGCGTACCAGGCGGAGCTGGAGCAACAACTGGTAGGGCCGATCCTCCCTGCCCCTCAAGAGGCGGCGAGCCGTCCTGAGGCAGGGGAGGTCTCTCTGCTCAGCACCGTTGCTCTGGCCGGCGCCGAGGAGAACGTCGTCGGGCCAGTCGGCCGCGGGGCTGCTTCCCCTCCGGAGGCCGAGGTCGTTCCCGAGAGGGCCGAGGTGGAGGCACCCAGGGCCTCTTCGGTTGCTGCCACTCCTTCAGCGGCGACTGTTGAAGCCCCCGAGGCCATTTCCGAGGAGGTACCACCGGAGGTCGTCACGCTTGAGGACTCCCTGACCGGCCATCTTGAGGGAGCCGACGTCCACTCCGCGAGGGAGCCGAGCTCAGGGTCCGTGAGGACCCTGAGCCCATTGAGGGAGGATCCCGGAGGACTTCACCGACACCCCAGGGCTAATGAGGATGGACCGTCGTTTCAAAGCCCTGGTGTCTATCGAGGAAAATCCCAACCTGCCGTGCGAGGGCCGGCTGTTGTGGATCGACCGCCAACACCCGGGGCAGACCCTCTTCGAGCTTAACGATAAGACAGAGATGGAGAAGTGCGAGACTCTCGCAGAGGGCCTCCGTACCATGCAGAAGACCTTCGATAGGATGATTATCAAGCCCGTCCGAGTAAGTATTGGGGTCCCTGTTCTCCTTCTGTCTCTGAGACGGCGCTGCTTTCGTTGTGTCTGACCTCACTATCCCTGTTTTGTTGTCTCTGGATGCAGGAAATCATGAAGCGCAGCTCGGATAAATCTTTGTTCCTCCATCGGGAGGCCGGGCTGTGGCACGCCGTCGATCAGATGAAGGCGGAGAAGGCGGAGCTTGAAGCTCGGCTGGCTGCGGCCCAGCAGGCTGGGGCAGAGGCGCTCACCCGCGCCGAGGAGGAGAAGGTCGCCCTTAAGGCGAAGGTAGCCGAGGCCGAGAAGAGAGCGGTCGAGGCGCGGGTGGCGGCCGAGGCCGCAAGTCGAGAGAAGGATGCCGCCATTCAGGAGAATGAAGTCTTGAAGGCAAAGGTGGCGGACCTTCAGAAGGACATCCAAAATGCCGACCTTGACCTCAAGAAGGCCAACAACCTGGCGGTTGACCTGGCCGACAAGAAGGCCAATAATGAGGCGGTTGACCTGGCCGGCAAACTCAAGGCCGCCACCGATGAGGGGGCTCGCCTTGGGGAAGTCGCCCAGAAGCGGGAGGAGGAGATCGCCAGTAAGTTGTTCTTCCGAGTTCTTTCAGTTGACGAATTGTTCTCCCTCTTATCTTCCGAGTGATCACCAATTGCTTGACTCTGTTCGTGGGTACAGCCCTCCGAACTCAGAAGGCCGACCTAGAGGCCAAGCTGAAGACGGAGCAGAGCGAGGTCGCCAAGGCTTTTGCCACGAACCAAGAACTGGTGCAGGTTGACCGTGACCTGAAGGAGGAGATGGCCAGTATGCGTCGTGTTTCCCCTAGTCTTCCCTCTTGCTTTCTTTCTTTAATGATAACTCAGATGAGGAAACTTCTGCAGGGGTTGTCGAGGATCTCCGGAGGTCGAGGCAGGCGACCGAGCGGACTAAGAAAGTCCTCGAGGAGAAGGCCGGGGTCCACCAGGCTCTGGTCCAAGCCGTCGAGCGCCTACTGGAGGAGCTCAGCGTCGGCGACGGTCCATCCCTGGTGGAGCGCATCGCCCTCATCCCGGGAAGGACTCGGGAGCGGGCCTTGGAGCTTAGGCAGAGCGTGGTGCGAAGAATCATCGCCATGTTCTTGTCGCACTACCCAGGCATGGAGCGGGACTGCCTGTGAGGTGGATGGGCTCCCGGCTACGAAGACCACGAGTATGACGCAATTGAAGCCGAGTCCTCCTCGTTTGCCGATGAGATGATCGCCACGTCGCCCTGCGGGACCTCTAGCTGTAACAGAGCAGCAGAAACATAGGGGATTTAGGATTGTCATTTTGTAATATAAATGAAGTTAATCCCTACAAAGGTCGCTCCTTTATTGAGAACTTGTTTTTATTAAGTGGCTCATGCTTTTATCTGTTGCCCGCTATTTTCATTTCCTTCCGAATGCTTTGGGACCACGAGTCGAGATAGTAGAGCTTAGGACTTCGCCAGCCGAGCTCCGTTCCGTAGCAATCGGGGTGTAGGAACTCGGGAGTTGGACTTGACTTAGCCGCATAGCGATGTTACTCGGACTTGCAGCCCCCGAGCGGTCTCGGGAAGCCGAACCATATCGGGCAACAGTCTTAAGTGTCGAAAGCAAAAGCTAGTCGGGACGGTTCCTTTGTTGCTTGTTAGGAAAAAAGGAGATCAGTCTGAGGGCTTGCATCTTGCCCGCAACTCTAGCGCCGTAGCCGCGGGGGCGTAGGCACTCGGGACTTGGACGGGCTTAATCACAAAGCCGCGCAGGCCGGTCTTTCTTTTCCTTTAAGCGGGAAAGTGTACCGCCGATCGCATACGAGGGCGATCGTTTGTCGTGATTTTTGCGAAAAAAGGAGGGGCACTGTGCCCTGGGTGGAGCCCCCGAGCGGCGGGTGACCCCGTGCGAGGAAGGGGTCGCTCGCTGCTCAGTTAAAATGCTCGAAAGGCGCGTTTCGGAAAACGATTGCAGGCTTGCAAAGTACTCAGAAAAGTGCTCGAAGCTTATAATGTACTCGGACTGAAGCTTATAAAGTACTCGGACTGAAGCTAGTACTTTTTATTATCGTAAGCGAATTGACAAAGTACGGATACTTTTAAGGTTAAAAGCGACGTAGCTGTTCTATGTTCCAAGCGTTGGAGAGAACTCGGCCGTCTTCGTCTTTAAGCTTGAAAGTTCCCGGGCGGAGGACTTGATCGATGATGTAAGGGCCTTCCTATGGCGGTGACAGCTTGTGGCGATTGCGGTTGCTCTGGACTCGTCAGAGGACCAGGTCGCCAACTTGCAATGCCCGGCTTCTGATGTTGCGGTCGTGGTACCGCCGCAAGGCTTGTTGATACTTGGCCGAATGGAGCAGGGCGACGCTGCGTGCTTCATCTAGCTGGTCGACAGCGTCCTCGAGAGAGGCTTGGTTCCCTTCGTCGTCGTAGGCTCGAGTCCTCGGGCTGCCGTAGTCGAGGTCCGTTAGGAGGACTGCCTCGGATCCGTGGACCATGAAGAAAGGCGTGCAGCCGGTGGCTCAGCTCGGGGTGGTCCGTAAGCTCCAAAGGACGGATGGGAGTTCTGGGACCCACCTTGCGTGGAACTTCTCGAGGTGCTTGAAGATTCGCGGCTTTAGTCCTTGCAGGATCATGCCATTCGCCCTTTCTACTTGTCCGTTGGTTTTTGGATGGCTGACGGCGGCCCAATCTACTCGGATGTTGTAGGCGTCGCAGAAGTTAAGGAACTTCTTGCCCGTGAACTGAGTGCCGTTGTCGGTGATGATCGCATTGGGGACTCCAAAGCGATAGACGATGTCGGTGAAGAACTGGACAGCTTCCTCCGAGCGGACCCTCCTGATAGGCCTTGCCTCGATCCACTTGGTGAACTTGTCGACGGCGACGAGGAGATGCGTGAAGCCCCCGGGTGCTTTCTTGAGTGGCCCGACTAGATCCAATCCCCATACGGCAAAGGGCCAGGTGATGGGGATGGTCTGTAGCGCTTGAGCCGGGAGGTGGGTTTGTCGCGCGTAAAATTGGCATCCTTCACAGCTGCGCACGATATCCTTGGCGTCGGCGACGGCGGTGGCCCAGTAAAAACCTTGTCGGAAAGCTTTGCCGACAAGAGTTCTTGGAGCAGCGTGATGTCCGCAAGCTCCGGCGTGGACGTCCTTCAACAATTCCCTCCCTTGATGGGCAGGGATGCAGCGCATCAGGACGCCGGAGGCGCCCCGCCTGTAGAGCTCTCCCTCGATGAGAGTGAATGTCTTGGCCCAGCGCGCGATCCGCAGAGCTTTAGTCTCGTCGGGCGGGAGCTTTCCTTGCACGATCCACTCGAGGAGTGGGAATCTCCAATCCGGGTCTTCAAGGTTGGGCTCTGACACTCCGTCAACTTCCATCACCTCTGTTGCTTCTTGTGCTGGAGGCTCCGGTGGCTCATCATCGAGTCGGATGGAGGGCGTGTGTTGGTCCTTGGCGAAGACACCATTGGGAACAGGCTTTCGGTTAGAGGCCGCCTTGGCAAGGGTGTCGGCCGCCTCATTGTATCGTCGCTGGATGTGCTTGAGTTCGAGGCCATGGAACTTGTCTTCCAGGTCGCGTACCGCCTGGCAGTAGGCAGCCATCTTGGGGTTGACGCAGCTTGATTCCTTCATTACTTGATCGACGACGAGCTCTGAATCACCACGGACCTCGAGACGCCGTATCCCTAGCTCGAGGGCGATGCGGAGCCCGTTGATGAGTGCCTCATACTCGGCGGCGTTGTTGGAGGCCGGGAAATGTAGTCGGACCATGTACTTCATACGCACGCCCAGGGGCGAGACAAAGACAAGTCAGACGCCAGCTCTCTCCTTCATAAGCGACCCGTCGAAGTATATGACCCAGGTCTCGTGCTCGATGGAGGTCGGGGGGTTTGGACCTCAGTCCACTCGGCGACGAAGTCGGCCAGTGCCTGTGACTTGATGGTGTTCCGCAGGGCATAGGTGATGTTCTTCCCCATTAGCTCAAGTGCCCACTTGGCTATTCTTCCTTCGGCCTCTGGGCTCTGGATCACCTCGCCGAGCGGATATTTTGACACCACCGTGATGGGATGGGCGTCAAAGTAGTGCCTGAGCTTTCGCTTGGCGATGAGGACCGCGTAGACCAGCTTCTGGATCTGGGGGTATCATACCTTGGTGTCGGACAAGACCTCGCTAATGAAGTATACTGGGCGCTGTACCTTTTGGACTTTCCCGGGCTCTTCGCGCTCGACGACGAGGGCGGCGCTCACCACCTGGGTGGTTGCTGCGATGTAAAGCAGCATGGGTTCTTCTTCAGCTGGGGCCGTCAGGATTGGTGGGCTTTTCAACAATGTCTTGAGCGATTCGAGGGCCTCTTGCGCCTCGGTGTTCCAGGTGAAGGTGTCCAACTTCTTTAACAGGCGATATAAGGGCAAGCTCCGCTCGCCGAGTCGAGCGATGAAACGGCTGAGCGCGGCCAAGCACCCTGTAACGCGCTGGACGCCCTTCACGTTCTGGATGGGCCCCATGTTGGTGATGGCGGAAATCTTCTCAGGGTTGGCCTCGATGCCGCGCTCCGAGACAACAAAGCCAAGGAGCATGCCTCTCGGGACCCCGAAAATGCACTTCTCGGGGTTGAGTTTCACCTTATTTTGCCTGAGCTTTTCGAAGACTGCCACGAGGTCAGAGACCAGGTCACCGGCGCACTTGGACTTTACCACGATGTCGTCAACGTAGGCTCCAACCAGCCGGCCAATGAGATCGCCGAAGACGCGACGCATGCATCTCTGGAACATGGCGCCCGTGTTTTTTAACCCGAATGGCATAGACGAATAGCAGAAAGTGCCAAAGGGCATGATAAAAGATGTTGCGAGTTGGTCAGCCAAACTCATTGCGATTTGATGGTAACCGGAGTACGCATCGAGAAAGCAAAGGGTTTCGCACCCAGCGGTGGAGTCGACCACCTGATCTATGCGAGGAAGAGGGAAGGAGTCTTTTGGACACGCCTTGTTAAGGCCAGTATAGTCAACGCACATACTCCATTTTCCATTCTTCTTTTTTACACGGACAGGGTTTGCTAACCACTCGGGGTGGTACACTTCCCTAATAAAACCTGCGCTGAGGAGGTTTTTGAGCTCCTCGCCGATGGCCTTACATTTATCCTTATCGAAACGTCTGAGTCTCTGTTTGACTGGTCGGGAGCCAGACTTAACGTTTAGTTTGTGCTCGGCAACCTCCCTTGGAATCCTCGGCATGTCCGAGGGCTGCCATGCAAACACGTCGAGATTTGCTCGGAGGAAGTCGACGAGCGCGCCTCCCTATTTTGGATCAAGCGCTGTCCCGACACGGAGGGTGCGGCCATCGTCGGCCACGGCAACCTCCTTGACATCCTTGGCCGGCTCAAAGGAGCACGCGGCATGCTTGGAGGTCTCGACGATTTCGAGGTCCCTGGGTGAAGGCTCTGCGGTGAGCTTCTCGGACCAGATGAGTGCTTCCGCGAACTGGAAGCACTCGGTATCGCATGCGTACGCGTGCTCAAAGAAGTCCCCACCGTAATGATGCCCTTGGGCGCGAGTATCTTCAGCTTGAGATACGTGTAATTCGGGATGGCCATGAACTTTACGTAAGCTGGCCTTCCGAGGATGGCATGGTACGTCCCTGGGAATCCCACCACTTCGAAAGTGAGGGTCTCTCTCCGGAAGTTTCGCGGAGTCCCAAAGGTGACGGGCAGGTCGATCTGCCCGAGAGGTACCGCATCCACGCCGGGAACGATCCCGTGGAAAGGTGCCGTGCATGGCCGGAGCCGGGATCGCGGGATCCCCATCTCGTCAAGAGTTTTGGCGTAGAGGATGTTGAGGCCGCTTCCCCCGTCCATCAATACCTTGTGGATGCGCTTGGTCCCGAAAAGAGGAGCGACGACGAGCGGGTACCTCCCTGGCTGCGGGACGTGGTCGGGGTGATCGGAACGATCAAAAGTGATCGGGACCTCTGACCACTTGAGGTAGGAAGGCACTATGGGTTCTGCATTGCAGACCTCCCGCCGAATCAGCTTTTCCGTGCGCTTCGAAGGACAGGCCGCGGACCCCCCCAAAAATCATCATGACAGCACCGTCCTCCCGAGGATATTCGTTGTCGTCGTCGTTTGGTCTCCTGGCTCAGTCCTTGGCCACCTCAGGGGCCTTCTTTTTCAGGGTCCCTGCGAGGAAACTTTTCATAAGCTTACAATCTTTCAAGGCATGCTTGACGGGGCCTTCGTGATTGGTGCATGGGGCCTCGAGGAGATTCTCAAAGTGGTTCTTCGGTGCATTCCCCCCAGGCTGGGCAGCTTTTCGCTCGGCCGCCGCTACCATGCTGCTGTCGCGCCGCCGCTTGTCCCTCTTCTTCTTCTTGTCAGGCTGAGCGGAGGTGCCTTCCCCGGCTGCTTCCGACTGCTTGCCCTTGCCTTGGGGTCGATCAAGGGTCGCAGCGACCGCGTCTTCCCCGTCTGCGTGGTCAGTGGCGATGTCGAGGAGCTCTCGGATGGTTCGCGGCTTCTTGCGCCCCAACTCATGAATTAGGGTTGCACAGGTGGTCCCGAACTGAAACGCTGAGACGATGTCGGTGTCGGCGGTGTTGGGCAGCTCGGTGCACCATTTGGAGAAATGCTTGATGTAGTCGCGCAAGCTTTCGTCCTTCCTTTGGAGGCAGTTGCGCAGATCCCATGGGTTTCCAGGACGAGTGTAGGTACCCTGGAAGTTACCAACAAACGCATCGCGCAGCTGCGCCCAGTTGTCGATCTTGCCTTCAGGGAGGTGCTCCAACCACGTTCGCGCCGAGTCAGCAAGGTGGAGGGGGAGGTTTTTGATGATGAAGTAATCGTCTTGCGCTCCGCCTGCGTGGCACGCCAATCGGTAGTCCTCCAACCATACGCTAGGGTTCGTGTCCCCGTCGTATTTGGGCACCGTCGTTGGAGCTCGGAAGCGTGGAGGGAAACGGGCGCCGAGAACTCGAGGTCCGAAAGCGCGCGGCCCCCTAGGATCAGGGGACGCACTCCTGCTCCGGTCCTCACCACTGTCGTAGCGACCTCCGCGCCGCTTGTTGTAGGCTCGTCGTGGGCGGTGCTCTCGGTGCTCGTCTTGCTGCCGGACGTCTCTGTCCGCTGCGACCCCATGATAATGCACGGACTGCTCCCTGGCGTGTTCCCTGGAAACCCGCTGGCGTGACGCGGAGCTCTCCGCTTGCTGGACCGCTGCAGTTTCCAGGAGTGTGCGGAGCTGTTGGTGAAACCTTCTATCCTCGGGGGTCGCTGGTTCAGGATGTTCACGAAGCAGGACGGCGGCCGCCGCAAGGTTCTGGGATGCTCGCTTGAAGATCGGCGCATTGTTGGCGTTGTCATTGTCGTCGTTGATTATGCGTTGTCGTACGTCCCGTGCATGTGTGCGAGCGGCCCCCCGTCCGCATTTCTCCCTAGCTCGCGGCGGATTTGCTTGCGCTCGTCCTCGAGTTGGCGCTGCGCCTCGTCGAGCTCCCGCAGCCTGGCCCGGTGGGCATCGCCTGCGAGGTCATCCCCGGGCGGTGCTCGGGGATGACCCTCCGTCGAGCTGCTATCAGTCTGTATTTCCGGGGTGTGGCACACGAAACACTCCCGGGAGGGGTCGTAGAACGTCGGCGGAGCTTAGATCGACCGCGGGTCCGGGTCCCGTCCGTCCGCTGTGCCTCTATCAGCAGACGCGGTGCAGGAGTTGTACTTCGTCGGTAGCGGGTCGGCCACTGGGTCGTGTGGCAGGTCCGACTGCCCCTCCGGGTACATGGCGCCGTAGTAGTCGAGGAACTCGTCCCAGAGGAGCTGCTCTTCCTCTCCAGCTTGGAGGGCGAGGTTGGTGATCATGTAGGAAATGTTGCGGAAATGCTCCTGGGTCGGGTTTCGTCCCAGGGCGGCCGCCAAGTCCTCGCCCAGTATGTCGAGGACGTAAGCTGTGGCGCCCGTCGCGACACGCGGAGGCTCGGACCTCTTGTCGCGGATCGCGGCGGGGCCGTCGTCGAGAGTGGGCCCGGGGCGCAGAAAGGTGGCCCCCGATGATGGGCTCCTTCGACTTGCTGAAAACAAAGTCGAGGGAGCCGAACCGCAGGTGTGCGCCTGGCACCAACGGGGTGCCTCCGTGGGCCATCCAGACCCTGGTGAAACGAAGCGACACGCGAAGCCCCTACCTGGTGCGCCAACTATCGGGGTTCTCTACCTCCGGCAAGTAATATTTACACGATCGCATGTCAGGGCGCTGGATGGTGGCTCAAGAGACACAGGAAATTATACTGGTTCGGGCCTCCAGAGAGTAATACCCTACGTCCAGTGTGAGCCGATGTTCTCGAGTCCAAGTCTGTAGTAGGGGATACAAACTAGTCGGGAGAG
>CM014276.1:24535312-24546595 GCA_004135705.1 Alloteropsis semialata | reverse complement strand
CTCCAACCACCAGTAGAGAAACCACATTCGGTACCTCCCTTTAGTTCCGGCCATATTTGGCACCGGGACTAAAGGGAGCATTAGTCCCGGGTCCAATTGGGGGGGCGCCTGGGGGGCTTTTAGTCCCGGTTGGTGGCTCCAACCGGGACTAAAGGGTACCATTTAGTCCCGGCTGGAGCCACCAGCCGGGACTAAAGGGTGGCGCGCCCTTTAGTCCCGGCTGGTGGCTCCAGCCGGGACTAAAGGGGACCTTTTAGTCCGGGTTGGAGCCACCAACCGGGACTAAAAGGTCCCCTACAAATATCATCTTCCTCCCCCAGCCCGGCCGAGCCATGAACACAGAGCTCGTTCATGGCGCCGGCCGGAGCTAGGGAGGTCATGCCCAATTTTTTCTCGGATTTTGAAGATTTAGCTCCTCCAAGTGGTCTAAAAGGAGCATATCTTCATCCTCTCATCTTTCACGGTTAGTATTTCTTGTTTCATCCTTTATACATAGAGAAATTTTAGTTTTAGTGGAATGGAGAAATGGGGAAGTTTTGTTTTTTTAGCACAATTTAGTTTTAATTCATTTTTTACTTTATTAATTCATATTTGTACTTTAGTTAATTAGTTAATTCATATTTATAATTTAGTTAAGTCATAGCGATACTTTAGTTAATTCATATTTATACTTTATTTAATTAAAATTTATAATTTAGTTAATTCATATTTAAACTTTACTTAGTTCATATTTATAAATTAGTTAATTCATATTTAACTTTACTTAGTTCATATTTATAAATTAGTTAATTCATATTTATACTTTATTTAGTTCATATTTATATTTGAGATAATTCATATTTATACTTTAGTTAATTCATATTTATACTTTAGTAAATTTATATTTAAAATTTACTTAGTTCATATTTGTAAATTAGTTAATTCATATTTATACTTTACTTAGTTCATATTTATATTTGAGTTAATTCATATTTATACTTTAGTTACTTCATATTTATACTTTACTTAGTTCATATTTATACTTTACTTAGTTCATATTTATAATTTAGTTAATTCATATTTAAACTTTACTTAGTTCATATTTATAAATTAGTTAATTCATATTTATACTTTACTTAGCTCATATTTATATTTGAGATAATTCATATTTATACTTTAGTTAATTCATATTTATACTTTACTTAGTTCATATTTATACTTTAGTTATTTTACTCACTATGATTATAATTTATTGCTTAATGAATTAGGATGGTAATTTTCATTATTTCAAAAATAAACTCACTATTTGTACTAATTAAACATTGTCTAATCTTGCAGATGGACCGGCAATGGATGTATAACGCCGACAGACGTTCAGGTGACTTCTTTCAAGGCATGCATCATTTTCTAGATGTGGCAGAGCAAAACAAGAAAAACGGATTCATGAGTTGCCCCTGCGGGGTCTGCAAGAACCTGAAGGAGCACAGTTCAAGAAGGGTCATTCACAGCCACTTGATTAGACACGGTTTCATGCCTGGCTACAGTTGTTGGACCAGCCACGGAGAAAGAGGTGTTATAATGGAAGACGGAGAAGATGAGATTGATGACAACATTCTCGGATTTGCTGAATACCCTGCTTTTGCTGATACTACAATGGGTGATGCTGAGGAAGACGATGGAGAAGATGCGCCTGCAGATGATCTTGGTCAGATGTTGCAAAATGCAAAGGATACAAGCGAAACTGAGAAGGAGAGGTTGAAGTTCCAGCGCATGTTAGAGGACCATCGCAAACCTTTGTACCCGGGTTGCGAAGAGGGACTAAAAAAAACTCGGGAGCACATTGGATTTGCTGCAATGGAAGGCCAAAAATGGTGTATCGGACAAGGGCTTTGGTGAGTTACTAAAAATAGTGAAGAAGATGCTTCCAAGGGACAACGAATTGCCCTCGACAACATACGAAGCAAAAAGCTCGTTTGCCCGCTGGGGTTGGAGGTGCAGAAGATACACGCATGTCCAAATGACTGCATCCTGTATCGTGGTCCCGAGTACGAGAAAATGGACGCGTGTCCGATTTGCGGCGCCTTGCGGTACAAGATCAGAAAAGACGACCCTGGTGATGTAGAGGGAGAGCCTATCAAAAAGAGAATTCCTGCGAAGGTCATGTGGTATTCCCCTATAATACCACGCTTGAGGCTTTTTTTCAGAAATAAAGAGCATGCTCAGATGATGCGATGGCATAAAGAAGAGCGCAAGCGAGACTCAAAGTTAAGGCACCCTGCCGATGGGTCCCAGTGGAGAAAAATTGACCGAACATTCAAAGACTTCACTGAAGATCCAAGAAACATAAGGTTTGCTTTGAGTACGGACGGCATGAATCCTTTTGGTGAAATGAGCAGTAGTCATAGCACTTGGCCCGTGACTTTGTGTATGTACAATCTTCCTCCATGGCTCTGCATGAAGAGAAAATTCATGATGATGCCTATTCTCATACAAGGCCCGAAGCAACCGGGCAACGACATTGATGTGTATCTAAGGCCATTGGTTGAGGAACTTTTACAGTTGTGGGGCGAAAACGGTGTACGTATGTGGGATGAGCACAAACAAGAGGAATTTGACCTACGAGCATTGCTGTTTGTAACCGTCAATGACTGGCCGGCTCTTAGTAACCTATCAGGACAGACAAACAAGGGATATAGGGCATGCACACATTGTTTAAATGATACTGAAAGCATTTATTTGAAACATTGTCGCAAGGTTGTGTACATGGGCCATCGTCGATGGCTTCCAATGAATCATCCGGTAAGAAAGAAAGGCAAGCATTTCAAAGGGGAGGCAGATCGTCGTCCCAAGCCTATGCATCGTGATGGAAAGTATATATTTGCTATGGTAAAAGATCTAAAAGTTATTTTTGGAAAGGGGACAGGTAGTGTTGCTGTTCCAAATGATAGTAATGGGATGGCACCCATGTTTAAGAAGATGAGTACATTTTGGGAGCTACCATATTGGGAAGTCTTGGAGGTCCGCAACGCAATTGATGTCATGCACCTGACGAAGAATCTTTGCGTCAACTTGATAGCCTTTCTAGGCACCTATGGTAAGACAAAAGATACACTAGAATCACGTCAGGATCTGCAAGATATGGAAGAACGACATGCACTACATCCTGAAGAGAGGGACAATGGGCGAAATTACTTGAGTCCTGCCAGCTTCACTCTAAGCAAGGAAGAAAAGGAAAGCATGTTCGAATGTCTGAATAGTATCAAGGTGCCCTCTGGATACTCTTCGAACATTAAGGGAATAATAAATGTGCCAGAGAAGAAATTTACAAACCTAAAGTCCCACGACTGCCACGTGCTCATGACACAGCTGCTTCCAGTGGCATTGAGGGGAGTTCTGCCAGAGAATCTACGATTAGCTATCGTAAAGCTATGTGCATTCCTCAACGCAATTTCTCAGAAGGTAATCGATCCAGACAATCTACTGAAGTTGCAGGTTAATGTGGCCCAATGCCTGGTGAGCTTCGAATTGGTTTTTCCACCGTCGTTCTTCAACATTATGACACATCTACTAGTTCATCTTGTCAAAGAGATTGAAATTCTGGGTCCTGTCTTCTTGCACAATATGTTCCCTTTTGAGAGGTTAATGGGAGTGCTAAAGAAATATGTTCGTAACCATGCTCGACCAGAAGCATGCATATCAAAGGGCTACGGAACAGAGGAGGTCATCGAGTTTTGTGTTGACTTCATCGATGATCTCAAACCGATTGGTGTTCCTGAATCACGGCATGAGGGGAGACTCGGTGGAAAAGGAACAATAGGAAAGAAGGTTGTCGGTATTTGGGATGATGATTCTTTTAACAAAGCACACTACACTGTTCTACAACAATCATCCTTGGTTAGTCCTTATATAGATGAACACAAGGAGCTTTTACGCACTGAATTCCCGGGGAAGACTGAGGTCTGGATTACACGTCAACACATTGATACTTTCGCTGGTTGGTTGCGGAAACATCTAATGCGCAATATGGACATACATGAACAGCTAGCATGGTTGGCCAGGGGTCCTCCTTTACAGTCTTGACATTCCAAGGATATGAGATTAATGGGAATACATTCTACACAGTATCCCAAGATAAAAAGAGCACCAACCAAAATAGTGGGGTCCGTGTAGATGCCTGGACAGCGATGGGAACAAGGACACATATTATGGTTACATAGAGGAGATATGGGAACTGGACTATGGCCCGTTATTGAAAGTTCCGCTGTTTCGGTGCAAATGGGTGAAGCTCAGTGGAGGAGGGGTGTCAAAAGACAATTATGGAATAACAACAGTGGACCTCAATAATCTTGGTTACAGAGATGAACCATTCGTCCTAGCCAAGGATGTGGTTCAGGTTTTCTATGTGAAGGACATGTCTAGTAAACCGAAAAAGCAAACAGAGAAGTCAAATAATGAGCCCAAGAGACACATAGTCCTTTCCGGAAAAAGAAACATCGTCGGCATCGAGGGCAAAATAGACATGTCGGAAGATTATGATAAGTTCGACGAGATTCCTCCATTCGCCGTGAATGTTGACCCAAGCATTCTATTAGCTAAAGAGGATGCTCCTTACGCACGTAGTGATCATAAGCAAGGCACATTCGTGAAAAAGAAGACTATTGCCGTTGTAGATCATGATGTTTAATGTATTGTTATAACCATTATGTAAGATATTGAGCATGCACTCTTATATTATTAATTTATGCTTTTGTGATGGAGTTGTATTCAAATTGTTCTCACACATGTTCATATTAGCACATCTAGCTATTAAATGAAATAAAATGTTTATATTAGCACAAATGTTCTCAACACACATGAACTAAAATACTAATATATATATTTGTCTGAGAATAATAATCGGGACTAAAAGCTTCCCTCCTCTATATAATGGCCGGCAGACCGCAAAACAGCCCGGACTAATATTGGTCGAGTTCGTCGTGGAGTTCTTCGATGCTCCATTTTGTACCCCACCGACTATTGCGGTGGTTCACGCCCACATGCACCGCAACAGTCGGTGATTGGCTCGGCTCGATTTTGTCGCCTCAGTTTCGGCTCTGGTTTCACCGATTCTTGCGGTGGTTCACGCCCACGCGCACCGCAACAGTCGGTGGCCGGCTCGGCTCGTTTCGTCGGCTCAGAGTCGGCTCTGGTTTCACTGACTATTGCGGTGGTGTTCCCGTGTGAGCACCGCAACAGTCGGTGGTTTTGGAGCTCTCAGTGCATCTCTCACCAACTCTTGCGGTGGGGTACCCGTCTGGGCACCGCAACAGTCGGTGTATTAGTAAAAGAAATAGAACTAAAATAAAAGGGGGCTGGATTTGCGCGGGAAGCAAAAACGCAGCCCCTTTAGTCCCGGGTCGTAACACGACCCGGGACTAAAGGTGTTTTCCCGCGCGAAATTACCCTTTAGTCCCGGGTCATGTTACCACCCCGGACTAAAGGACCCCCTTTAGTCCCGGGCCATATTACGACCCGGGACTAAAGGTCCTTTAGTCCCGGGTCGTAATACGGCCCGGGACTAAAGGGGGGTGCTTAAGGGGGGGCTGGGACTTAGCATTTTTCCGTTTCAGTTTCGCCCCGCCGCCGCCCGATCGTCCTCCGTCTCCCACGCCCCCGGCCGCCCCCCGCCTCCGGCCGACCTCGACGCGCCCCACCGCCGGCGCCCGACTCCCCGCCCGCTCCCCCGGCCGCGTCCCCACGCGAGCANGAATCATGGAGAAGCTTTGATGCGATTCATAGTGAGAAAGCTCTAGAGGCTCATAATGTACGTGTTGCCCTGGCAACAGATGGGTTCAATCCTTATGGGATGTCGTCTGCCCCATACACTTGTTGGCCCATGTTTGTTATCCCTCTCAATCTCCCCCCCGGTGTCCTCTTTCAATGACAAAATATTTTCTTGTCGTCAATTATTCCTGAACACCCGGGGAAAAATATGGGTGTGTCCATGGAGCCTCTGATTGATGATTTGGAACGTGCTTGGAAGGAAGGGGTATGAACATACGATTGAGCTACAAAGAGAAACTTCAGAATGCATGTTTGGTACATGTACTCCCTGCATGACATGCAGGCACATGGGTTATTCTGTGGGTGGTGTGTTCACGGGAAGTTCCCATGCCCAGTATGCAAGGTAGCTCTGAAGTTCATTTGGTTGATGAAGGGTGGCAAATATTCTTCGTCTGACAAACATCGGCAATTCCTCCCTCTTGACCATCCATTCAGACGAGACACCAAGAACTTTACGAAAGGTGTCGCTGTTAAAGACCCTCCACCACATATGATGACTGGCGTCGAGATTCGTGCTCAGTTAGACGCTCTCAGGTTAAATAAAGAAGAAGATGCTTTTGTGGGATATGGTGAGCAACATGCTTGGACTCATAAGTTGGGCTTGTGGAAGCTCCCCTATATGCATGACAGTCTTCTTCCACATAACATTGATGTAATGCACACCGAAAAGAATCTTGGCGAGGCAGTTTTTGGTACAATCATGGACCATCCTAACAAGACAAAGGACAATGTGAAGGCTAGAGTGGATCAAAGCCGGTTATGCAATAGACCGAAGATGGATATACCGCCTCCCAAAGACGGCAAACACTAGAAGAAGCCTAAGGCAGATTACGTCCTGACGAGGGATCAAAGGAGAGAAGTTCTCAAATGGTTCCAAACGTTAAAGTTCCCTGATGGGTATGTAGCGAATCTGAAGAGGGGAGTGAACTTATCTACTTTGTGAATCAATGGGCTCAAGAGTCATGACTACCACATATGGCTTGAGCGGCTCCTTCTGGTGATGATTCGAGGCTATGTCCCTGACAGTATCTCGCTAGTGCAGGTAGAGTTGAGCAATTTCTTCCGCATCCTGTGTGCTAAGGAGATATCTCCAACCGTGATAGCAGATATGGAAAGACTGGCCCCCCGTGTTGCTCTGTAAGTTGGAGAAAATCTTTCCACTCGGCTTCTTCAATATGATGGAGCATATGATTTTGCACCTCCCGTATGAGGCACGAATGGGGGGCCTGTGCAGAACCGTTGGTGCTATTCAATTGAAAGATATCAAAAGGTTCTTCGAACTAAATATAAAAATAAATGTAAAATTGAAGCTTCCATTGCAGAGGCATACATTCTGGAGGAGGTGTCAAACTTCATAACAAAATACTATGCTGACAACCTTCCTAGCGTGCATAATCCACAAACTCATTACAATTCTGGTGAAGTTGAAACGACTCTCAGCATTTTTCGAGGGCAACTCGGAAGTGCAAGTGAAGCGACCCCCAAGACCTTGAAATACGAAGAGTGGCGCACTATCATGCTATATGTGTTGACTAACCTTTCCAAAGTTGAGCCGTACATGACGTAAGTTCTCAACAAACCTATTTTTCATTACGTGGTCACTTTTCTGCATCCAACCCTCGTGTTTGTCGTTGGTACAGGGAATTTCTTCATCAATTCTGGCATGAATCAAGGGACCCTACACCGTAGGAAGTTGATACCCTTCTTAGACAGTCCAATTTCATTTCTTGGTTCAAACAGAAGAGCCAAACCGATGTGTCTATGAGTGCCGAGTTGAGACAGGTTGCCAATGGCTGTGCCTATAGGGTCAGGTCATTTACCTCTTATGATGTGAATGGTTATCATTTTCGCACAAAGAGCCATGAGCAGAAGATGCCCAATCGAAGGACCACAAATACCGGAGTTTGTACGCTAGCCCTTGATGGGGTCGAGTATTATGTAACAATTGAAGAAATATACGAGCTCAATTTTGGTGGATGCAAACCTCTTAATCCTGTCATATTCAAATGCCATTGGTTTGACCCCTCCGCAGTGAGACGGACCCCTAATGTTGGGCTAGTCAAAATTCAACAATCATCCGTCTATTCAGGAGAAGATGTATATATTGTGGCTCAACAAGCCACACAAGTTTATTACCTCTCGTACCTGTGCACGACTGACAAGCGTCTTGAGGGTTGGGATGTTGTGTACAAGGGATCACCACACGGTAAACTACCTGTCCCAAACAATGAAGATTAGAACTTAGACCCAAACACATATGCCGGAGAGTTCTTTCAAGAAGATGGGCTAGAAGGGAGTTTTGAGATAGACTTAACCGAAGCGGATGGAATGGAAGTAGACAAAGAAAGTAATGTTGGCGAGGACGATGGAGATGTGGTTCATAACTTGGGGGACTTGGAGTTACTTGAAAAAATGCGTTTAGGCAATGACAGTGATGACGAAATTCCTCCTTTGGAGCACGGGCATGATGATCTCGAAATGCGTAATAGTGATGATGAGACTCAAGATCCTGCTAATCCTGATCATGATGATTATTTCTAATACATGTATGATCCTAGTTAACTTCTAAATATATTTTGCTTATTTTGCATCTCGTTCTACATATATTTTTCTTATTTTGCATCTCTTTATAATTATGTTTTCTTTATCTTTTTAATTCCAGGTGATTGAGCCAAGATGGTGGGCGGTATGAGGAACGTTCAGTCGCTTTACCTGAGGCGGCCGCAGGATGGGTCCGATGCACCTGAGGAGTCCGAGAGGGGTGGAGGCAAGGGGCGAGGGAACGGTGGAGGCAAGGGGCGAGGGAGCGGTGGAGGCAAGGTTCGACGGAAGGGCAGGGCACCGTCCCCTGTACCTTCGTCACCGTCTTTGTCTGAGTACGAGGTTCCTCCTGCGGAGGAGGAGGAGGAGGAGGAGGAGTTGGAGTAGGAGGACGCGGGGGCGGCAGGGGGTTCCACTTCCTCTGGTCAGCTAAAAGTTTGGTTGCGAGGTCCCTCCACTCCTGAAGTGACCGATACCTTTTGAACGTCGTCCGATGATCCGACCGAGAGGGAAAAGGTAAGTAACTTTAGATGTTTTCAGTACCTTTTCATTTGATATGTTGAAAATGACAATAGAAATTAACAATATATCTTAATCACTTTGCAGGTGTTGGACAGTGGTCAACCCGGGTTCTTCTCACAAACGCAAGGTCAACGGCATCCTGGGCCTTTTGTGCAGGACACACTTCCCAGGCCTAGTACACCACCATGGAAGCTAGGAGCCGGCCTACTCGTTTGACCACTACTACGTCGCCACAGAGGAGTTCCCTGATCGGGATGGCAGGCTCTTCGCCAACAAGGCGTTGCGGGTGATTGCCAAGCTTTGGGTAAGTCTTCCTCGCACTACCTTGCTCAACACAATGCATTCATTTGACATTCTCAAAATAATGATCGGATACATCGCGTATATATGTAGGATTTCTACCGATGCGAGGAGGGATAAGAGGAGATGGCGGCTCAGGTGGCTGCCGCAGCGTGCCATAAACTCGTGAAGGACATGCACTACGAGGCGCGCATCTAGGCCGTCATTGATTACTGGGTTGACCGAGGAGTGAAGTACAAAAAAGCTGTGGCAAGAACCACCAACATAAAGTTGACCCGAGAACAATACATAGAGGTAAATATAGAACTTTAATTTTGTTGTTTCTGAGATTAAGTTCGTATAATTTGATCTTCTTATACTTGATGCTGTGCAGGCAATTCCGTGGTGGTGCGCCTCGCATACCGAGGCCTGGGAGCAGATGGTGGACAGGTGGTGCCACCCCAACTGGGAGGAGATGCACAACGCTGCCCGGGAACGCCGTTTGCTGATGCCAGGTCCAGCACACCATCAGGGCAGCCTTAGCATCGACGAATATTCAGAAAGATGGGTACACCAATTCATTTTTTAATTCTAACGCTCAATCCTGCGTAATTTCTAATCATATTGTTTTATGTGTTTTGTAGTCGGCGTCACATGGTGGCGAGCAACTCACAGAGTTCCAGGCTATTGCTTTGGCCAACAAGGGCAAGGCGACGTCCAACGTCCGGTACAACCCGGAGGACCCGCCCGAGGTGTACAGTAATGCCATGGCCCACAACCGCCTCACTGCATACTCGGAGATGGCAAAGCAAAAGCATGGGCCAGAATGGGATCCGAGCATCCACCCGCTTGATGGAGAGGTCGTCATGAAGGTGGGAGGAGGCAAGAAGCATGGGAGGTACTACCTCGGTGACAGCACACTCGACACAACTAATACTCCCACCCTCTCCCAGATTCGAGCTAGTAGCGCTAACCCGGACATACGGCAACGGCCGACTACTACACACTTCGGGATGCAGACACTCCAGGTTATTTGTGTTTTATTCGTCATTCTTTTACATACCTTTGCTTTGCATTGTAACATTGGGATGGAATATTGCAGGCCCAGCTGGAAGAAGAGAGGAGGAGAAGGGAGGAGCTGGAGGCGCGGATGCAGCAGATGGAGGCCGAGCGGCAGCGGACGGAGGAGGCCGAGCGGCAGAGGCAGCAGCAGATGCTGGAATGGTACAACTACATGCAAAGTATGGCGCAGCGGATGGGCCATAGTCCGCCACCGAGTGCTTTCACTCCGCCAGTGATGCCACCTACTTCATTTTCTCCTGTGAGTCACTTGACAACTTTATAATTTTATTTCAACCTTAGACAACTTAGTTGGTTACCTTAGACAACCTTAGACAACTTTGTTGGTCAACTTAGACAACCATAACAATTCTACTTTGTTGCTGTCGTAAAACTTGTATCACATATGCAATCTACTCTTCTTTGTGCAGAATTTTGCTGGATCGGCAGCGGTGTCGAACGATGGGCCTCAGGACAAAGATTTGTCGGCATGGATAGGCCGCAGCCTGTTCGGACCCCCCTACCCCCTCCTCAGTGATCTGTGGATTGTCATAAACTATTTGTGGTTATGAACGAACGCACTTGTTGTTGTGAACGAATGAACTTGTGAACTTGTGAATTTGTGTTGTCGAACTACATGTGATGATTATTGTGGATTTTATCTATATGAATTGCCTGTAATGATAATTGTCATTTATATGAACTGCTTGTTATTTGTTGAGTGTGGGTACCTTATACGTGACCGAGCAACAAAAATAGGGTCATGATAGCCACTTTGCCGAGTGTAAGACTATCTCCAACAATGGGACCGAAAATACAAGACCCATTCCATATTTGCATAGCGCTACAGTCAAAGAGTTTCATACCCATTTTTTGTCTTCTCCAACAATAAGACCTAAAAGAGACCCCTCTCTGCGAATGGGTCTTCAGGAGAGAGGATACTCAGATTTAGGTTGTGTCTCTCTAGGAAACCTATTTTGGGTTTGGGTATGGGTACTCTGTTGGAGGCTGAAACAATATCGTCGGAGACCTAATTTGGGTTTGGGTCTCCATTTGAGTCTTCTGTTGGAGATAGTCTAA
>CM014276.1:24499637-24534775 GCA_004135705.1 Alloteropsis semialata | reverse complement strand
CAAGTCAATCTATAGCATCCATAGGAATATATAGATAACTGGTATTAGCTGCATATTATTTGTATCAGGCTATCAGCTATATAGAATTAGATGGAAACCATCACAGGCAAACAGTAGACAACCTTATTTAATTCATTGAAGAGATTATTTATTTATCTAGGTTATTTGTGAGCATGAAATCACAAGATAAATTTCATTGTTGCTCAAACATCATGTATCAACAGGTAAACACAAATGTGACCAAAACAGTTGGATTCACACCAAAAACAATTTTCAAAATTTTAATAATTTAAACAAGTTAAAGCAACCTAGATCACATTAAATCATGAAAGGCAAGTAAAGCATCATGAACAGTACTGTGATGATATTTCCTAAGTTCTTAACTGAGAAATAAAGCTAAAAAAGTTGGTTTCATGAGTCTATCATTTTTTAGCTATTTACTAGGCATTAATCAATTTTAAGCCCACATAAAGTAAACTTTAACCAAAACTGCAAGCAAGGACATTTTCCATGAGTTCAAGCTGTAGATCTGAAAAGTACATGACCTACTAACAAAATTCTGACCATTCTTGCACAAAAAAACATTGATAAATCTATACAATAGTAACAAGCATGAACCTATTTTTTTTATGAAAGAGCATTACATAAAAGATCTAAAAAAAGTTTCATCATTCTTGGAGACCTACACGTTTTTCTATAATTTATTCAAGTTTCATCCGATTTACACAGAAACACAATAACATGTGAAACTTGCATTCTTTATTCATCTTTTGGGATTTTCTACAAGTCTCCTCTTTTACATATATCTCTGCACTGCGCCTTGTACATAGACGACTGCATAGTTTCTGAATCCTAGCTAGTGCCTCGCAAGAACTCTAGTTAATTACAACCATAGGTTCAAGCCTACGGAATACCTCCGATTATGCTGCGTCGATCGGTCACCATGATCAAGCATCTTGTCTTGTACTCCATATGTATGTGCTGCACATAATAAAACAAATAACAAAAGAAAGAGGAATCGCCAAGTGACTTAATGCCATATTCCATTATACACAAAATTTTAGCTAAAGATCTTTGTGTGTAGATTTGTTCGGCCTTGTCGGTCATGAACTGATTTGTCCAGCCTTGTCGGTCAGGACATGGCAAATTTCTCTGGTCTCGCCGGTCTTAGAAAATAAAAATGGATTGCGTTTGGCCTCGTCGGTCGCGAACGTGGTTTGTCCAGCCTCGTCGATCTCGTCAGTCTCGGAAGGATGACAAAGATTAATCAATAAAACTTGATTCTTCAGCTAAACTATAGATTTTTCATGCACGAAGCCACCAACCAGCCTGATTAAAAATATGAAATCGATAATTCACTTGCATTTGTATTTGTGTACTACTCTTTCTCAACCAATTAGAATTAGGCCCAAGTGTTAATCCCAAATATTTTAATAAGTGTGCCACCATCATCCTATAAATTTACAGAATCTCGAGATATCAAACTAATTATTCATATATTCAAACATATGCACGTAAAAAAAAGGCGTAACAATTTTTGGTCAAACAAATGCCCCTCATCCAGGAGAGTTCGAATGCTCAGTAGTTCTCGAAGGAGAATACATTGCAATTCGTGCTCAATTTGGTGAATAACTAGATTGCCACTCAATTTGTATAGATTTCTCATCCTTATATTAATTGAGTCCAAAATATTTGTACTTCCCCATATATCAATCCGCTATCGCTTCCTGTCAAAGAGCACCAAGCCAAGATATTTTAATTATTCTGTTAGGACTCTGGACAAGGATCGTCGTAAATCAAAACAACCGAGACAGTTTGTTATACAAATACAATCCTTCCACGTCTTCACGCCTCTATAAATAATCATTGTCCGGCGCCAAGCCTTTTTCCTGTTCTTCGACCCCTTTCCAAGTCTCCTAACAGATCGCATCGCCGATTCGCCGTAGCAGTTTTTCTCCTACCGTGCCAAGGTATATGCTTATCATTCTTGCCTGTGAAGGCCATCCAGGAAGGGAATCATCTACGATGTCCGGAGCCACCATTGATGAGCCTGGAAGCTACACTCCACCATAGAAGATGACCAGCGAGGGCCATCGTTAAGCATAGGAATTACCGGCTTAAAAAAACCGAGATTATTTGCAGGTGCAGGGATTATACGGCCAGCAAGAGGCATCATTAACACGATCTGGCGAGAGCTGCAATCAGTCGTTACTACTTGAATCTCATCTGCTAGGAGCATTCACGATGCTGTGTAGTGTAAAATCCAGGTGCAGCTGCCAATATTTTTTTTTTGCAGGGCAGCACACAGGCCATGATGCCAGGCAGCTGTTGTTGAACACCCTGCACACAAGCTGTGCATAATATAGCAGGCTATTCCATCGACATATTTTTTTAAGTAAGATGCATCTGCGCAATGCAGTGTTACGTGGTTGATAAGACCTGACCCATAACATGATAGAGAAAGTAAATATGGCTCCGAAAAATATGGGCACACCAGGAGGGAAGAAAATATCATTATTCCGCTACTCTCCTCTCTTTTTTGATTTCTATGTTTCCTTTCTTATTTATACTGATATGTTTTTTTATTTCATTACAGGTAAATTACTACCCTGCCTTGTCGAATGTCCGACAATCAGCATAACTTTCCTGAGCCTTCTTGGCCATTTCGCAGGAATAACGGTCCTGGAGGAAGGCGAAGATACTTTCGTGGTAATAATCAAGGGTATAACAATCATACCCAAGGCTGGCACGGCAACACTGCTCAAGGGTACAATAACAGTGCTCAAGGGACCCCAGCAAATTCCCAGGGTCAGGACGGAGGTCGTGACCAAGGTTATGACCAGGGACGTGGTCGACCACCGCATTGGAGAGGAACCTCTCGAGGTCGAGAGAGGGGTTTGTACTGGTCGCAGCCTTACTCACCAAATTCACACTTCCAAGGATATATTGGCCAAGATAATACAACTGGTTTTTAGGGAGTGCTAGGGAACTTTCAAGCACAACATAATACACTCATACATTGCCTGGAAAACCAGCGAACTTCCAAAAACATATTCCTGTATCCAGGTGCCCCAGGGAGCTCTCAAGCTCGACTTCAGTTAGTCCAAGTTCCTGATCCAAATTCTCTGTCCCCAAAAGAGCTATATTACACTCCCGGTTTCCCAGGGCCAGAGAACTTTCAAACTCAAAGTGATTCTACTCCGGCATGTGGTCGGCAATGCATCAGCCATTGGGGATATACCATCAAACATATTCAAAGGCTAAAGGTGCAGTGAAAAATCCTCAACAGGAACAAAATCCTTCGAAGGCTGGGAAAGCTAAGTCTGCCTCATCTTCGAAACAGGTTTGATTTCTGACATGCATGCTCTGCTTTCAAGATCCACCCAAAATGGCCGATCGCAATAAGAACAGCAATGATAGCAAAATTGATAAGAGGGAAGGTGCAGATGGCGAAGCTATACCCTTATGGGAAGAGACAGATGAAATCTTTAATGAGGCTAATATAGGCATGAATGTCAATACAGGTTACTGAATAGTATATGACTTCTGTAGCTGAGCAGATTTGACTCGAGTGAACTGAAAAGCTCAATATTAAGGCTTACTCTCTGAATCTGTGTGAGGTTCCTATGCCACCATGAGAGTTGACCAGAAAGATTTTCCGCGATGAAGGGAAACAGGATGGGCTTGGACAACCTGTTCTCAAGGAGAACTATACAGAGTTCAGAATATTGAGGCCTGTGTTAAATGAAGCCCCTACAGTGAACATTACCTCCTTAGCACGAGATTTCTTCCATTTTCCTGAGAAACGTTGGAAACTAAAGTCTCCGCTTCAACTCTGTAATGAAATTCCAAATTGCTCCAAACAACTAATTTGGGCTCGGATGATGCTTATTTTGGGAGATGATAAAGCGAATGTTATTGAAAGCTGACATTTTCAAGGGAGTCCTTGCTTCTCTCTATTGTGTTCCAATAAATCCCTCACCGTTAGCTGCTTTCCTCACATTCTGGAACACAGAGGGACACACCCTACTTTCTGCTCAAGGAGAGATGGGCTATCCTCTTCTTGCCATGTATGACTCAATGGGACTGCCAATATCTAGACACCTTTATGAGGAGTTCATCTCACCGGTTTCCCAAGTGTCGGGGATTGTTCAGACCCTTCATTCAATTTATGCTGCGTTATGGCGTTGCATGCAGAGCGCAATGACCTCGTCACTGTGCAAGAGTGGGTGGACCACTTCCTGGGTAAGAACTTGGTTTGTTCTTTATCTTCTTGGCATCGACACCCTGACACTAAACTTGTTTGGAGGTGAAGATTTAAGCACGATAAGTCAACATGGAGGCATGGAGCAAACTTGCCAAAGCATATTTATGCTGACCCTGCTGATCATCTGCTCACCAAACTGGATTTTTGAGTTTCAATTTGTAAGGATAACGATCAGCAAGATTTGCAAATCATATAGTTATCTATCACCAAAAGTACTCTGCTGAAGTGTACCGTGCTGCTTTCCTTGTCACATGGCTCTGCACATATTACATTCCGATTAATATGGAAACGTATATCCATCCAGAAGTTTTCTATGCTGCAGCAAACCTTGCACATGGTGTTCGCCTTGGATGTGGCACATCAACCATATCTCATCTTTATTACAGCATCGATCATGTCTGTCAAAGCATCATCGGCAGCTCTCTCTATCCGCTAGCGAATTCAGACTAACACTACCAGCTCACTTTGTCATGGGTTGGTTTTGTTCTTATTGGAAAATAGAGCCTGCACATTTGGTCCTGAATGCCCAGCTCACTCACTTCCCACCATTCCTCACTGACTCTTGGAGAATCACATCTGCAGAGATTAGTATGTATGATGCATAACAGTTGTTTTTGGACCTGTCAGAGGATAAGAGAAGTCTCTTATTTCTCTGTCATTTTTAGGGAAATCCTCCATTCGCTTCCATAAATGTGGAACGAAAACTCTTTTGGATGACACATGAGAGTTCATGCGGCGTACTATATGTATCACAGAGATCGACATGCTGACTAGCAGGAGTGTGGGCACCTTACATATATAAGATGCTAGTTCTATTTCAACTTAGTCTGTCCACATCACTTTGCTCGAATGCATGGGTGTGATCAGGAGGTGCCTGACTTTTTAATGCAAGGGAAGAATGGGAAGTTCCTCTTACAGTTTCTAACCTATCTAGAAGGAACCCTCAATGAGACCATTGAGCATCTGCAACGAAGACACTTGGCGTATTAATTCTCTGACTGGGCATCAATTCTCCCGGCAACCTCTTTCTTGGCAAACAAAGAGATCTTTCGAATATGTGAAGTGGTGTGAATTTACTCTCGCTTTCCTTCAAAATTTTGATAAGATATATTCTGGGCAAGTGTAAGGATAATGGCCCTATGTGCCATTATATTGGGACTTTGATGATTGAATTACAACTTAGTCATTGGGACTAGCAAGTTTGTCAAGTGTTATTTATAGGAATTTAGGTCCCAAGGATAATTCCAAAGCATAGCAAAAAACCACAGGTTGTTATTTTAAAGCATCCAAGACATGGTATTGGCAAGAGAAATCAAAGAATGGGCTAAGTAGATTGAATTGGAGAGGCCCACATAATTTGTAGACGGCGTTTTATACGCCGACCATTGGCGTGTTAGTTGAGAAGCTGATGGCTTGTGAAGAACCCTGAAGACAACCAACAACGTATGATCCATCATTACTGTTTGTATGAAGAGAAATATGAAGAGAAGAATATACAGTGTGTTGGGTCAGAAGTGGGTCAACTGGAGTTAGCAATACCCTAGATGACGTATTATACACCAACCATCGGCGTACTTTCAACGCACAAGTTACATAGAGATGATGTCAAGTGAAAGTTGGACAAACAGCTATGGCATATGGTACGGCGACCTACGGTGTACAAGTTTCAGTGAAGCAACAGTTCAAAAGTTGGTTTTGACCGTTGGATCTGTACACGGTGTTTTATACGTTGTTGCTTATGAGTGAAGCAGCGAAATATACAGCATGTGTAGTATCTGTTGAAAAAGTGGATTCGACCGTTTGAAAAGCAAACGACGTATAGTATGGTGATGGGGAAAAGGTGGATGGTAGAATATATGACGTTCATCATTTCTGTATAGCTTTTGAGCAATGACTAGTCCAATCCTTCAGGCTATATATACCACCTCCATTCGGCCAATACAAGTTGCTGGAGTCCAGAAGAAGTTCATCAATAACCACAAGACATCTGTTGGATATCAATATCCGGGATAAGTAAACTTGCAGGATTAAGATGCGTAATGACCTTTAATCTCACGAGAGTCAAGATTCAAGGGGAGCGGACCTTACATGACTGAGGTCGCTAACACGAGGAGAACACGACCGACCCCGATCACAGATCTCCGCCTCGCCCGACGCTAGCCGCAAGGGTCGGGCGCGGTGACCACCCTCGGAGGGATCTCCGCCTCGCCCGACCTCATCCCACGGGGGTCGGAGATACGCCCGGGCCTCGGCCCCAAATCTTGGGTCACGGATAATGGGAGCTGCAGTTGGAGTAGCCGGACGTGACGGGAATTCATTGCCCCGGACAGACGTGGCGACGGCCACAACCCTATGGCCTTAGCCTCCCCCCATCGTAGCTGGCGCTAGGAAGGGATGGGGGAGGCATCAGGTGGCGCCGCAGAAGCACAATTACAGGGGCGCGACATGCACGCGTACTTCCCGGACATCATCTATAGGACCCAGGGAGGTCCCGGACCGAAGCCAGATGCGGAGGACCCGGGGGCTTCTCTTCCTCCCCAAGCCTTCTCTCTCTCTCTCTCTCCCCCCCTCATGTAACGGCCCTTTCTCCCCTTGAGCTATAAAAGGAGAAGAGGGTCTTCCGTAGTAAGGGTTCGACACCTCACACCCACTCAGGCACACATAGACCTGGGAGCTCTCCTCCCTCTCTCGACCGTTTGTAACCCCTACTGCAAACAGTGCAAGTAACACGAGCAGCTTGAACTGGACATAGGGCATTTGCCCGAACCAGTATAATCCTTGTGTCCTCTTGCAAACCATTGGAGCCTAACACGCAATCCACTAAATTCACTAGTTGGTGGTTTCATACACCGACAGTTGGCGCTCTAGGTAGGGGCCTTTGCGCGTTTGACGTTCATCTTCCCCCAGACTTTCGGATGGCCAACGATGGTACCAGCTGGGTTCCCGAGGCGCTCGTGCGCTTCAGTAGCCTGGCTTTCATCACCACCGACGGCGGGGAGTTGGAGCGAGTTGGCGCGACTCGTCCCTCCTCCATCACCGACATCGAGGTTGTCACTGAGGCTCTCACCAACCTACAACTCAGAGCCGCGGAGGCCTGTGCCGTCTGCGACGAGCCCTTCGTAGACTCCAACGGTAGAGACTTGTGGTGGCAGATCGATTCCTTCTTGGGACCCCAACCGTCCTAGGAAGACACGCGCAGCGTCATGTTCGCGCTAGCGAACGTCACGACTCAGCTTGTGGGAGGAGCACCGCTCTCTCTCGAGATGCTAGGCGGCGCCTCGCCTGCATTTCTCCCCTTCGGCCTACGCAATGCTGCGGGAGCAATGACGCGTCTCTTGACACATTAGATGTGTCCGATTCCCCCGGACATCGAGTTTGTGGGGATGGTGGACTACGTCTCGGAGTTTGTTTTCAATCTCTTTAGCGATAGCTCGTCAGGAAGCACCGACACGGAGCACGTCGAGGGAAGCTCCCATGTTTCCCGTGAATGCTTTATGGCGGACACTTCTGATGGGCACGTGGGAGCTGCGAGCTTGCCAGATGACAGATCTCCGGCCGCTCCGGGAGTCAGGGTGAACGTGGCCGCCTCAGGGTCAGGGGTAGTAAGGGCGGCGACCCCACCACCATGACTATAGCCCAAATATATACGGGCACGCCGGGACGAGCTCCGGGAGACGCAGCGCCAGCTGGAGCAGGAACGAGCCCGCATGGAACAAGAGCAGGCTCGACTCAAGCAAGAGCTCTGGTGGTGCAATGACGGAGGGCGCGTGCCTGCGCAAGCCTGCAATGTGCAGCGGCAAATCGTCGACGATGATGAGGCACCTCCGCACTTCGCGCGGGCAAGCCAAAACATCACGACCGTGACAGTTCTGCTGTGGGGGCTTCCCGACCCCATGACACCCGAAGCTCGAAGAGCCCAGCATGAGGTCGGTGAGATCCTCGAGCGAGCAGCGGTGCAGCAGGCGGAGAGCTTGCAGTCTCGGCGACGTGGGTCTCACGCCAGCCGGCGCCCCGTCTCAGTCCACCAGGTGGATCTGGGGGCGAATGGAAGGGCCAGGGTCCTCATTCAGGGACGCCTGGGCCAGACCTGAGACGTGCGTAATACGCTCAAGGCACGCCGATGCTGACCGACGGACAAGGACAGGGACATCCCACGCGGTCGCAACCCGCGCTGTGGTGGGCGATACGACGAGGATGAGGACTGAAGCCCGAGCTCGGACGCACTGGGACTGCGGGCCTTCAGCTCTCGGATCAGGAACACGGCATTCCCCCACCGATTCCTACCGAAGTACATGGAGAAAACGAATCCTGGCTTTGGCTTGAGGACTGCTGGCTGGCTTGCCGAGCCGGAGGGGCGGATGACGACAACTTCATCATTCGCCACCTGCCGCTCTACCTGGCTGACTCGGCCAGGGCGTGGCTCGAACATCTTCCCGTAGGCCAGATCCGCAACTAGGCCGACCTCAAGGAGATCTTTGTGGGGAACTACCAGGCGACCTACGCTCGCCCTGGGGACACGTGGGAGCGAGGAAAGACTCTCCACGAGTACATCTGTCGCTTCTCTCGGCAGTGCAATGAGTTGCCCAACGTGGCCGATGCCAATGTCATCGGCGCGTTCCTGTCGAAGACTACCTATGAGTCATTGGTCCACAAGCTTGGGCGTAAAAGCCCTCGAACGGTGAAGGATCTCCTCAATGTTGCGACGAGCCACACCTTCGGCAAGGAGGCGGCTAGAGCCATCTTCAAGCGCTCTTCCGAGGGGAAAAGGAAGGCGCAACGAAGAGGCCGACGAAGGCCCTTCCGACCCAAACAACAAGAAGAAGAGGAACAAGCAGCAGCGACAGTCTAGTGACACATCACTGGTGGCGGCGTCTGACCGCAAGGGCGCATTGGCTCCCGCGGGGGACACCCCCGACCACTTTGAGAAGAAGTGGAACGGGCCCTGCCCGAACCACGAGCACCCCGTATAACACCTCTACAAGGAGTGCTCCCTCATGAAGAAATTCATGATAGGAGGAACTAGGAAGGAGGAGCCGAGGAGAAGGAAGAACGACCCGTCCCCGAAGGACTCCGAGCAGGGAGGCGACGTCGACACCGACCTCTAGCCAGAGCCAAACGGGTGTCTCATGATCTTCGGCGGGGCTGAGGCCTCCATCAGCAAGGGTCGTGTGAAGGTGGAGCATCGTGAGGTCTTTGCCGTCGAACCAACCACACCGACCTTCTTGCGGTGGTCAGAGGTGGCGATTACCTTCAATCGAGATGACCACCCGCAGTACATTCCCCGACTGGGTAAGTACCCCCTCGTGGTCGACCCGATCATTGGTCGGAAGCGACTCACCAATGTGCTCATGGACGGGGGCAGCGGCCTCACTATCCTCTACGTTGACACGCTCGACGTAATGGGCATCGACCGGTCGCGCATCTGCCAGACTGGGGCGCCCTTCCACGGCATCCTCCTAGGGAAGCAAGCCGTCCCTCTTGGGCAGATCGACTTGCCTGTCACGTTTGGGACTCCGTCCAACTATAGGACGGAGACTCTCACATTCAAGGTGGTGGGATTCCCCGAATCCTACCATGCCATCTTGGGTCGGCCATGCTACGTGAACTTTATGGCTGTCCCCAACTACACCTACCTGAAGCTCAAGATGCTGGGGCCTAAGGGGGTCATAACTGTGGGCACGTCTTTCCAGCGCGCTTACTGGTGCAAGGCGGAGAGCTGTGAGCTGGAGTCGGCGACCATTGCCTCTGCAGAGGAGCTCATGCCAATCAAGGTGTGGTTGGTCAAAGAGGTTTCAGACTCCAACCGCAACACGACTTCCTTCCAACCCGCGGAATGCATCAAGGAGGTGCGTCTTGACCCGAGAAGATGGCGCGGATCGACACCATGCTTTCCCTCGAATAAGAAAGCGCGCTCGTCGACTTCCTCCGTGTGAACATCGACATCTTTGCGTCGAATCCCTTGGACATGCCTGCATCCCGACGGAGGTTGTTGAAGGAGAGTCCGACAATACACACTTGACTCTTGGTATCTGAGACATCAAAGTCCAAGTGTGGGGGAAGTTGGTGGGCACCTCTACAAGTTCCAGTCACACTGAAGACTATCCTGGTGCTAGTTCTGCCTTGCTGAAAAAAACAAAATATAAAAAAGAAAAATGGAAAAAAAGAAGAAAGACAAAAAAATTATTATGAAAAAAGAGATATAAAAAAAGAAAAAAGAAGAAGAAGAGAGTGGGAGAGCTGGCGAATGTCACATGCCACATCAAGCATGCCTTAAGCTGTGGCATTTCACCTTAGTAGAAATCATTTTGCTGCTAGGCTCTATCTATCCTCGCTCTTGCGCTTGAGTGCAAGCCTTGGCTTTGTCTTCATCCATTCCTGGCTCTGCACAACTTCGCTCCAGCAGCTCATGCGCACATACAAGAAAGAGGAACCCTCCACTTCTCTTCCACACTTTTGCTGCTAGACCCCATTTAGCATGCGCTCACATGAGAGAAGACGTACTCTACGCCTCCAATGCATACAAGCATTGTGCTAACGGATCATGCCTCCCAGGATCATGACTCCCATACACGAGGCATGCATACTGCTCACCTGAGTCGGCGTGGCTCCTTCCTTCTTTACAAGTTCACCGAGAAGTCACCCACGACCATACGCGACCACGCCACCGCTACAACAGTTCCCAAACATCCTTCATCCTATGCTGTCGGTAAGCTCACTCAGTTATGTGCAAGGTAAAGCGAAGTTCACCAATCATTTACTCATCTTATCTCCATGGGCACATAACTTGATAATTCAAAGTTCATGTTTCCTCTATCTGTTTTTTCTGTATGCTCTGGTTTGGATGTCTCTTTAGCTTGATACATCCATAGGATTTTTAAATTAAGCATGGTGCTTAGGTTAAAAAGCCTTCTTTAATCAAATAAGACATGGTGTCAAGTTTGATTAATGAACCTAGAGTAATACTTCCATAGACATTGGATGCATATCTCTTTCCTGGACTAAACCCTTGCAGAGAAGATTTCAAATTGACGGATGAGTCCTCAAGTTCAATCCCCATGAAGACAAAGCAAGGCCCGACACACACTTCACAAAAAAAATTGCACGACATACAAAAGGAGGCACATATCACCTTTCAAGGTGCACTGTGAGGACACTGTCAAATGCCCCTTTGTTTATGTTAATGCAATCTTACCTCAACCATGCTTGAGTCGTGCTTAAAATAAAATTTGGCGAACAATAAAAGTTTGAAAAAATAATAATATGCAAAACCCTTCTGCAATAGAAGTCTGTCAAAAACAAATAATGAAATAAAATCATGGCCTAATAACAGAAAGAAATTTTGATGTGTCTCCAATAAAATTTAGGCTCCCCGGTGTTTACATTGGTAGAGTCCTTGTTTGTTTCCACCTTTGTTTCTTTCGTTGAATAAAATAGGTACATGAATAAGTGTGGGAGAGACCTCTCAAGTTTACCAAACACACACATTCGAGATCTACCACCAGCAGGTTCCACTACATCAGACGGTCCAGCGTGCGGAAAAGCAAGACGAATGGACTTCCAGATAGGATCGGTCGAACCTCTGGTTCAGCCGAACCACCTCTGACTCCCTTTGTCTCCCTCTTCTTCATAAACGATGGTTTGTGCAACACACCCCTCGAAGTCCCTAAGTTCTTGAGTTTAAATGAATTTTGTCTTGCTCTATAATACTAAACTAAATGAAGCTTGCAATCTCCTCATGTTGATCATACCTTTCCTATGGTTGGCTTGCATATTCTTTATTCCTCGCATACATTCCTATTGCTTGTGAACAATTTATCATAGGGAAAGCATGTCCTCTAAGTTATTGATGAGTGAGATATGGTATGATGAAAGGAACCTTGCTTCTTCCAGCAAAGTACTTGGGTTTTTTTCTTGCAAAACTTAAAACAATAGCTTAGCTGCTCAATGATTTGAGAAATTCCTACCAAAGCCATATGTTGATCCAGTTGAAAACCTTATATACATATGCTACTTGTTCTTGCACTGAGCTTTGTGAAACTATTGTGACCTGTGCTAGAAGCTTTTCATATTCTCATGATCAAGACCACGTACACTCCACATATATACATGCTGACTTCTACACTAGAAGTCACGCAAAAACATGCCATCCATCCATCAAATAAATACTCCATATGTAGTATGACTCTCTATAATCAACTCTGCAAAATGATATCGGCTATGCAAAAAGAAGAAAAAAAAGTAGATGCTCAAAAGCATGAGCTGAAAGAAAGTTGGACTCATGAAAGTCCAAGCAAAAGAAAAAAGAAAGAAAGAAAGATAGTCCATATCAAAAAGGAATAAGTACAAAGAGAGAGTCATGTAAAAATGAGTTCAAACAAAAGTCCATAAAATTCCACACACTTGAACATCTTGATCAAAATGTATGATGTGCTTCTCCTTGGATCCGGTTTTTGACTTAGCAACATATGCAATGCAAGTGTGCTTCCTTTTTATTCCCTACCCTGAGCTCCACAAAAATCCTAGTTAAAGGTACGATGAAAAGAGGCAAAACCAATGCCTTGGTATGGAGTCATACACATTGAGCGATTTGAGAGAATCATTCGAGGAGCAAAGCTATGTTTTACTTGAAAATCCTTCAAAACCCAAGTTATCTGAGCAGGAAAAGTTAAGGTGACTTGAGTCTGGTCTGTTCCATTTCTCAACCACCCAAGATGGCATGGTAGACACTTCAAAGTTTATAGGTTTGGGTGAGGCTTGGAATAACTTATATGCAGTTATCATACAAGAACGAGGAGATGCTCCACCTTAGTCCTTAACCTTTACTCGAGGACGAGTAAAAGGCTAAGTGTGGGGGAGTTGTTGACGGTCCTTAAATGCCAAATCCGACCATCAACTATACCAAAAATTAATACAACAACGAGCATTAAACTTAGTGATAGGATTATTACAACTATTTCTATGAGTTTTGGTGAAGTGTTATGAAAAGATAAGAACAGGTGCACAAGGGGAGAAAACGTGCTTGACACACCGACGAACAAACCCCGTACAAGCACAAGGAATAAAAGGCCCACGTGACAGTCAACACCTAGTCAATCCACCGGAGCACCCTGGGAATATTCTCAGCACAAACCCACAAGATGCCATGCCAAAAGGCATCCAGGGGGGTTGCACCCAGGTCCAGGCGACCCCCGGGGGCCATCAACCCAAGAATATGCTCAAGGTCCACCTGCTAGCCAGCCGGACGAAGTCGGCCACGGGATGGCTCCACCCGGGGTCTGCTGAACCCAGGGGTCGGCCGAACCCGGGGAGGGTTCACGCGCGCGTGACTATGGCAGGAACGTTTCCCACGCTCTCCCCTTTGGCGCCAACCCAGGTTTCCATCCTTGGAGCCCCCGAACCGCCCTCTAGCGCCTATATAAGGAGGAGGAGAGCCCCTCTTTCACAACAACGCACAAGAGAAGAGAAGAGCTCCACTCCAAGGCGAAGTCCTACCTTCGTAGTGTTTACAAAATAGGGAGAGAGTGAGGGGTAGCTCGAGGGAAGCGCCGGCCTGTCAGCACTCTTCCCTAGCCGTATACCTCGACAGATGCTTCCTTGTCTAAGTAAGTGTTCGTGATCTCCTATAGTGGTGAGTCTCTTGGTTAAGTAGGTTCCATTCTTTACTTGCTTGCAGGTTCATCGTTCGTCCTTGTGATGAATGCTCTAGTTCTGCGCGTGCGCTAGAGTAGTAATCGCTAGCACAGACGTGGTGTCTAGACTAGAGGTTACCTTTGTTTGCCTCATGCCCCACAGTATTGAGAGGTAGGCGGTAGGTGGTGACAGCCATGACTGTCCTTTGTAGTCCTCCCTGTCTAGGTACCGCGTAGAGCTGTTGGCTGGAGGCCCTTGGCAGACCAGGGGTAAACCAGTGCCCGAAGTAAGCAAGTTGAGGTTGAATCTATCCTACCCAAAGACTCTTAAGCTATAGGAATCCTCTCTACCCTCACAACCCACTCTTGTTGTCCTTCGATGAACAAATAGAAGACTAGTATGCGCGCTCCCTGTGGATATGATATGCTTGAATACTCACAGGTGAAAGCTACAACAGTACTCCATACGCTTGCAGATTTATTCGTGACGTAAGAAATACCAACATTAACGACCTTATCCAGTGCCCCATCGTAGGAAGCAACAACAGTGCGGTCTCGAGCTTGTGACGGAGCAGAGCAAGGAGGGAAGGCAGCACAAAGGCTCTCGGGCGGAAGCAAGAGGAAGCGGGGTGGCAAGCGATGCAGGCGTGGAACGCAAAACGGCTGCAGGTGAGAATAGGGGCTTTGGAGAGAAGCAATGGACGCGACCGCCTTTATGGGGGTTGAGTCGCCTGACGTGCACTTTCTCTCTTTGTCTCCTCATTTCACGAGCCCCAAGGCACGCCCCTCGGTCACATCCCGCCAACGGCTCCCTCCAGCGACGAAGGCAGGGGTAGCTAAGCCAGATTAGAGCAAGGACGCCTCGGTGGCCCAACAATAGCCAAGGAGTTCTAATGCCGGCCAACGAATGGGTCCGACAGCCGCTCTCTGGTGCACACAGAGTAAGGGACGGAAAGGGACGGCCCCGCTAGTGGCCGTAACCCTAGTGATCTGACACCGAGGGGGTCCCAACCCTTGTTTGAGCTTTGGCGCATGCTGACCCCTGGTTTTTTATCGCAAAAGGCAGAGAGCCCTCATGATCTATCGAACAATCGTGGGAACCATTGGGGACAGTCGTGAGGACTTAGAGGTCGATCACCAGCTAATCCGTCGGTTTCCCCTCAAAGGGATGCCAGGGCCTCGCTGGAACGAACCCGTTCGCAGCTCGCCGAGAACCACGTTTCGGTCTATGAGGTAAAACATGACGTGTCTCAACCCCTTCATCCTATCGGAAGGCACGCTCGAGGGAGAATGTAGCATAGCCAAACCGACAACTTGGCCAGGTCCACGCCCCTGGCCAGAATGTGGGGGTCAGAATCGTAGAAAGAGATCGACGGTCGCAGGAGAGACCAGACACGCCAAAACAAACAACGAATCAATACAAAGAAAGTGAGTACAAAGAACGTTCGGTGTGAGGCCGTCACAAGGTAGAAACGGAAGTTGCCACTCCCAAATGGCAACATCAGAAGTCCAAAAAAGGAGTTACTCCTAAACCAAGTAAAAGGCCAAGCGTGCTCACATCACGTGCCTTCTTGTGGCGTCAGCTCCCTCAAGGACGCCTAGGGGGGAGATGACGAAGGGGCACGACCGCCGATGCCCATCATCTTCAGTTCCTCCTGGAAAGACCCTACAAATGGGATGTCCTGGGACTGACACAGGATGAGGGCGGACGACGTTTGCTTCCCATGCGACACCGAGGACTACACCCACCCTGCGCCTCGGCTCCCGTCCATCGCGGGGATTCTTCTGGCATCAACGAGCTATGCCTCGGACCCGGACATCCAGAGACCGTGCTTGAGCCAGGGTGACCTTCATCTTTTTTGTGAACAAGGCAAGCAATGGAAGGCAAACTGGGGATGACCCAACAGCGGGAACATGAACCCCTATTTATAGGGGGAAAGCGTCCCATAGGATCGACCCAAGAGGTCCCGCCAAAACCTTGCCACACGGTGGAAGGATGGTGGCCTCGAATAGGCCGACGCCCTCATAAGGGAAATAGCCGCGCAGCGCCCAGATACAGGTCGACAAGACTGCACGGGACAAGTCTGAATGCTGCATAGATGCCTTGTTGCAGGCTGCATGGGAGGGCTTTGTGCGCTCCTGGCAGGCAAGGACGGTGCGCGTCAGCAGCCCTCAAAATAAGCAAGCATCACTAGCGGCGAAATGACAGTTCAAGCAGGCGGATCTAGCCCTCTAAGTGAATGTTTTATTCGCCCAGAGGCTCGGGGGCTACACCCATTGGGTGCGCTCGCACGCCCCCGGTGGAAAACAACGTCTCCCTCACCATGAATCAGACCGAGTGAGTTCACAACTCGCCTAGAGGCTCGGGGGCTACACTCTATGGGTGCGCTCGCGTGCACCCATTAGCCGACCACGACCGGCTGCCAGGTGAGTGCCTCTAGGAGTCGACGACCCCTTCAAGGACTCGGGGGCTACTGTCGGATATCAATATTCGAGATAAGTAAACATGTGGGATTAGGACACTTAATGACCTTTAATCTCACAAGAGTCAAGACTCAAGGGGAGCGGACCCTACATGACTGAGGTCGCTGACACGAGGAGCACACGACCGACCCCAGTCACAGATCTCCACCTCGCCCGACCCCAGCCGCAAGGGTCAGGCGCGGTGACCACCCTCGGAGGGATCTCCGTCTCGCTCGACCTCATCCCGCAGGGGTCGGGAGATTCACCCGGGCCGCAGCCCCAAATCCCACGTCTCGAATAATGGGAGCTGTAGTTGGAGCAACCGGACGCGACGGGCATTCATTGCCCCGGACGGACATGGCGATGGGCACGACCCTATGGCCACAGCCTCCACCGTCATAGCTGGTGCTAGGATGGAATGGGGAAGGCGTCAGGCGGGGTCGCGGAAGCGCAATTACAGGGGCGCGACGTGCATGCGTCCTTCCTGGGAGAACGTGCACGTGTCTCTCTCTCTCTCTCTTTCTCTCTCTCTTTCCCCACATGTAACAACCCTTTCTCCCCTTGAGCTATAAAAGGAGAACGGGGTCTTCCGTAGCAAGGGTTCGACACCTCACACCCACTCACGCACATAGAGACCTGGGAGCTCTTCTCTCCTCTCGACCGTTTGTAGCCCCTATTGCAAACAGCGCAAGTAACACGAGCTGCTTGAACTGGACATAGGGCATTTGCCCGAACCAGTATAATCCTTGTGTCCTCTTGTGAACCATCCGAGCCTAATGCACAATCCACTAAATTCACTAGGTGGTGATTTCATACACTGACAACATCCAAGCCACCATTTGTGCTATATTAATAATTCATAGTGAGTGAGAGAGCTAGGATAGGCCTAGTGAGAGAGTTTGCAAGGTGTTGAGCCTTATGCTTGGTTCTAGAGTGAACCATTCCTTGTAATCTTGGTTTGTCGACATGTTGGAGTCTTGGTGACTCGCCAGACGCTAGTAAGTCTTCGACTCTCTGGCTTGGTGTGGAGCGGCGTCAACGATGTTGTGCGGGGGATGAGGAGACCCCATCCTTGGTGGAGAAGCTCCATAGTGAAGGCGGCGTCAAGATTGCCGGAAGAGTGGGTTGATGAGAGCAATGTCTTAGTGACTTGCTCATCATCCTTCTTGGGAGCCTTTGTGGTGAGCTCAAGGCCTTGACCGAAAGCAATACTCTGCAACCTGGAGCTCCAACATGGAGTAGGCGTTAGCCGAATCATGAGATAAATCTTTATGTAAGTTTGCATCCCTCTAACACTTCCTTAAGCTTTCGCATTTCACACTTGCTACTTTTGTGCCTTTACCTTTTCTAGAATAGTATCTTGATAGGATTGGCTCTAGATTGTAAAACTCTTTTGGGTGGGTGCAAACACTAGAAGAAACCTTAGTTACACATCTAGATAGTATGTTTTAGTTTTATTTTGTTCAATTAGAGGCATGTGATAGGTTAAATTTTTAGAAATCCTAATTTACCATCTCTCCCTCTTGGCTATCACAAGCATCGGTTCCTTTCAGCAAGAGGTATCAATACCTAAGGTAGCATACACCAATGTCTCTCTTAGTGGTAAGCCCTAAGTTCTGAGGCCAATGCCGCCTCTTTTTTGTTTTTTTTAAAAAATTGATACACAAATTAACAATAGTATATTCTGCAGCTTCTGATAGTCCAGGAAACCCAAAGAACAAGAGCGCATTTCAATTGTTCTCGGCGGTCTGAAAACCACAATTGCATCTGGTTCAGGTACACGATAGGCTGACCCTTCTCTTTCTGCTTAAAACTCTTCTCAAATAAACTTTTTTCATATAACTAGCATACTATCTGTCATGCTTTGTATTTCCTTCTAAAAGGGACAAGCAAGGATATATCAAAGGGTCCTGTCAATAACGAGCAGAAAGATTGTGATGAGGTGGCCCCAGTGCCTGAAGACTCTCAAGTCCTAAAGACTACTCAAATTACCGAAGCTGGTATTATATTGTATCTGTTCGCTCCACCTCATCGAGTTATAACCTGCAGTGTTTTTTTAATAGTGTAATGATTGTGTTGGGGATAGAGCTCGCTACTGAGAAGATCACTGGAAAACGCTCATCACCTGATGCTTCTAATCAAGATGAGAGTGTTGTTGTTACCAGTCTCGCTAAAGGGGCGGAAATAAATGATTCTGGTAATGGCAGTCCGCCCAAGATGCCATGTTTGGACTCGTCAGGTTCAGGTATACCATTCGTAAACCTGCAATTTGATTTTGACTGCATAACATGCTACTGCAGTGTCACTGCTACCATTTCTCATTTATTTTTGCTTTTCTTTCCCTACATGGCACAGTGGATTTAGAAGCTGTCTTGCCCCATGCCACTGACATGAAATCCAACATAGAGAAAATCATGCAGATATACAAGGATGGTGTCAGAGATTATTTCACCATATATGGTGTCCCACCGGGCGTGCCATTTTGTTTCGCAAGAGAAATACTCCAAATTTCTCTGCGTACGACATTTATATTTGCGGGCGTGCCACTATACGATAGTATTTACCGCATCTTGAATGACAAGCGTTGTGCCTACTCTAGGTTTCTATAATTTGTCTGGGCCACCTTGTGCTCTTCTCTTTCCTAGAATAATTTCAGGAGAAGGTGCAAGCTCCTTAGCCTCATCATTGTCACTCTCATCTCCAACAACACCGTCATTGTTTGTCTCACCCAACATCACCATCTTTGGGAACATCATAAAACATCATCTTTAGATGAAGGTATGATGGGGTTACAACTCAAAGGATTTAGATGATCAAATTCATCATTAGTGATGTCACCGAACATAATTTTCAATTTTTCCTCATTATTTTGCAATGGTGTCTTCTTGAACTTGCCACTTCCTGGAATATCCTGTAATGTTAACAAAATGAGATCAATCATTGCTAGTAAAAATAATTAAGAGATCAATGATACATGAATAAATACTCTAATTCTCACTTTCTTTGTCTTCTTCCACCATTCATCATCCATTTTAATCTCACCAGTGGCATTCCACCCCAATCCAGTTTGTTGGAATACCTTTTTCCATGCCACTAAATCAGGCTTAAGCTTATCCCACTTGTTCTTGACTTGAATGGCATCTTGGTTGAATGGATTCTTGTCATTTGATAAAAGGTTTCTGCCACCTCCTCATAACCTATTGAGTTCAAGTGGGTGTTCGGCCTATTGCCTTGTTTGGCAAATAACGATCATAGGATTCCAATCTATTGCATCACCCTAACCATGATATTACAATAACATTTCAAGCATTTGCACTGCTAGTTTTCAATTTTATATCATTGGAACAATGGTAATGAAACTACAAGCATTGGCAATTTGCAAGACATTGCAAAAGTGGTAAAGAACATTTTTGGACATACCTAATCTCTAGCTTTCTTTTTTGCTACACCACGTTTCTTGGATTGGATGGAACCTTCACCGGCAGTGGCTGTCCATGGCCATCACCTAGACCATCCTAGCCAGCTCAGGGCCTCCATTGCAAACACCTAGACCTTCCTAGCCAATCTAGACGCTGCCCTAGCCGCGCTGGCCAGGGTCACGGGTTAGACCGGTGCCAGGCCCACGGCCGTGCCCGGTAACCTGGCTGACCTCAAGAGCGCTATGGTGGGCCGGGGATGGCAGGATGAAGGGGGTTTGGCCACTTGATGAACACTACAACACACTATTTAATCTGCGACGGAATCATTCTGTCGCAGATCGTTGAAAATCCGTCGCAAAAAAATGTTCGCGACGGTTTCGAAATTCGTTGTTGATTGAGCGTCATTGATTAAATCGACCGACGGATCTTCAGAATCGTCGCGGATTGAAGCGATCCGCGACGGTTTCAGATCGTCGCAAAACAACCCGAGGCCCTCTTAGCCCAGCCCAAAGCCCAGTTTTAGTGACGAAAATAACCGTCGCGGATTGCTGCTGACATGGACAATGATGTGGCGCCTACATGGATGATGACGTGGCTGCCTGCGTGAATGATGGCGTGGCTGCATACGTGGATGACACGTGGCTGCCTACATGGCGACATGTGGCTGCCTGCGTGGGCAACACGTGGCTGCCTGTGTGGATGACACGTGGCTGCCTGTGTGGATGACACGTGGCTGCCTGTGTGGATGACACGTGGCTGCCTGTGTGGACACGTGGCTGCCTGCGTGGATGATTACGTCATCACATTTCCAGCCCACAATATGTACAGCCCATAAAAATTTTGGCCCACCGTCATCACATTTCCAGCCCACAATATGTACAACCCATAAAAATTTTGGCCCACCAATTTTAATAGGTTTTTCAGCCCACTTCAGGATTACAATTCCAACCCATGGATCTCATTACCAAAATTAAACAACTAGCATCACATCAAAAAACTAATTGTTCCTCACAAAAAAAAACTAATTGTTCATCCAGTATTACATCAAAAACAAAGTCTTTCCTCCAACACATCACATACAAGTTTTCATCCAGTAAGAGCTTTACCTCACTTCTAGATCTCCAGTTTTTTCTGAAATTAAGAGAACAAATTTAATATTAGTGTTTATCACAGGAGTTTAAATCTAATAAGAGTATCCAACTTGTTGCCGTGCAAAAAAAGAAACAGAAATCTTTAAGATGGATGGTACAAGCAATCTCTTAAGGAATTAAATACACAAGGCAAGCTACTAACAGGGAATAGAAAAACATTACAAGAATAGAAGCAACCACCAGAACATTGCATGAACAGAAGCTACCAGAACATAGCATTATTACAAGTTCAAACCTCAAAGCATCATTCCAAGGAAACAAATCACTATACAGAACAATTTTCAAGTTTAGCCTCTCAAAGACCAAGAGCATTAGAAGTTCAGATATTGGATTACAAGTTCAGACTAAAGACTTTCACAGCATCATTAATTACATGGCACCAGCGGTCTAGCAGCAAAAAAATTCACAACATACATGAGTGAAGCAATACCTCTCTTGCATTTAGTCAAACAGATTGCTTGCATCACGAATGTACTCCTTGCTGCTGGAGTCAGGGATTGCCACCGCCAATGTTGTATCCTCAATGGGAGCCACGCTTGGTGCTACCTGGAAGAAGAGAGGCAACTTATTCACTCAAGTCAGAAATCACATAAATCTCCAAGTTTTTACATTTGAGCAGGTTCACATTTCTGAGTTAGTACATCAGAACAAGTAGCATGCAGTACAGGAAATACTAGCAATCGTGGAGCAAAACAAAGCTACTGAACAGGTCAAATGTGATTAACTAAACATAGGAGCCTGCATTTACTGAATAAGGTTCACCTAAGCCTTTGAATTGAATACTGAACATAAAAAAATTAATTAAACCATGCAGCATAACATGAGCATCCAGGATATGTTAAGGCTGATGGACGAGAACTCTCTGATTTCCATATCATTTGCCTTTTACAATAAATAGCTTATTACTTGTGACAGACAGACAGTAGGAGACTAGGAGTGTACTGTGTACATTCTTGAAAGTTGAAACTGAACTGTACTTGTGTGATCGGCATAAGTACAAAATCGATAAGCGCGGGGAATCAAGAGGTGGTGGTGCCGGCACTGCTGCAGCTTGGGGTGTGGCTTTTTTTCTTCAGTTACTTTTTTTCCTCTCCAAACAAAATCGCACATCTTTAGTTAGATAAGCCTCTACTATTCCACCACCAATCTACTGCACTGCAAAACTAAGCTTCAGAGCCACCAACTAAAGCATCAACTAAATCATCAATGATGCCACGTTGTCACTCGCAGCCTGTTATAAAACTATCCCTCTGCACTTGCAGATCGTGTTATAAGATGGTGATTGCCAAATAGCGCTCGCAAAATATGAGACAACATCAGCGGCGTGCTACCAACTATTGCGTCAACGTAAATCTAAGAAAGCAGATTTAACATCACAGCTGCTCACGATGATTGATCTATCTATCCAGCCCAAAATCGAAGCATATAACAGCCCCAACTCCATATAGTCGAAGTGGTCATGTAAACCATAAACAGACAAACAGATCTCCGTGGCCAAGCATGGAATCAACGAGAAATTAGTCCTGCACTCACCACCACCGGCAGAGGACGAGAAGCGAAGCCCCCCGCCGCCAATGCAGCCACCGCCGCCGCCGCCGCCACCGCCGCCCAGGGAGCCTCCTCCCCCGAAGCCGCCGACGTCATCGTCGCCGTTGTCGACGCGGGGGCGCTTGGCCTCGGCGGCGCTGAAGATCCGCGCAGCGATCTCCTGCGCGCGCTGCTTCGCGAGCTGGATCTCGTCGGGGGGCGGCGGCACGCTGGGCGCCGCTGGCTGGAGGCGAGGCAGGCGGCGGGCCGGAGGAGAACCCCGTACACCTCGGCAGCGGCGAGGGGTCATCGTACTTGCGCTTGGAGGAGTAGTGGTCGTCGGCCATGGCGGAGGGGGCAGATTGCTAGGGTTTGGGCGATTAGGGTTTCGCGGCAGGGTTGGCGGAGGTGGAGCGGCGCGTGGGGAGGGGATTGGAGCGGCGCGCGCGCGGAGGTTCGCGGCAGGGGGTGGCGGCGGTGGAGCGGCACGCGGGTAGAGGGGATGGGAGCGGCGCGCGGGGAGAGGGGAGGTGGAGGCGGAGGCGCAGTGAGGAGGCTGAGGGGAAGGAGGGCGACGGCGGAGTTAGGGTTCGAGGGTTGTATATTTATTTGATGCACAGACCATCTGAGTCGTTCAAAATTTGATCTAACGGTTAGAAACGGTGTCCTCTGATGGGCCAAATGTTTATTGGGCCGAAATAACCTTGTTGCAGCAAATTTAACATTTATTTTCTTTTGATGGTAGAAATGTATTAAATTCTAAGACATCAAAAATAATTTCAAATGAGAAAGTTGTCAATACAATAGTTGTAGAACTATTCGAGATCTATAACTATTATTTTGGTCACTTCCGCATCCGAGTTAGATTGAACTATTTAAATTTTAAATTTCAAAAGTTAAGAAATTCACATTATTTTTTAGGGTAATAAATGATTTCAAATGAAAAGGTCATGAATATCAAAGTTGTACAACTCATCAAGATCTACAAACTTTATTTAGTTCATTAATTCATGTGACAAAGTTTGAATAATTCAAATTTTGAATTTCAATATTTGATAACTAAAAGCAAGAGTTTGGAACACTAAATGATTTCAGCTGAAAAAATCATGAATACCAAAGTTTCATAACTCATCAAGATCTACAATCTTTATTTAGGTTATTTTTTCATTTGAGAAAGTGGTAGTATACATTGGTCATTAATCCTAGATTCACTCACATAGTTTAAGAAATTATATTAGAGACTTGTCAAATTTGTAATACATGTTCTTACCACTTTCGAAAATGACAAAATGACCTAAATAAAGATTGTAGATCTTGATGAGATATGAAACTTTCATATTCATCACTTTTCCATTTGACATCATTTAGTGTAAAAAAATCGTGCTTGTAGTTGTCATTTTTTGAAATTAAAAAATTGGATTGTTCAAACAGACTCACACGAGAAGATTTTTTAAAATAATAGCATTAATAAGTTTAATAACTTGATAGAGTATGATTTTAGGAAAAAGAATCACCAAGTTTGGAGCTAAAATGAGAGAGTTATGCATGTTTGAAAATCAAATTCAGGATTAAAAGGTGAAAAACTACTATGCGGATGAACTTCACAATTTCCTGATTTTCTTCATTTGAGCAGCTCTTGGGCCGGCCCAGGGAGGGAGGGAGAGAGGCCCGGTGGCCTGGTGGGCTGATAGGAGAAGGAAAGAGAGGCGGGCCGACTCAGCTTTTGGCCCAGATAGGGTTTAAAGATTGAAAAAAAGATTTGGTTTTTGTTTGAGTTGTAGAATTCAAACCGAACTTTGAATTCAAATCAAACCTGCTCCAAGTATTCTGAGAAAATCACCAAAATAAATTTAGTGCCTCAGAAATCTTGTTGAAAGTTTGAGGATTTATTTATTAGTACTTTTAGCATATTATTCTTCTTACTTTATTAGGGTCATTTTCAAATGCATCTTTTTATGTGAGAAAACTAAAGAACTTAAACCGAAGTTCTTAGGCCAAGATCTTTGTTCATATTATTTTGATCAAATTTCTTATATGTATTTTTTTGTATAAAATATAGCAAAGAATAAATTAAAAATAAAATCGGAGTTACTATGAGGGAGAAATACTAGTTAGAAATTTCAATTACGGATCAAAAAGAGAAATAGAAACTATTTATGTGTTCTTCATCTTGAATCGGCCACGTGGCGTGACACGATTGGTCCTCGCGTCCGCACGTGGTAGCAGTCGAATAAAAAAGACCACACAAACAAACAAGTCACAAAGCATCTCATAGCCGAGTGGTAAGTCGAACGCTTCCCTCCTAGGAGGTCAGGGTTCGAATCCCCCGGAGCCAATTTTTTCTTCCAAATTTTGAGGGTTTCCATTACCAGCTAGCAGCGGCGAAATATTTTATATAGGAATCAATGCCCCACTTCTCGTCACCAACGAAGTTGTGGTGCAATGGTAAGTCGATCTCTTCCGGAGCTCGGAGGTCAGGGTTCGAATCCCTCGTGCGCCAATTTTTTTCCAAAATTTTCAAAGGTGGCGGGGGGCGGCCGCCAGCGCCAGGGGACGTGGCTGGGGTGGGGGGCGCACCTTGTTTTTTTTTCAATTATTAGAAGCGAATGGATTAAGTTATAAAAATTTAGTATCAATTTTATCCACAAGAAGAAGCGTGGCCTAGCGGTGAGGTGCACACTTATCAAGTTGATGACCCAGGTTCGAATCCCATGTCGCACCTTTTTTTGCGTTTTTTATTTTGAGAGTCATTTTTCTTTGTTTTCTTCATTTTTTTGTCGCAATATTTTTCGAGTTCTGGAGTTTCAAAAAATTTGTTGCTTTCTAAATGGTTGGTCGACTTAGGTTCAATTCCTTGTTCTGTCATGTTTTTTATTTTCCTTTTACCATTTAATAAGCTATATATAATAAATGCTAGTCGTTAATAAAAAAATAAACATATTTATTATTCAAAATTGTGCTTGGGTACCGTATTAAAGCAATACGATTTTGATTTGCAATCTACGACAGTTATTGAAATTCGTCGCAGAAATCAGGCCCGAATCTGAGCCCGAATGGGCTATTTGCAGATCTGCGACGTTCTCAGACTTCGTCGCTAAAATTCTGTCACAGATTCTAGGCTTATCTGGGCTAAGAATAAAATTGTGACGTTTTCTGAAACCGTTGCCAGAGTTCCGTCGCAGATTAAATAGTTTGTTGTAGTGGAAGGAGGAGGGGCTATAGATAGGGGCGGAGCCAAGGAGGGGGCTGAGGGGGCTCCAGCCCCCCTACATGGATGCACCAATGAAGAAATAAGAGAAGGAAGGAGTAAAAGATGGAGAGGAAGAAGAAAAGAGAAGATGTAGGAGAAAGAATGGATCTCAGCCCCCCTAACATTAATTCCTACATTCACTACTAGCTGCAGATGCTATGGATTTGAACAGATTGTGAGAGAAGAAGAAAAATTGAAGGGGATTGAGAAGGGATCACTCTGCAATACCTAGATTGGAAGGGAGCGCATCTTCTTCGAGATCCATTTTGCTTGAGAGATGAGGCCGCCGGCGGCGTCTCCCCTCGAGGGCCAGCCTAAGGTTCATGGGCGGCGGCTGAGGAAGAAGTTGAAATGGTGCAACACTGGGAGAAGGAAAGGGCGCGCCTGGATCTTTCTTTTTTTTGTGAACCGGTATGTTGTGTAACCAGTGGTAATGGTGGATAATTTCACCCCAACTCCATGAGGACGTCTATAACTAGTGTTTTTTGTGCACACCTTGAGGAGCTCCAAGAAAAACTTGGAGTTGGCCCCTAACTCCAGGTTATTTCCTAGAGTTTCTGGAGCTAGATGTGTTTGGCAGGAAGTTCGTGGAGCAGAGCTAGGAAAGTTGGAGTGGAGATCACCCAAACACGCCCTAAATAAGCTTTTCAACCGAGAGAAAATCCGCCAGCCTGTAACACTTGAGGATCGAGAGAACATATCTTGTACACACACGTGCGCATGGTTGGCTGCGGTATCTTATGTGTACTGAACAAACACTATGGGCTATACGTGGGCCCATATACTAACAAAAGTAATCTATGTTAAGGGGTTGTTGGATCCATTCGAACTACCTAATGGTTAGAAGCTAGAGATCCAATTAGGACTACTAATTATTAGCATTACATCCTGCTAATAATTTGTTCATTATCGTTTTTAGGCATCTACTCTTTTTCCATGGAAGCCAAGCACTAACTAGTCACCACTCACCTGTGCTGTTCCCGATCCATCTTCGTTTTCTTTTTCACTTCGGCTGAAATCCGATGTCAGATAGAAACATCAACATCCGTTGAGGCTGCCCTAATCCGTCTGGCTGGGTCATGCATGCATTTCCATTCTTTTTAATGGACATACTAGAGCTTCTATATATATTAGTATAGTGATATATTGATTACAATATAGGTGTTAAAGAACCTCTATTAGGATTTATTTCATTTGTTATGTCACATAAACTACTACAGAAACAACATCACAGGCGGTCGGAAACTGGGCATCATAGGTGGTTTTCAAAATCGGCACTAAAAAACGGCAGTGAAAATAGGATTTTCATAGCGGTTTTAACCGGCTGTGAAAACCGATTTTTACTATCTATTTTTAATTTTCACAGCCGGTTCTTTTCATAGCCGATTTTCGAAAACCGGCTGTGAAAATAATTTTGAAAACCAAAAATCAAAAATCAAATAAAAAAATTAAATTGGTGCAAAAAAAATTAAAACACATGGGAGGCCACCCCAATAACCGGACAACCATCTCCTCCAATGACACATTTTTTTTTGCACTTGTTACATTTTTCATGATTCAAACCCACGACCTCTTGCTTCACGTGTAATCTCCAATACTACTGCACCACACCACTACTTGTGGCTTTATGAGTGATGCACACCTTTTGTATTATCCACGCCGAACTTTTATAAAATTCTAGAGGCCACATCTTTGATCCAGTTAGGTTGAAAATTTTTGTGGTAGTTACTTACATGCACCTGTTTTCAGGAAAAATATTAGAAAAATAATATAAAATTAAAAAATATTTGTACAAAAATTGATTTATAAGTGCTGAAAATTCATTTAATTTATAAAAAATAGCAAATCATTTCAAAAACTCGTAAACTCATCCATGTAAACTTATATGCAATATAAAACATGTAAAAAAATATTAATATGTCATATGAGCAGAAATAAGTTTTAGGACGTACAAATATCAAAGTTTGCCTTAAGATATATGAAAGAGTGTGAGAGACGTATGTGTTTATGAACAATGTATAGTTTATTTTTCTTGAAATGTGTTGAATTTTTTATGAGAAGGATATACAGCTAAAAAGGGACTCCATGACAATTTTCATAATTTTTGGACAAGTTTATGATATTATTATTATTTTCACAAGTAAAGGAGTAAATTAAAGTGTTAACTATACATAGCAAACCTATTGCTTTTTTAGGATTTGATCTAAACTAGAGCATATGCCCTTAGATACTATTTTTCTAGTATTTGGTAAGAGCTAGTTAAGAGATATATAGTTCAAATTTGAGTTACTAAGAATAAGTACCTAGAAATTCATTTAATAGTTAAAAAATAGCAAATTATTTCAAAAAAATCCAAAACTCCTCCATGGCAACATATATATAGTGTAAGATATTTAAAAATTATGTCCATGTAATATGAGCAAAACAATGTTGTTGGTGTGCAAACTAATCGATGTTGCACTTCTTTAATATTAAACATTTCGAATCATTATGATTTTTTAGAGACCACACCTTAGATCTGATTGTGTGCTCCTAGTCCAATAAAAAAATATAAAAAAATAAAATATACCGTAGCTTAGAACCGGCTGTGAAAATGGATTTTCACAGGCGGTTCTATTACGAACCGGCTGTGAAAATGGATTTGATTTTCACAGCCGGTGCAAGCCACAAACCGGCTGTGAAAATAATTTTCACAGCCGGTCTACTTACTAAAAGGCTGTGAAAATATATTAGTGCCATTTTTTGAAAACCGGCTGTGAAAATAGTGACTAGAAAAATCAATTCTGTAGTAGTGATATATACAATTAAATAGACAATTTGTACAATGAGTCGTCTATTTAGCTATCTGCAGATTGTTTAATGCATCCATTGACACATTAATCATGGTGATCTACCGTGAATTTGATCTCAGTAGTCGTTTTAGTGCTTGCATGATATAATGCGTGAAATATTCAAATAAGTGGTGTGAGTACGTCTGCTAATAATTAGTTCATTATTGTTTTTAGGTATGGCTACCGGCTCTGTCTCTCCAGTGCCCCTGCACATAACTTAAGGGATTTTAGGGCCAGCCAACATCTACTCTTTTTCCGTGGCAATCAAGCACGAACTAGTCACCACTCACCAGTGCTGTTCCCTCTCCATATAGTGATATATATATATATATATATATATATATATATATATATATATGTATATATATATATATGTATATATATATATATATATATATATATATATACTATATATATATTAGTATAGTGATATATTGATTACAATATAGGTGATAAAGAACCTCTATTAGGGTCTATTTGATTTGTCATGTCACATATAGACAACTAAACAGATACTCCCTTATTTGACATAGGAATTAATGAGGAAAGAGATAGACATGGTTTCTTGCATGAGAAACCATGTCTACAGAAGAACCTAGACAAGAAGAAAGGGGATTGGAGGAGGAATGGAGAGAGAGAGATAGGATTGGATGATGATTTATTTTGAAGAAACCATGCATTGGGACTATAGTTTCATACTAGTGTCTAGATGACATGGCAAGTATGGAAACTACTTGGATTGGGGATGGCCTAAGAGATTTCCTTTCATACACATGTTAGAAATTTAATATGCCAAGCTGTCAAGGAAATTAATATAACCAACTAATTAAGTGCATATGGTCTCATCAGAGTTAAACATGCCTGCATATGATATAGGATGACCAAGTATGGAGTATCTTCAGAGTTCCCTATCAGCCAAGACTAGGCACATATGATGGCACTAAAGTAGTACTCCATGAGCACACAACTACGCAGAGACATCTAAATGTATAGTTCTTTTACTTCAGTGCTAACAAACAAACTGCTGCACAAGTGCTGCGCGAGCTTATCTACCAGCAAAGCAAAATTGCGCGTGCAGGCGCACTGTGGATCCGAGGCGCCTTCCACGAGCTGCAGCTGAACGTAACATTTTTTGGGAGCACGTGTCCAAGCCGTAGATGAATGTCATTCTCAATGCAAGTTTCATGGCAGTAAATTCAATGCCACATCAGCATTTTTGATGACTTGACAAGGAGAGAGAAGGTGAGAGTTTCATGGGATAAGAGAGGAGTTTCATCCCCATGACACTTCTCTGGCATAGTCTAGGTAACTGTGCAATGAAACTATGCACTGAGGACCGGCACCTTCTTTCTTTAGTTAATGAGGACCACATCGGTCCATTTTGCTGAGCTGGACAAAAAAAGGCGACCGTCATCTTGGTGCTGTATGTGCCTAGTGCATCCCATCCCAGAAACTACATGGTAGTTTCCATAAATGCCACATCATAAAAACTCTATACTCCAATGCATAGTTTCCACAGTAGTTTCTTTAGGGCTTACAGTTTAATGTCTGAATGCATAAATCACAAACATAGGTTGATCAATTGTGGAAAACACCATGTAGCCTTCTTGCCACACAACACAGTATGTGCTCCACAGTGCATCCAGGCAATATGTCAAAACAAAGCATACAAAAAATTAAGGTAGCCATGTGCCACAGTACTTTGCTAGATAAAACATATCAATCCATAACCATACTGATTCACACTCCAAATAAGTGACTGAAGTTCAGAGTACATATAAATAACTTAGAAATATTAAAGGCGACATATAGATAATATATAGGTGGACAAAAACTCCGCTTCAACTACGGGGGACTAGGTGGACAAAAACTACACTACAGCAACCATGAAGTGAAGCCTCCTGTACCCAGCCACCATCAACTGACACCTTCAGGCACAGCAACTCCAAATGCAGTACTGCAGGGGAACAAGATACACACATTTGTTAGAATTCAGTAGTACAGAATGATCTTAGAGAAGAAAAAAAAATTGAACAAAAGGCCAACATTATTCAGGTAACTAAGAATAAAAGAAAGAGTCATATTTGCCACAGTAAAATGAAATAAAATGCCAACCTAATTAAGTAAATGATCTAGCTGACCAGGAGGGTTGGGATGCCCTTAGGGCTTGACCTTTCAAAAGTTCATTGCGATTGGTTGTTTATTTTGTTTGGGTGAGCAGTAAGTCAGGGACGACATACCAGACCAGGTCGACCAGGCCTCTTTGATTGCAATGTCTTGATTATCCTAGTGCTCAGTAAACTCGGAAGCACTGTGCCGGATTGTCCTAGTACTTTGGGAAATTTCTAGTAAGCCACATTGTCACATTGATTACCATAGTCCTAGGGAAAGTTTCTAAGCGTGTAAGGGCTTCTCCAGTGGCCGAATCTTCATCCAATGTGGATACCCATGCATCGAATCGAATGCTGAAGCTTGTCGAACCTTTGATGAGAGACAAAAGAACCGAACCCCAATCTTGCATCGGTGCATAGGAATTGAAAACTGTTTTTGCTGCAGTATCTCGGCATTGTGTGATGCTGCTTTTGCATGGCTGCAACTTATTAATGTTGGATATATAAATCAATTTTCTATTTGGCAGTGGGTCCAGCTACTAGTGTGTTGCACAGAATCTATTGCTACATTCTTGTATCATGGCCTACATGTTTCAGGGGTCGACTCAACGACTGGAGAAGCCCTAAAGGAGTTGTTGATAGAACGAGGAGGACAGGCCGGCCAAGGATTTAGTATGCTGCACCGAGGAAACTTCTGCCGGGGCAGAAGAATTGACCTGCTAGTAGTTGACGGTTGACCTGTCTTAAGTACCATCCTACTACACGGATAGTGAAAACACGTCAGACCTGGCCGCAAGCATCCAAATCCTCAAAAATGTGCCAAATGGAAAATTACTAAATTCTTACAGTTTCTGAAATAAGCAGGATAAGATTTATGTGGGTTTTATATATAATCTATATAGGCACAATCAATCCACAGCTCCATCGCATTACGCCCTGTTTGTTTCCAATTAGGATTATATAATCTAGCTTATGATTGAGGGCAACATGGTAAAATATGACCATGGACCACAAAATAATTTCAAATAAGCTGTACATGGGTAGCTTATTTCAGATTATTTTGTGGTCCATGATGACCTTTTACCATGTTACCCTTAAACCATAAGCTAGATTATATAATCTATGTAGAAAACAAACATCCCTAAAAAAAAAGGGAAGGAGTCTCATTTACAGCTGTGTTCTTGACTTCTTAGGAGAGATACTCCCTACATATATTCCCTTTCAGAGTTGAAGACTTAAGTATGTATCACCACCATCTATCTATATATACTTTTAGTCGCCATACACTTATGCTCCCGAAGACGTAGTAGATAGGCGAGATCTCGATAATGGGCCACCTTGCTCCTAATGCACCGCTGCTGGCCTCTTTACTTCTACTTGGCTACGCTTTTGCTGCAGCGGCGCAAGGTTCCGGCAGTGTGACCACTCCCTCTGCATCCTCTCTCGCGCGCTGTCCCAAGACGTGCGGCAACCTGAGCTTCGCGTACCCATTCGGCATCGGTGCTGGCTGCTTCCGGGACCCCGGCTTCGAGCTCATCTGCAACCACGACACGCAGCCCCCGAGGCTCTTCCTCAGGGGACGGTGAAACGCAGGTCCTCTACAACATTGATCCAACAGATAATTTCGGAGGCATATATGGACCTGGTAAGCAGGGTACTAAATACTGTCTGCATAATTACAACTAGTCAGCTTGGCGTGCTATGCGCGTCTCTACCAAAAACATTGATATTATCTCACTAATATAAAACTATGCTAAAATATAAATATATTTTATACTACGAACGTAGTTGCAAACAATAGAAAAAAGACAACATCGATATTTATTTCGAAAATATATTAGGGGTTCCACATAGTAAATTGGACCCACGTTGATATTTTACAAAATAAATTATGGGTCCCACATAAATTATTGTGCATGGACCCACATGAGTCCATGTGGTTCTCACATAAACAATACCGTGAGGCCCACACAAATAGTGTCGCGGGTTCATAAGAAAACTACTGTGGGACCCACATGGAGCCAAAACGCACGAGAGAGCCCCAAATCTTGGCCCGTTAATATATAGAGCAGGCAACATCTGTATACTCTACAAGCAAGATCCTACAGACGTTCTCTTCTAGTCTAAAAAACCAAATGTTTTGGACAAGGTTGTGGTCAAACTTTTTAAATTTAAGTATAAAATATATAATTTGTAAACTTACGAGTAGATCATATTTATAAATACATTCCTACTTCATATATCATAAGATGATATGCAAATATATTTGCAATTTCGTGTCTAGCTACTTCCACCTTTAATTAAATTGAAAATTGTTGTCAAAACAATGTGTTGAATACTTGGATGCCATGTCGTATTGAAAACGTCATCATTTCTAGTATTGAAGGGATGCTGCATGTTTACTATGTAATTATTTGGTGAATATGTCCGTAACCATTTCTACAATCTTGATACACATTTTCAAACCTTCTTCAACATATTTTAATCCTCGGCAACCTACTTTACTATTTCTGAAACTGTTGACAAATCATGAACGAAGGATGAAATTTTTAAAATTTAGCTTAAAAATATGTTTTTCCTAGATGATGGATTTTTCTAGAAAATAGTTGGCAAGGGTATGTGTTGGAGGCCGTACCTTGTCTAAAACGTCATCCATTTTTAGTATTTAAAGCGATATCGTATGTTTACTAGGTAATTATACGGTGAACATTTCCTCAGCCGGTGCCAAAAATTTTGCGGCACAATCTCAAACCTAGTTCAATAAATTTTGAAACCAGTTTTGGAGAATTTGCACACACAAGGACAAGGTCATCCGTGCATGGAAAATAAAAAAGAGCACAAAAAAGACCACTTCATCTATTTCAAAACAAAATTAATTATACAAATCAAAGAAGATTACACCCTAACATAGAAGTTCAGAAATTACATCACTACGGGAAACCGCTTGTTCGCCGTGCGCCAGCGACGCACGGCAAACACAGGAATGCGCACGGCAAACTCTTTGCCGTGCGTATTTCCCAGGCGCGCACGGCAAAGGGTGCACGGCAGAGTTTTGCCCGGCAAAGGCGGGTTTGCCGTGCGCCTTTTATCGCACGCACGGCGAAACTCTTTGCCGTGCGTAAAACGCAGCGCACGGCAAACATTTTTTAACGGCGGCCACCGGCAGCCGCGCTAACGGCGCGGCGGCGCTGACGGCGGCGAGGATGGCCTGTTTGCCGTGCGTCCTCTTCCTAGCGCACGGCAAAGAGTTTGAGTTCGCCGTGCGTCCTGTTGCGAGCGCACGGCAAAGAAATGAAGTTTGCCGTGCGTCCTATTTTCAGCGCACGGCAAAGAATGGCCTGTTTGCCGTGCGCCAGATATTCCGCACGGCAAACAGGCCAGAGGGGCCACAGGAATGGTCACTTTGCCGTGCGCCCCCTTGTTTGGCGCACGGCAAAGTGACCAAATTGTTTCTGTTTTTTTTGTTTTCGCGTTTAAAAATCCCCATTCATTCAAAAATCACAGGCATAATATATCTCATAATAACCATCACAGGCATAATATATATCTCATAATAACCATCACAGGCATCAACAATAACCATCACAGGCATCAACAATAACCATCGGCTGGGCAGGAAACGGCTGGGCTGAAGCAGCTGCTGGAAACCAGCCGGCCAGCCAGCCGTCCAGCCAGCGGTGCAGAAGCTGCTGCTGGCGCGTGCTGAAGCTGCTGGTGGCGCCAAGCTGCTGCAAATCCATTCACTCCATTCAAATTCAAACTGTTGAAACTCACTGCATACACCAATTTTTTCTTACTTGGCGCCAACCCACCACCAAATTAACTGCTCACAAACAACATTCTTAACAGACTGTGAAGCAGTTTGACCAAATGAAAAATGCATAGCACATGAGTTCTCAGTTGCAGTCCACACGCACAATTCACACACACGAACTGTTAACATTCTCACATGACAGCATATGATTATTAGAACCAAAAACAAAGCATGTTACTAAACTCTTGCTTCTGATTCCAGCAGTTTGATTCCAGCAGATCAGTACATTCCATCAGGTCCAGGTCCAGGTACTGAAACTCCCACTGCACATAGGCACAAAACAAAGCATCAAACAGGCAGCCAGCCACAATTACATCTACTGATTAGCACTAGAATTCAATAAATAACCAGCTTGTTTGACATACCTTAATTTATTTCTGACATTAATTTCTTCTGCAAACATTTCAGTATAGATGACTGATCAGCCATTTCTTGCTCAGACATGAGTTCTCAGATATATTAAGTTATCACACATTGACAGGTTCATTAGCAAAATCTCAATGTGAACAACTGGTCACTTGATACCTCAAGGTTAAGCAGTTAGACAAAATGGATGACCCTCCTATCCAATTGATCCTACTACTACTTCAATTGGGTGCTGACCGAAAACAAATTCACAAAATCCCAACACATTAATATATATATCACCAGCCTTGCTTAACCTCCATGCCTCCAG